>CM056716.1:7950974-8438353 GCA_029849275.1 Papilio elwesi | reverse complement strand
TACTGTGTTGTAGACGTCAGTCTGAACGTTAAGTTCGTAGTGAAGGCATAAGTATATTCCCGCGATCCCTCTTCTAAGATATTTACTTAAATACCATTAAAGGGGCTTCGGCACCAATCATATTAAAGATCACATCTGGTTTGAAATATGATTGGTACATCGGCGAGACGAATCATAACAGATGCCGCCTGGCTGTTGCAGGCATGAACATTGAAATTATAGAACAGGCTATTAATTGGAAACCATCTCAGTGTCCTTTAGATAAACATCTGGATTTAATAACTGAAGCCTCAAAACTTAAAGATCTTTATAGTTTGATATATGTATCGTGTTGATGATATTTCTTATGATCAATTTCTTTGTGACATCTCACTAATTCTTGTAAATATAAATGTCAAAGTTGGAATAAATGATTCTAATCCTTATAAGTATGTAGATTATTTTATTTTAGAAGAATTTGATAGTGTTTATGTTCTTGAACCTTCTCCTCCAATAGTAACAGATATAATTTACTGAAGGTAAACCAAGCAAGTTGACATCATGAGAATTTAAAGAATGACAACTGTAAATGAAGTTTTATCTTTAAAGGGAAAGAACTTAGTAAACATCTTGCAAAATTAATGTATTTCAACAAAGTTTGCTTTGTAGGTAAATGCTAACCATGTTTTAGATTCTTTGAAGAAAGTGTATGAAAGAAATGCAGATTTACTACGCAATTGTCATGCCAAAAGGTTAAATATCATGTGTCATCTCGTACTAAATTTTTAAAATCACTTGAAGAGTTGGTTATGTTAAAGGCTATCCTGAATAAGAACAAGACATAAAGTTTTTTTTATTCATTTTCACAAACAATATATTTCGTTGATCTAAATTTTGTTAATTCAAAATTCTAGTTTCTGTTTTCATCAATAAATACTGATGTTTACTGATTATTTTAATTTCAAAATATATATACTGATGTTTATTAATTATTTAAATTTCAAAATATAAATACTGATGTTTATTGATTTTTTAAATTTCAAAATATAAATACTAATGTTTACTGATTTTTCAAATTTCAAAATATTCATACTGATGTTTACTGATTTTTTAAATTTCAAAATATAAATACTGATGTTTACTGATTTTTCAAATTTTAAAATATAACTTTGGTTAGAACTAACTAGACCTGGGCGTGTATCGTTTATTACATATAACTAAATGTAACTCTTATCTTTTGCAATATATAAAATTTAAAACTTGTAAATGTTATTTTAGAAATTTTATACAAAATGATCGATAAAATTTTTTTTGATTCAAAAAATATAGCATTAAACTTTATCGAACAGTCTTAATTTTAATTAAACCATTATTCATCATTTATGACATTGTTTTATGTGTTATATAAGTGTTTATTATTAACATCAACAAATCACAATTTTAACTGATCATAATAATTTGCAAAATCACACTAACTAATTGCAAATATAATGGGTTCACACAATTAGAATTAAATCTGGTTTGGCGTATATTATCAAATTTTTAAACTTATAAAAATTCATTAATCATACGTTATAGAATAGTATTATCTAAAAAATAATTATTAAAAGAGATTTAAGTACTTTTACAGAGCAAAAACGTATATAGAAGTATTTTACTTACCATTTGAATGTCCAACAGAGTTGTTTTAGTTGTTCATTTTGTCTGAAGAACATAAAAAATATCGACTTACAGATCTTTTATACCTTTACTTGCCTACTATCTACAAGTTTTTTTTCGATTTTATTTTCAGTTTTTTCTTTTTCTTTTTTACCCATATATAAGGGGCTTCTAAAAAATATTTTTAAATGATGATCAAAAAAATTCTTAAATGTTTGTAAAGTGTTGTTTTGTTGGTAGGATATATAATTTTTAAATATTTTTACGCGTTAAGTTTTTCTGATATTTTTAAAACTTTTCTCAATTTTTTCTTCATACGACTATTACGTAACTAATTGCTTCATATTTTATTATATAAAATTTTTTAATTTAAATCTCCCTCGATCTTTCACTTCTGTTTATCTGATTAATTAAAAAGTATAAAGTATTTTTTTTTTATAGTTTTTCATGGTAAAAAATACAATCGAACGACAACTTGGCATTAAACGAATTGTATATGCTTGCAAGATTAAATGTTTACTGTTTGCAATTGAAACCGGTCCTATAAAAGAACAAGAAGTTTACATAAAACCACTATTAGATCTATTATTTATTAAGCAGTGTATTATCAAATATCTTTTTCTAACAAACATTTATATGTTCAAATTGTCTCAATGGCATCTTATATTTGCCAAGAAAATAAAACAATAAATGAACTTTTGGTCAGAGCAGAATTTTATAAGTTATTGAATTTTGATGATTTCTTTATGTTATCATATCGGATGGTGTTTTCTTTTTTTAATGATAACGAGACATGTATAAAGCATGTACTGTCTTTTTATTTTGAAAATTAAAGACATCTTTATTATCAGAGGTATTAAAATTTCTTTTTAAGATTCAAAATAAAATAAGATGTCTATAAATCGTTTTTATAATGTATCGTTGTAAACATGGCTTATGAATTTTAGTATATTTTGTCATTTAATTTATTAAAAATATTGGTAATTTGAAATTTATATTGAAAACACAGGGTATTCTTTTTTATTATATAAGTTAACTCGATATCTACAAAGTTATTTATAAATACTTAATGTTATGATGGCTATTAATATCTTATTTACATCTCTTATGTTTGTCTGTTTGTTTTTTGTGCTTTAACAGCTTTATAATAAAAAAAGGTAATGATGGTTTTAGTATGTATATCGGTAGGTAAAATTAACTTTTTACAAATATACCACAATTTTTTAATAAAATTAAAAAGCATAATCAGAACACATCATTGTATGTTTATATTACTTACTTACAATTTTAATTTACGATGTTGCTAAATCTCTTGAGTTGTTTAATAGTGTAGTGTTTCATTTTTTGAATAATAATATACTTTAATATCTCTATCAATTTTTATAAAGTAATGCGCCTTTTATTTTTACAAAAAATATATATGATAGCCATTTACTGTCGTCATTGTCAAATCACTTTTTTTTCGTGGAATTTAATAGGTAAATTGTTATCAACTTTTATAAAAATGTTTAATCCCAAAAATTTTACTGATGAGATGTAACAGAAAGATTGGTAAATTACAAAATACATCGTGCATTTCAAATTAAAAAAAAAACACTTGAATAGATAAATGCATATGAAAGTTCAAATCTGTGTTTTCCTGGTAGTTCTTATAGGTAGTAAACCTTTGTTGTAATATTAATTTAAATATTATTCTTTATATTGTTTAAATTACAACTTTTTCATTATTTATTCTGAGTAACATCATAAAAGTTTTTTGTGTTTATTTGTATATGTATATTTACTCATATCTTTGTACCTGTGGACTTTAGATAGGTTCAATTAGATTTTAACAATTTAAAAATAAAATAAATCTTTGTCAATCTTTCATTCTTATGTTTAGTCTTATAGATTCTATGAATTTATAAATGCGCAAATATTTTATTTAAACATGCCTTAAGATTATGCATAGCTTACTTACTCATTTTTGCAATTTAATTTCCTACTTTAACTTACATACTATAAGACACTGTAAAATTTCATTATTGCTAAAAAAACTTGTTAATTATTTATTTTATAATAACTTACCATATTTTTTCCTTTTTTACTGCTTTTGGTTATTAACTTGCTAGAAGAAACAAAATAAGCGAGTATTATAACACTTTCTTCATATCGAAATCTATGTAAAATCAGGAAGAGTTGAATTGTCTAGCTGTAAACCACTGTTTTTTAAATCTTTTTTGAATATTGAGAAATAAATTATCACTGTCTAGATCAAAGCGTTTGGCTAATTGATAACAACTTTCAGGATGTATTTCTGAATGTGACATTTTATTTTCATCGTCAGATGGTAATTTTTCTTCTTCAATTTTAGAAGAAAGGTGATTAGGATAGATTTCTACTCCTTTTTCATTTTCTTTCTCCTCACTGGTTTCGTAATCCCACCTACACCCTACACGAACCTCCTCTAGTATATCTACACGCTCCTTTAAACAGGCGACTTCTTTTCTAAGAACCTTTATAGGGTCCTCTTCCTCGACAATCATAGGAAGTACAGAAGATTTAATAGGAATTTTTGTAGGAGGACAGTTTTCTAATACCCAAACTTCGCCTATATTGTCTTTAAAAGGAATATAGTCGACATCAGTAAACGATTCTTTATTAACTTCTAAAGACTTAACAACTCCTACTAGAATATTAACCTGATTTCTGGTCAAATCTCCACTAAACATCATGTTTTCGATAAAACATATGAGATTTGCTTCTGTGACATATAAAAATCTTTTTTTACATATCTCATAGAGATCAATATATATTTTTTTAAGGCAAGCGTCTATATCTAGGTTAAACAAGTGGTATTCTATAGGGTACTTAGAAGGATCCCACCTGACCGCCTCCTCGAGAAGATTCATACATATCTTTTTGTTGGACAATACTTTCCAACTATCAAGTATGGCATTCTTAGCATGGTCTCGAGAAGAAGAAACCATAGACAAGATCCTGATAAACGATATTATATGTTCCTGACAATGTACAATATCGCATAAGACCATTTAACAATCTAATATATTCTGACTCGCTCCAGAATACTTTCTTTTTTTTCTTTTCAGGATCTCGCAAGGGTGCCAAATATATCTTATGAAGACGAGTCAACTCATCAAACATAGCTTTTCTACTCTCGGTTCCTGTATTAACAACATTTAAATCCAGTCTTATCATTAAACTCTTATTTTCAAAAGGTTTTGTTTTGTGAAGCCAACCCACATTTCTTCTGTATTTTTTTATAAGGGTAAATATTCGATTTTTAAGATCACATACTGTTAAGTTGAATTTGTTTTTTATTGTATCTAATAAAAATATATAAGGAAAATTACTATTTCTAAACCTCTCATTAAAAAATGTTTCTTCGATGTAGTAGTTTAAGGATATAGATCCTTCTTCTGCATCGATTAGAGTAATGTGCTCTACTAATAAAACAAGTCCTTCAGCTTCTACTTTATAATAAGTTACATAAACATACTGTTCATATGCATATTTTATGCAAGTTTCCTGGCAGTTACATCGATATATAAATACAAACTTTTTTAAGACTTCAATAAATCGCTCTTTAATGCAAGAAAGCCAGGAATCATTTAAAATCTTGACAATCATTGTTAGGCCAACATCCCTTGGGATGGATGTATTGACAGGAAAAGAAGCATTATTTAAATATGGTAAACCAGAACAAATAAAATTGTTGATATCGAAGTATTCCTTAGGAAGAAAGTGTTTTTTTGCAGATCCCTTAATATAAAACTCTTTTAAAATTGTTTCGTTAACTATATTATTGATAAGATCATCCATAGCATCTCCTTTTATAAGAGAATTGAGAAAGTGCAAATTGGACATGTAAACAAGCCTAAACTTCTTAAAACTCATTCTTATAAAATTCTCTTTGTGAGACAACGCAGAAAGAATGTTCAATGCTGACCCTATTTCTTTTCCCACTACAGCCACTTCTAATCTATATCCAAGTTTCTTTCTACTCATAAGATTATTCCTAATTGTTGAAAGTTTGTCATTTAACGATATTACCTTCCCTTTGTTAGCAGACCATCCTTCAAATGACTCTTGTGCTCTTCTTAAAGACACTGAAGGATTGTATGAACTCTTTCCAAGACATACAACCATATCTTCAATTAAACTGTAAAAATTTACTTTTCTAACGCAGCCATACGAATTGTTAAAATCATCTTTTTTACCAAATTTCATTCCATGATGGTTAAGCATCTTACTACAGAAGGCTAAGCTGTAATTTGCTCTAAGGCGCAATTTATCATATACTTCCTCTTTAAGAAAAATTATATCATCATTGACAGGTTTAAGCGTCACAGCTACATCGTAGATAAGATATGGTATAACTTCTTCTACAAAGACAGAGTATAGTTTGAGAAAAGCAGAACTAAACATCTTTGAAGCAGTTCCATTTTTAGAGCCATAAATCTCTATAAAGAGTAATGAAGTAGGATAAATCTCTTTTATGTTGTACAAAACATCAAATACTTCGTCCATGTTTACACTATGCTTCAATATTCCTTCATTGATTGGCCTTTCTTCGACGATATTGCATATATTTTCAAGGAATGAATGTAAGTCAAGATCGTATTCATATTCAAGAACAACGTGAACACTTACCCTTCCAAAGTATGTATAAACTTCTCCTAGTTTTACACTTGGATACTCTTTCTTAATTATAATAGTTGCATGCTTACTTGGCTTTTCTATAATATTGATACAAATAGAAATACTTAATAAAAATGGATTTACAATTGAATACGAAATAAAACCACTCAGCCCATCTATGTCAAAGTAAGCTTTTAATTCTCTATCATTGTTTTCAAATAAGAAACAAACTTTTTTTCGCCTAAAAAGGCCAGTTCTTTAGGGAAAGAAATTCTCAAATGTTTGGTTTTTTCATTAAGAAATTTTTCTACTTCTTCAAAAGCACCCGGGGCAAATATCATTGGGAACTTACACTCCACTACTAGTTGATTATTTGTATTCGATCGAACTACGCATTTTTTTTTAAATTTAATCAACGATAATAACCATGAAAAAGGATGTACACCCATTTCAATCCAAATTGATACCTACCATATTCCTATTAACAGTAGATCGACTTCGCTGTATATTTTAAATGACTCGCAAAGAGAGGTTAGATAAAATAAAAAACACTTCTGATTGAGTACCTTCGATTTTTCTCTTTCAAAGGCCTCAACATTTCTTAAACATTTAATTAATACAGTAACTATGTCGTGAATGGTGTGTCCTACAATGGCTTCATCACGTCCCTCTCCTACCATCAGACACGTCTTAAAATCATCATCCACACCTCTTTCATGTTTCGAGAGAATGTTGCTTCCTATCATAGATTCATTAGAAACTTCAACAAACTCCTCGCATTCTAACACTTCTGAAAGGTCTTCTAATACTTAATCATCCCCCGATGATGTTAAAATAGGTGTTCTAATAACATTCATTGTGTTCCATTCACACAAACAGTCACTTACCAAGCTGCTTATTGTATCTTTTTTATTTAAATTTGATTTTCTTATTGTATCTTTTTTATTTAAGTTTAATTCATTTTTGTTCAGATTTAATTCATTTTTAAGATTTGACTCATTTTTTCCTTTTTTAGTCGTTTTTCTTTTATTTTTAACATTTTTTTTAACAGAAGAATCTAATTTACCTGAGTGATTTGCACTAAGAGTCATAATAAGGATTAGTTTCAATTTTCAAATTTATTTATGATCATTCATATTTTTTGATGATCATAAAGAAACAAGACAAAAAATTTGTTTGTTTAAGTGTTACTTTAAACTCTTTATACAAATTTTTAATTCGTAATTTACATATTTAAATTTGGGTGCAAAAATTAATTATTTCTATGAAACATACCAAAAAGGTTATATCACTTGAACTCAACAATCTTTTAGTCTTTCAAATTTTTCATCAACAATGATTAAAACTATATTTTATCTGATCATTACTGATTAAAGTTTGCGTACTTTTTATTCTTTATTTTAAAATGTAGGCACTGAATGTTTAAAGACACTATATATGCATAGGAATTGAATGTTTGTAGCCATTGAATGTTTTAAGTTCAAAGTAACGTATATTTAATGAAAGAGATAGATTTTACTAACTTTTAATGATAATGAATACCTACACTTCTATCAATAATTTTTATTTTTTATAATATATTCTTGCAGAATGAGATGTATACTGATCGGAATATTTGATTGGCGATAAGATAAAAATGTAAGTTGTTAAATAATAATTTTTTGTTTACAATAACAAACGTTGGTAATTAGAATTAATCGGGTTATTAAAAGAGTTTAAAGGATTTTTATCATCATAATGAAAAATCAGAGTTACAGAGGTAGGATTATATTAAATTGGTTTAGAATGTAAATTTAAAAAACTGTGTATTAAATCATTTTCTAATAAATTTAAGATTAGATACTTAATAAAATATTTATAATTCGTACTAAATAATTTTATAAAAAGTGTTGTAATCTCCTCTTATAAATTTTTAAATCATTTAAATTTGTCACATTTAACTAAACAAGTTGTCAAAAAGAGGTGATACATAGTAAGGGGTAATACGGAAATCTTAATAATGAAAGAAGGCAATTGATACTGTAATTTAATGCTTTTAAATTTAACTATCAAAAATTCATTTGCAATTTAGATAATTTTTTTTTCAAGTCTCTTCTAGAAATACATAAATTACAATTGATAAAACATAAAATAAAGTCACCATTCCTAACATCCTACCTGATACCTATTTTCTCTAACTATGATTCAGACTTAGACTACAAAGTATTTAAAGGCATTTTCTATCATAACCATGACTAAGAATATTGCTATTAACACACAACATTAAATAAAGTATACTTATAGATTAATGAAATTATTATTTTTCATTGTTAACACTCATCATGCTGACGTGTGAACTGAACATGGGATTACAGAGTCAACTTTTTTGTATGACTTCCCACCTATAATCATTCCTCCTTCAAGACACCCAGTTGATTCCGTGATCGCTTACCACGCCCCACATTTTTTTTCTTAAGTTTACTAAAATAAAGCCCCACATTTTTATTTTTTTTATAATGTTTACTTTAATTTTAGTATAGTCGGATCAACTTTATACAATCTAACAATTACTGTACATTTGTATCTAATAATTCTAAAGTAAAAGAGCAAAAAAACCAGCTAGGGATATCTCTAGAAATGCCGATTTTGAAAACTCATCAAAAAATCAGTAAAATAAATGCAAAATTAGAAATTAAGAGAAAAAAGTAAAGATACAACATTGTCTATTATAAGTCTTGTAACGTATCTAATTTGTCAAATTTCATCACTTTTTTTGCATCTTTAAAAAATTGATTAAAATTTTTGACGTGTGTATATGCGGATCAATTTTATATTGATAAATAAACACATAATATAATTTACTATAAAAAACAAAAACAAAAGACGAAAAAAACCAGCTAGGGACCCTCCTAGAAACCTCTAAAATTTTAAGGTTATTTTTTTAATTTCTTTAAATTATTAAAAAATCAATTGATCTACAATTTTAAATAAAATATAAATCCGTGTGTACATTGGAAAATATACCTAAACAAGCTATAAAATTTTTTGTCTTTATTTAATAAATTTTTGCAGTCTTGAGAAAAAAATAAATTAAAAAAAATTACGTATAGTGGAATCAATTTTATACAGACTAAAAACGATGATATATGTGTAAATTAAAATTATAAATCAATAGAAGAAAAAAACCAGCTAGGGATATCTCTAGAAATGGCTATTTTAAAAAAACTGATTAAAAAGAATATCAAAAAGACTTAAAAAGATGATAAAAGCATTTTAAATAGTAAGAAACAAAAAATTTACCATGTTTTAGACTGTTAATCAATATAATGGTGCTTTAATTTTTTTTTATTTTTTTATTTTTTAGCCCCAACCTGCAGAGTTCAAAGTTACCTACCTGCAGACCCTTTCCAGGCCCCTTATTTTTTTGCAAATAGCAACTCAGGGGTATAACACGATGTTGCAAGCAAAAACAAATTATGTGAGTTTAAAAACATTGACATTTTTGGCAAGTTAAATTAGAAGAGAAAAGAAACTGATTGTTTAAATGGTAAAAATACAATAGATTTATTATCTATAAAGTTTTTGTATTTATTAAATTTTTATAAATTCTTCATATATTGTCAAAAACAACAAGTTTTACATACTTTTAATCCGTTAAATTGCAGCAACTTATCTTAATTTCAATATTTTTATATTCTTATACAATTTCAACACACTATTTAATTGGCGATTTTTACATTCTTTAACATTTATATTTTTATTTTTAAACAAAAATTTAAACCAGTTCGTGATATAATCTTGCTTTAAAACATTATTACCGTTTGTTTCAGGCATTTTAATTTTTAAAACTATAGCTCCTAACAATGAAAGACCGCTAAAAACATATCATATTGTTGTATTTAAAGGAGAAAATAAAAATCCAGAATTCATGAATAAATAAACTCAATAAAACATTTATAAAAGTCCCTATTTCACTACCATTAGATAATGTACTTCAATGAAACGACTTGATTTTGATAGTAAAAAAGGGATGTACATAATCCCCATTGTGAATAGTAATAAATACTGCCAAATTCCAGATGTTTGTTCCCCAAATGCTTATTAAAAAACTTAACAAATCAATGACAAGCTTGCAACTATTGGTAGTTTTCTGCCAACTACGTCAGACAAAGCACCTGTAAAAGCATTTGTCATTCCGGCAACTATCAATAGAATAATACTTGTAACTTTAAAATCTTAGACTGTAAAAGTTTAGGCCGATAAATTCATTATCAAATCATTATCAGTTATTTTTTAAAAAAAAGCAAGATTGCAGATACGGTCGATTAGATAGAAACATAAAATTTATGCACTTCAATTAATTCAGTTTTCACTTTTTAATAAAATTAACATAACAAATTAAAAAGCCATTGTAATTAGCATAGTTGTTTTAGATATTCTACTAGGTTCTGGAATCCCACATATTTTAAATTACACTTTAAAATACAACCTTTCACTACCCAATGATAACCTTGGTCTTCTTAATTTAATTTAACATGATATTCACTTGTCGTATTGTTGTTTATTTCGATTTACCTTTTGAATGTTTTCTATCCTAATTATTTCTTCAATAGATGTATACGCTTCATCATAACATGAAACAATTTTTAAAGAACCATTTAGATATTGTAGCGCTAATCCAAAATCATTCTCACTATTATCTAATCTAAAGTGTAAATAAGCTTCATAAAAAGTAAAATCAATTTCAATTGTCTTTTTAAGCTCGTAAATTTTACGAATTTGTTCTCCCGAGATAGAATAATACATTCCTGTGTAGAACATAAATGCTGCACTATTCTTATTCATCAAGTTTAAAATCCTTAGCAAATTATCTTTATCTTTTGAATAAACATATCTTTTACAACACTCAATCAATATATGCTCATCATGTTCATATTTGCTTAAAGCCTCTTTTTCAAGTTTTTCGAATTTATTATCAGCTAAAACATTGTAATTTCTCAATAATTCAGCGTAAACAAACGGCTTTCCCTTCTTGATGCTTTGTAAAACATTGCAATAATCATGATAAGAGTTATTTTTATAACAATACTTTGCAAACCAGAATCTAACAGTAGAATTTTTCTTATATTTAAAGTTTTTAAATTTTGTTTTAAAATCGTCTGAGTATTTATAATTGTCCAAGTATAGTTTGACGTATTCAAGAAAAACTAATTCTAATTCCGTTTTGGGGTTTTCTAAGATTTTAACACAGTCATCGTAACGACCTCGTAGATATTGGCATGTGGAATGTATTAAGTCATAAGAAAATAAACCCTCAGTTCCATATTTAGAAACAAATTTTTGCTTGTTTTTAAAACATTGATTTCCAAAAAAGAAATCCAAAAGCTTGTCATAAGTTTTAGATTTCAATATCCAAGCTAAGTCGCTTTGATTTTGTTCATCCTGAGGTATAATTTTATCAAATGAGCTATAAAAGCGTGCGTATCTTAGGTTTGAATGTGAAAGTGCATTTTCATCACATAATTGCTTAGTTTCTAATATTGTGGCTTTTTTCAATAGATCTTTTAGTTCAAAATCTATCCATGTTCCTTCTATAGAAAATGTTTTTTTGTAAAGTTCACTGTATATAGTAGCATTTTCATAGGCCTCAATATACATTTTTAGCTCTCTCAAACACTTATAACGCCATTCTAAAGCGTCTAGGTTTCTAATTGGTAGCTCCAAAGATTTATCGAACCAATAGATAGCCATATAAAAGTTTTTTGTTCCAAAATAACATTCACCAATACTATTACAAACATCTTTATAATCAACTACTCTTCTTGCTTCAATGAGTGCATTATTAAAAGATTCAATAGCTTCATCATATTTCTCTTCTCTTTTAAGATTGAATCCTTCAGAATAGTAACATCTGAAATTTTTACAATTTTGCATTCGAGGCTCATGATGATTGTTTTGATTATCATCATCGCTTCTATTTGATGAAGAATGTTTTCGGTAAATAATAAATGCAGCCACAAATGGCCAAAGGATGCATAAAGTAATGTTAATTTTATCCCAGGTGGACATGGGGTCTTTTAATTGTTAGATAAAAGAATTTCAATTGTCAATCACAACTTGAGAGCTGTCACTTTTTTGATTAGAAATTTCTAACGATATGCATTCATTGGTCCATAGAAAATCGTTGAGATTTTTATTTTGATTTTTAAATAAGCAATTTGCCCGATGTTAACAACTTAACTTAGTTTTGTTTTCAATTAATTTTATAATGAGAAAATGGATGTTTGCTATTTTTAGTCTAGAAATATAATTTTTCGAATTCTTACACCTACAATTCACCACATTCAACTCTTAAAACACATTCGAAAATATTTAGTTACAATCAAAGTCGTTTGTTTTTGAAGTAAATTTTCTTAGACTTTATTTACTTCTTAAATCTTCAAACAATCGCCTGTCATTTTATTAACATCCTTATATTGTATGAGAATCGTATGAACAACTGAAAAATATCAAATGTTATTGAGTATGCTTTTGAACTTTCGCTCCTTTGAGTTTAATGCTTTTACAAAATATTTTTTGTAAAACGTGGCAAATAAAATTCATCTAACATTTCGAAAATAGATATTCTATAAAAGGTCGATTTAAAAGCCTAAGTTTTGTTCTTGAACTATAAATACTCAATAAAGGGTTTTACCACAATGCGTCTTGAATTTGTTGTCTATTTATAAGTTCAAGAAATGATTCGCAAATATAATTAGTGATTAAAAGTATAAATGTATTTACAAACTGATAGAATGAAGTTAAAATAAACTTGTGATAGATGAGATGTAAATAAATGTAAGAAAGCAGGAGTTGACGAAAGAATAGAAAAAGCGGTAATACTATTTATAGCTCGAACAGGTAACTGTTTAGTATGAAATGATTTTACACGACAATAAATTTACATTAATAAGCTTTTTATCTTTTATTTCTCTAATCATGTAAAGATGGTTCAAAAACTTTATAAATGTTAATATATTTAAAATAACAGGCGCAAAGCTTATCAAATCATGTCTTGCATCTTCAATAACACGTATACAGAAAACATAAAACGTTTTGTGGGATGTAGTTTTTACGAGTGAGCCAGCAAAAAAGACTCTCTTTTTAGTTTGATATGCTTTTAATGGGGCTTGCCATGGCCGAGTTTTAAAATCAAAGTTTAAATAACATTAAATCCAACTTTATGTCAGACAACAATTTACAAAGTTTTATTATAAAATATTTGATCTACCAAAGTAATTAATTTACGTTTAATTTAAATAATTCATCCTCAGTATCACACAGGTCGTTAAATGCTTTTTCTTCCATGTTACTAATGGAAGTATTTTCCTGGAAATATATTGCGTCATCAGTGCTTTGATCCAGTAATTCTCGTATTTTACGCACATTTTCGTCAATGCTATTGCAATATAACTCATTATTCGAATTAAATACGTTTATATAATTTTCAGAAACCCTATGTTCTTGATTAATTTCTTCGTAAAAATCTTGAACTCGATTTTCTCGCAATTCACGTACCTTTTCACCAATATTTTCGTAATCAGGTTGATGATAAAAATAATCTTGCAGATTATTATTTGCAAAAATGCATTTTTTTGCTTCTGCACAGCTGTTTTCTTCAGAAGTATTTTGATTATTATTTTCAAAATCTTCGATTAATTCTCGCTCTTTTAAATCTTTAAAAACTTTGTTTTTTGTTACCATATCTGCATCATTTCCACTTTTTGTCTGTTCTTGACTACCAAATTTATTGTTGGTTTGCAAAAACTGATTTTGATAATCGTCAAAGGGATTGGTAATCACTTGTGTTTTGTTCCACAATTCTTCTTCATTTTTAGAAATTGGCTTATAAATAGCTCTATGAGTTTTGTTTACTACTTCTTGTAACATTCCTAACCCTTGAGTAGAATTTTCCATTGTTTCTATTTCTAATAAAGCCAATTTGTCATTATTATCTTGTATAATCTCTATACTTGAACTGTCTTCTACAGCAATTATCTCTTTCTCAAAATCCATACAACGGTCTTCAATTTTACTTTGTTTTAATCCATCAATGTCAACAAATTCCATCACCTCCACACTACTTGAGCTATCTTCTAATATTATTGTCTCTTTTACAATACTTTGTTCATTTTCCAATGTTTTATTAAACTCAATAAAAACCTCTTCAAAAACTTCTTTAACTTCTTCAAATTCTGGTGGACCTACTTTTTCTTCCACATCTTCAATAAACACTGTTTCTGTTGTGCTATCTCTTTCAATAAAGTCAACAAAATCGTTAACATTTTGATTAAAATTTGAACATAAAGAATCTGATGAATCGTCTTTTAACTGAATTTCAACTTTGTATTTTGGTTTTTTAGCAGCAAATTGTTTTTTATGATTAAACTTTCTCTTATTACTGCTAATTGTAGATGATACAAATATCAAAAAATAAAAAATTAATAGATTAAACATTTTATGGGCAAAAAAAAATATTCTATTTATGATCTATTTATAATTTAACAGAAAAATATCTTTGATAAAAAAAAATTTTCAATTGCAACCACAAATGTCACACAGTATCAAAAATGTAACAGTCTCACCCACTTATCTTAGACATGATCTAAAACAATATTTCAGATTTTAACTTTGATGTATTTAAGAAAGCGTGTCACGATACAGATATGGCACAAACGTAATAAAAGGTTACATCAATACCATTTCAATAATGACAATATAAAATATCAAATATTTCTTGTTTTATAATGATAATGTATATAATTTTAAAATATTCACATGTACTTTTACAAATTAACCGCTAATTTTGTATAAAATTTTTTTTACAACAATTTTAAAGTGCTAAAACGAAAGAAAAAACAATTAGAATGTAGTTATTTAAATTTAAATTATGAAGTTATATTATGTAAACGTCTACGGTGTCTGGTTCTTGTAAAAGACTTTTAAATGCCAATGTCAACCACTTGATCATATTTACCATACTAAACTATAACTATTAGCTATAACAGGATACGACATGCAATGACGTCATTGTCAAACATAGTTAGCGTGAATTATTTAACCTTTAAAAAAACAAATTAACGAGAGATTGAGAAAAAAGACACCCACAAATATGTTTTTTCAGAATTGTCTAAAAATCTCCTGTTGATCGTGATTTTTTTGAATAAGAAATTATCTTTATTTTTTTTAAACTTTCTTAAAAACTATTAAAAAAATTGTAATTTGATGAAAATTATAATACATTTATTTTTATTATTTTAACGAAATAACTGTTATAAAAATTATTTTGAAATTTATCCCATTTTATTTGCCAGTCAAATAATAATCTTTCAATTTGTCATGAACTCATAACAAGATTCCTGATTGGTGCATTTTAGGTAAGATCAAACCATGATGTACCAATAGAAATTCAAGATCATAAGGAGGAACTCCTTTAAAACTATTTAAACAAGAAATTTTAAATATGAGTTATTTTAAAAATATTATACAATTGATCAAATTTCCGTAAAATTGATCATTTAAATCTCCCATTACACACCATCAATTTTTTTGCTTTTGTTCTAAAACAGTTTATTGCAAAAAAGAAATCTCTTAACCCCTCAAATTTTAGCAACTTTTTGCAGAATTTCTTCTTGACATCATTTGAAACGTACATCTGAAGTAATTATGATACAAATGCAAGTTCTCTATTAAGATATCTAATATATTACATTAAATGGATTTGGAACTAATAATATGAGAGGCTACGTATGATTGGTGTTATTATCGAGATGTCAGATGCAAGCTGTACAATTCTATATTTATCAAACAACACATATGAAATAAGTTATTGAAATGGAAATGCATTTTTAATTCTATTCATTCAAAAAAAAAAGCGTAATTTGAAGTAAGGCTAACTGAGTTAAAATTAAAAAACAACGATTTTAAAAATATTCATTCATTGCCTGTTTTGAACTAACGATTAAGTCTTAAAATATGTATATATTTTTAGTAATTGTATAACCAAGCAAATTACTGTTTTTCTTTGTTAAACATAAAATTTAATTCGATTTAAATATTCAGCAAGGCAAAACTTAGATATTTAAAAAAAATAAAAGACTTTAATTTCATTAAACATATGATTCAAGACAAAAAGTAACAAGTTGTTCAATAGTTGCATCTGACAAATTTTTTCCTACAAAAAGTTCTCTAAGAAAATTATTGATCGGGGCAATGTATTTGACATAATCAGCAGAATGAAAATGAAACAGTTTGAGATTTTCTGAAACATGGAAAAATACTTTAGCAGTTACTTTTGTGATAGAGTCAGCAAGTCTCTTTGGCATTATATCATTAAAATCTTTTTTAACGATCTTAGAAGTATACTTAAGAAAAAAATTTTCAAGTTCCTGTTTACAAAATTCATTACACCCGTCTAAGAACCACGTTTTTTATCCAATACATCTTTGTATAGTTTTAAATACAAATCAAAAAGCTCGTGATCAAAATATTTAGTTATAGAAAACGTGCGATCTAAAACTTTTTTGAATAACTTTCATTTAAATTTTTTAGAGTATTTAAAAAATCTGTTCCAAAAAATCCTTGTAAATACAATTCATTAAATTTCAAAAAGAAATCCACACTCATTTTCTGAGAGATATTTTCAGGTAAAAAACTATCAGTATCATCTTTTTTATTCATAGGTGCATTAAATAAATTGTTTTGTTTGCAAATTATTCGATCATCTTTATATTCTACCGTTACGAGTTGTTTACAAGGATCCTTCTCATTCAATATTACATAAATAAATTCATCCTGTTTGCACAAAAATTCTTCAAAGCTTTTTTGGTTTCCTTCTCCGCAATAAGATCCCTTTTTAGAATATCCTTCAGTAAACTTTTCAAAAATTTGTAAAAAGTACATATTATTTTTTAATGTAGCGTGTAGATAAAACGTAGAAAGTGCCTGCAAAAAGTTTTTAAGTGAGTTAGTAAGCTCTATTGGTTTTCCTAAAATTTCATTTATGATAATTTCCACTGTAACACTGAGGTCAAAATTGGAAAAGGTTTTTTCATCAAATGAAAAAGAGAGTTGATCATCATTATCATCAAAAAAAACTCTGATTCTTATTTAAAGATGAGATTGTGGAAGTACATTCAATGTATACCAGATCATATTTTATCAGACTGCATACTATGAATAATGTGAAGCTTGTCATAAGGGTAGGGGGTAATTGTGAATAAAAAAGTTTAATTAACCTTTTTTAACATATGTTTATTTCATATAATTTCTTGCAAAATGTGTTAGTCAAAACATTTAAAAAAAATTGTATAATTTAAGACTTACAAAATAAACTCTTTTTTAGTAATATTGTGCAACTCAGCATGACGTAATTAATTTTTAAAACAAAAATGTTCAGTTTTATAAATGAAAATAATTGACGGTTAAAAAATTGCAGTAGTAGGATATTGACATTATTTTTAACTTTGATGACCCAAACTTCAACAAAGAAGTCAATCTTTATCAATTCTAAATAAAATCTTATTTAAATGTATATTTACAACAGAAAGTGCACTTTATTCCTCAAGCTTTTTTAAAAAAATTCTATATGTGTTTTTATTTTGAGTAATCATGTTACATCGTGCTGTTTCTAATTTTATATTTCCTAAAACTATTTTTTAAATATTTTACGTCTCATTTGTTTAGTGATGTTTAAAAACATATGAAATAGTTTTATAGATAAGAAAAACTATTTTTAAAGTTTATAACTGAATTAAAATTTTTAATGCATTTACAATGTAAAAAAACCAAATTCTGGCTTGGATGGTGTAACTTGTGTTATTCATGAAATTTTCGTAAACAGTTATAAGTAAAATTTGACGAAATGGAAGTTTTATTTTGGCTTTTAACGAAAAGTAAGTACAAAAAGTTTAAAACTCAATTATTGTCATTTCAAGTTTGAACCCCTCATATATATGATTCTCGTGAATAGTTTTTCTATGCAATTAATATCATCACTCAGATTTTAATTTATGTTTCACAATGCCTTCTGATCGCCTAGATTCTTACAAAGATAGTTTTTCAAATGTATAGCATAAATTAAAATCGTAATGTAAGAATGTACCCGTAAATATAATCATCTTATGTTCAGTTTATAGATTACAGTATGCTATTTGGCAACCACAATTTGAGTTTTTCTAAGTTTAAAACAAAAAACAAATTTTTTAGACCGTTATGCTTTATTAAATACATTAATTATTTTTTGTAAATGTAGTTTTCGGTCTATTTATCTTACTTTTACAAATTATTTTATATTTTTATATCTTTGACCAAATCACAACAACAGATCTTTCGATATCATACATCAAATCCGATTTTCAATAATTCTTGCGTTTTTTTTTATTTGCACCTTATCATCTTTCAATTTTTGTTTTTTTGAATTAACAAATTTAATTTCAATCAAATGATAAATTGTTCTTGCAAATAACTTTATGATTGACAAACAAAAATTAATAAGTAAAAGAAGATCATTTACAGATGCCTGAGCTTTTATTCTATATGTAATCTATACTACAGGATGTAATTGTTGGTTAATATTGCTTAACATGGGATGTGGTTCTACAATTATCGATATAAATTATCAACTTCTTACAGTATTGACTATATCCACTCTCATACTAATCATTTTGTCTTTCTTACTGTTTTCTTTTTTGTGTGAAATAACAATGAAAGTTTCGGTGCTTTTCTTTCCAATAATACAATTGATAATACTATGTTTACAATCTAAAAATGCTTTCATCGAAGTTTGTTTAGCTTTTTCTAGCACAATATTTGCCGTTGGAACAATCTATTTTTTCTGGCGACAAATTCCATTTGTTTCTAAATTTCTGTACTACACCACTAGCATTTGTTTAAGTCACTTTTTTTCTTGTTTCTTTGACATAGACATTTGTAGTTTGATGCAAATATTTAAAATATTTAAAACCTTTTCAGTTATGCCGCCCTTGAATGAGAAAAAATCAATGATTTTGTATGCTGTTTTTTGAATTTATATTGGACTCATGCTAATTTTAGTTATTTCTTCAAGTTTTATATCTCGGGTCTAGTTGCTTTTCATTTTATAAATTTAGGGGTCAAAGTGTTTAATGATAGCATTAAAAACACGTTTTATGCATTGGGAAGTATCTCGTATGGAGGCTTAATAATAGCTGTCATTAAAACATGTAAAAAATAGTTGGAGACGAACGAAATGGCAGTAATTAAGATTGAAATGTATTTACAAAAATAATGATTATGATTATTGCTTTTTTACTTCATCATATCGTCAAGTTCATAGAATTCACTAATGAATTTTCAATGCCATACATTGCTGTCCATGGCTGTGGTTATAAAGAAGCTGTAAGAGATTCTTTAAATTAATACAGGATAATAATTCTATAGCTTTAAAAGGAATGTTATTGCTAAAAATTATTTTAGGACATTTTTCAGTTATAATGATGTGCTAAACATTTGCATTATCTTATTGTGTGATAGGACAAAATATCAAATTTGATTTAAACGATAATTTCTTTGTATTTTAATTCATAAGTACTATTTTTGCTTGTCGTGTGGTTTATTTTGTCATTATGTCTACCATAATTTCATCTTATCTAGGATTAATCTATCTTTATATCGAAATACAAGCATTATATCAGATGTGAATCCCACTATAGCAAGTGCTTTACAGAAACCAATATCTGATGCTTATTTTCTTGAGGTAGAATAGTAATAACAGAAATATTATAATTTTAATTTAAATTTATCTAACATGTATAGGAATAAAAATTACAAAGTTTAAATATAAAAGCGGTCGTTTTTGCTAAAATTTAACAGATCCACTTAACCTTATCATTCACTCCTTAATTATTAACAAATGTTTTAAGTGTTTTTTTCGTAATTTAATCTTATAATCCGTTGCCAAATGATAAATTAAAAGTATTTAAAAGTAAAAAAATTCTCTTCGAATCAATTTAAACAAATCAATCTAATCGGCTGTAAATAAAGACATTAAAGAACGAAACATGGCTTATATACTGTTTAATTAAGCTGTTTAATCACAAACTCTAAGTGCTTTATGATTTGTGGTTTTTTATATATTAATCTTGCATTTGTTTGCTTTCTTTCTAACAACACAACTAAGCATTTTTTTGATCATGCAATAAAACACATAAGTCTTGTGAAAAAAGCCTTCATAATAGAGAAGTAACGCTCTTAATAAGGATGAAAATTTTTAGTATAAAATATTTAACGAATCGTTATCTAATATCTCATATTTATATTCAAAAAGGAACTTTATCTACCAGATTATAACATCTAAGATTACTTCGCTCAAATTCATATACTTTCAAACTTAAGTGTGCACATTTTATTGGGTATTCCATCGAAATATATCTATACCCTATCGATAGTATAAAAAATTTATTTTATTTTATTTCCATAGTTATCGAGTTTAGACACTTTATATGGCTATTATTTTAGCACAATAAAAAAATTCATTGCTAGATAGGCAATTAACAAAGATTCATACAATATTAAAAATTCAACATTTTAGATCTAAAACGCTTATAAACTCAAACATCCAAATATACTCAGTAAAAAGAATGTCATCATTTTTTTTAAGTTTAAGATAATACATGTTCAGATTACATAATATTTAAACAATCTAAGATCCAAAAATATTGATTGAAACCAAAAAAAATAAACAACATGCAAATTGCTACAATCATAAAAAAAATTATAATTTCTATAGTGTTTATTTTTGTTTTTCGCTCACCTGAACTGTTAGGATTAATAACAACATTCAATTGCTGATTTATGACAAAATTGGCTAATGTTAAAGATTAATTATTTCTATGTAAATTATTTTATTTAACACATTTAAAAAATTAACCAAATAAATGTTTTTAAAAAATATTTAGTAACTTTCAAAATTTTTACTTAAGTTTCATTGCTACAATAATTCCCATGGCTAGGGAAAACATTCCTAAAAAAATAAATACAACGTTAGATACAATCGTTAAGATAAAACAAATATATGAAAATAAAAAGAACAAAATGACGGCAAAGATTGTAATTTTTTCTTTAGATGTCAAAAGTAAAAAATCGGGAATTTCGATTACAGTTTGGTTTAGGCTTCTATCTTTTTGAATTTCTTTCAATAAGATTTTAGATGCGATACCTTTCTCATATTCTGTAGGGTCTAATCTGGTCGCTTCTTCGTAAGTTGGAGGAGCCAGCGTTGCACTTTTTATATATACAAAACCTAAAATAGTTGTAAGATTTCTAAAATTCTTGCGAAAAATATTCATTAAAAGCCCTTCATTTCTTCTCATAATCTGAGATCCGTGATATTACATAAGTGTTTACAAAAATCAAAAGATCAAAATGTTTTATTGGTTGTGATATTGTATAAATCCAGTCATAAGTAAAGATTTTTAAAACCGATATTTTTTCAAAATAAAGATAAAACATTTGATTTATATCAGACACCAATAGTTTTGATAATTAATCATGAAAAATTCATGACTTTCTGCAAAGACTTTTTATAACTATTGATTACCGTCAAACTATGTCATATGATATGAGACCGTCGCCACCCTAAAATCAAACATGTTCTCTAACATTGTTTCAGATCTTTTTCTAAAAAGTATTTAAGGTCAAGTTCTTATAATAACATGACTAAGAATATTGCTAAACCCTATATTAAATCAATTTATTCCAATAGTATTCCACATAACTTGAACAACAATTATTTAGTTTCTCTTTTATCACACAGAAAATACACTTAAAACTGACAAAGTTAGATCTTCTAAGATTTAAGGACAATATTTTTTCTGATTTTAATGGGAATATTTGAAATGTTTATTTGTAACTTTGTGTTTTATAATAAATAAACAATGTAATAAAAAAAAATTGCTAAGAGTCAACCCCGTATCATACCGAAGTTTAAGAACAATAAATTAAAATTAAAGAGAATGTATTTTATTAAGAGCTGTTTGTTTTTTGATCAATTTGATAAAATCATCGAAAATACATGCAAAACATTCATGAGAAAGCTCTACACGTTCAAGTAATTCATTATAAGTTTGCATGTTCTCTTTAGAAACACCAAAACATTTAAGAAATATTATGTGCTGAAACAAAAATGTAAAAAGCACTGATTTGAAATTGGCTAATTTGGTTTTAATAGGCTTATAAAACCATTTATTTCCTGCTCTTTTCTTTATCATGCGCCTTAATCGACTTTGCATCACTCGGGCAAAAAATCCAAGATCAGCATGATGTATAAGACCAACATTATATATTTTACAACATTTAATTCGACAAACTGGAATGTTAATATTTCTCAATTCATTAAAATTCAAATAAGAAGCTGTTTTAGCAATAAAGCACTTTATAAAAATTTCGTCCTTTTTAAAATCTCCTATTTTCTCCAAAAATATATTTAGCATGTGAAGAATTAGAGAAAAACTATAATAATTTAGGTGTAGTGTATAAGGTCCTCCTAATGTCAATATTTCATTTATTTGAGGTGCATATTTGTACAATTTAATAAATTCATAAATTAATATTAATTTTTTAGTTTCGTATGGTAAAAAAAATGTCTCAAAATTATATATTTTTAAGATTTCGTTAATGTGAGGCGTAATTTCATGTTTAAAAAAATCGAACGTGTCTTTATCAAACTTCCTATGATATCCAAATTTTTTGTGTACAATACGTAATGCTTCCTCTAATCTTGAATCAAATGAAGGAAAAATTGAGATTTGTTTATTAACATTGTATATTTGTATGGTTATACAAGTAGAAATATTTGTAATATTTCTTAATCTTTCAAGGTATACAGAACTATCACCATGAGTGACATTATTAAGGATATAATATTCTATGCGACGATGCCATTTCTCAATAAACCCCAACGAAATTACATCACAAATATCATTATTGATAGTTTCAATTTGATCAGAACGATATTGCTCTTCTATAGCCATTTTATTTTCTTCAATTACACTTTTTAACCCTTCAAAAACATTATTCTCAACATTATTGTTGTGTTGACACGATGAAACATTTAATAAGGAGCTAAAATTTTTTTTTAAAGCGGGTGTAATTTCATATTTTACTTCTTTCTGTTCTTTAAAGTCTCTAATCAAATGGTTTCTATCCTTAACTTTTCCAGTAGAAGTTTTTAGATTAGTATACTCTAATTCCTTTTTCTTGTCATCTGTATTAGATTCAAATTTAAATTCTCCAGAACAAAATTGACTAGACAATTGACAAGGCGAACTTATGTTATTATGTACGTTAGTGTTTTTGTATTCTATTTCACAATTACTTTTACATGTTAGGGTTTCTGCTTCAAAAGATAATTTAATTTCTCCTTTAAAACAATCAGAACTGACAATTACATTAAATGATTTTTTGTTTTCTTCGACTACTTTTTTGCGGTCGATTGCTTGAAAATTTAAATTGTGTTTGCTTTTATTCTCTGAATATGGAAGAAAACGCTTTGCGTAAGGATGTTTGATAAAGCTATCTCTAGCTAAATTATTTTAAATTTCATTCTGACTATTTAGTTTATGACTTTCTAAATTTGAATTATATACTGTTTGTAATATAACAATAAAAAAAATGCTGATGCAATTTTTCATTTAGATGGGTCAATTTTTAATTATAAACACAGAGAACAAATTTTTAAGTTTAAGTCATTTCAGAAAAAATAATAGATTATGAGCATTTATGAAATATTGTGTGATGTCTAGCTTTACTGTGCTTGAGGTGGTAACGAATCTGGCAAATTAGTTTGACATGTCTCCGATGTGTCTTGAAGGTGTTCAGTTTCTACATAAAAATTATAATCATGTTTATGTCAGATACAAAAAATCTTTAATCATCTTGTCACATGGATTGTTTTTAATATAATTTTATTCAATGCTTTTACTTAAAAAACTAAAAATTAAATTAAACGTAAAAAGCAATTTTTAATGTCAAACCTTACAATTTTTTAAGTTATACTTGTACAAGATGACTTTGTAAGTATGAGCGTTTTGATTTATTTTTAAATTAAGTCTTGCAATTACAATTTTAAAATCGATTTTTATTCAACATATAACTGCCACAAATTTTTGAATGTTACCACTTTAGCTATTTTGCAGAATCCTTGTGCTGATAAGTAAATATTTTAAAAAATAAACGCAAAAAGTTTTGAAGATTTATAAAAAACAATACAAAATTAATCCTTTACGTTTTGACACAACTTTCTGACTCTCTAAGACAATTTAAATTATTCTTTGATTAAACAAATAATAGTTTTAAAACACAAAAAAAAAACGAAAATAAAAAAAGTTATGAATCTGTAGTCTTATATAAATTTAGCAGTTTAACGCATTATATTGTCTCATTAAATACTCCCCTCTCCTAAATGTATTCTTCCAATTAAATATATATGCTACCCAGCCGATTCAAACTATCTGACCCCTGACAGTTTATACCTGCTCCTCAAAAAAAAATTATACTGATTTATAAAATCTTTAACAACCATTAGTACACAATTCTCACTTTAAAGCTTATTAAATTGTTTCAAATGCTTAGTAAAAATTTAAAATTATTTTGTAATATACAAATTATTTTGTTTTACAAAAGTCACAAGAATAGAAAACCTGTTCATTAAAAAACTTATTCTAGAGCATATAATAACTTATTACAGACGTTAAAATAGTTAAGTTGCATATTTTTTTCCTCCAAAAACATGAAAAATTTGTTTAAAGGGAAGTTTTTTATAAATTAAAAAAAACGCCCCTATAACGTGATTAATCTCTACCTTTATTTTAATATTTGTAAATGATCATCTCAGTATCAAATAGTAGGTAAAGGTAGCATGGTATCATGTGTTTATATCTAGCGACAATAAATACATCATGGTAATGTTTTGTAACTGATCTAAATATTGAAAAAAAAGTATCTTGTAGTATGTTGATACTTGCTAAGTTTCTGCTGTCTTCAAATCTTAGCCTTTTTTATGTTTTCTAAAGTTGTTTAAGTCGGCATTCTATCCACTGCCTTTTTAATAATTTCCAACCCATCATTTTCTACTCCCTTACAAATGCATTTTCTTTGAGCAGTCTCATACCGTCACTAACAGAATTCTTACAAGTACGTTCTAGAAAAACCATATACGACGTCCAGGTAAGTGCTTTGGAGGTTGCTAGAGGTACCTGAATATCTCAAAACACATTGGCACAAAATCAAATCATCATTGGACCATAATGGGTTTTTTAGGAACATAAAAATTTCTATCCCTGAAGCACAAATAATGCAGTCTTAGTGTTTTTAATTGCATGATCACTATGCTGAGACTTTCTAAATATTTAGATTCATATACCATCAATGTTAACCTAGACATATTTTCATACGGTTTTGCATGATATAACCAGTCTAAATAAATTCCCTGTATCTTAAAAATATGATTGAGGTTTTTTTTACTTCATCTCTTTCTACCTTCTTACCTATCATTTGTAATTCATTCAATAGACAGAGGTAGGAAAACTTAGAAGTCGTACCCCCACTATCTAGAAAATATTCTTCTAGGTAAAAGTTTGACGACATAGGAGCTTCTTCCTCTTTAATATACTGTTTCGCATCCATTAAATCTGTATAGTTGAGAATTAGGGATTTCACTATATAATGATTAATGAAGTCTTCATTGTATTGATTAAAGATTTCATAGACCTGAATATATGCGAGCTATGTTCGATAATCTTTGCAAACCTTTTTAGAACACTTAAAAACTCGGACTTTAAAAAGCTAAGGTGGGATCCTTTAAATAAACAATTTATCACATGGATCGTAGAATTCTTACTTAGAAGGATAGCATCTTTGAAGTTGATTTAAGCAGTGGTAATCCTACCTTAAAATGACTTGGGCAAAAATTGTTTGTTTCCGAATCCTTCACGTATATTTCTTTGAAGTCATTTTGATGCTTATATTATTAATAAGATTTCTAAACGTTTCTCCCCTAAAAAGAGCGTTAAGATACAATAGATTGCCTTAATATCTAATATTTAGGTAATTCATTGCGATAAAGTCACTAGGCCGAGCTAAAGCAGTTTGAACATTTATCACAGTTAACACTTCAGATATGCGGGCAGACGTTTCGAGGCTGTATCTGAGTCTCTTTATACTATCCATGTTCTCCTGGATAGCGCTTATTTGATTATTAAAAGAAGGCCTTTTCGTTTTTCTAAAGGACATCGCTTCAAAAAATTCCTGTGCTAATCGTAAAGACATTTCAGGGCGGTACGTCGTTTTACGTATTCGTATTACCATGTCTTTAAGTAAACTATATAAGTTTAAATTGGCAACACAGACATAACAGTATTTAAAGGCGTCTCCGACTTTTTTTAGCTTAACTTCGTTATGGTTTTGCATCTTACAAGAGATGCCTAGTCTGTAGTTTCTTCTAAGATGCAGTCTGTTGAAGGAATCAGGGTTCAAGAATATGGCTGTATCCAGTGGAATGATGGTAACAGCCACATTATAAATGAGATGAGGTATGACCTCATTCATGAATATCGTGGATAGCCCCAAAAGCACGAGGCTGTTACTGTGACATACTAATCCAGCCTTTGAACCATAAGCTTCCACAAAGAGGGACAAGTCAGGGTATAGCTCTTTAAGTCTGGCTACATAACCTTTAATCTCGTCACAGTTAATAACCTTTTCAACAAGATTTATCTCACTACCTACTCGTTTTTCAATAAGTGTTGCCACTTGTCTAAGAAACAAACATAGGTCAACATAATATTTATATGGAAATATAACAAACTTATCATCCCTAAATAGGTATTATCGTTCCTAGTTTTACACAAGGAACTCTTTGAGCTGTCTATCACTTTAAACAAACGTCTTAGACACTGGCCTAAGGTCATCCTTAATGTTAACAGATAAGAAAAGTTTATTTTAGAGGGATTAAATACATATTAGGGGATAACCCACACACTCCGTCAATCTCAAACACAGTATGTATTTCTCCTGTATACTCTGTAGAGTATTCCACATCCCTATGATTTTCATAAGCATCATTGCTCAGTAATTCTCTTGCCTGATTAGGAAAAGAGACTGCCATAGGAATCTTCCACTTTAAAATGTATATTTCAACCTTTCTCAAAGACCCTGGTTTATACTTTAAGGGTGGAGATACCGTGTCACAAGACAGTTGACTTTCAAGCCAAATATAAACACGATGGGATTATTCATCTGGCAGAGTTGAAATATATAATTCACCATGACCCTCCAGCTTGATTGATACCACACATCCGTATTATATCAAAACTAAGTCGAGTTTGTCATATATTATTAGCTCACTGGTGAGACCCCAGAGATATAACTTATGGCCAGCTTTGCTGTTATCCATCTTCAATCGCCCTTTCTCAAAGTGCTATACCCTCACCATATTTAACAGCAGGAATCTGACTATCTTGTCTATAGTCAGACTCGTACTCGCCATTTCATAACCATCATTATTAGTGTCTTCTGTTTTTTGTTGTTTCTTCTATGTTTCTTAAATTTGACGGGAAGGGTGTGGTTGAAGGGAGTTCTATGTAATTATATTTAAACATCTTTAGTTTTTTTCTTTTGTATAACGTGTTTGTTTGTTTTAAATTTAGTATGTAGATTAAATTGATCTTTAATCACTGTTTTGTTTTTTAAAATTTTTTGTTTCTTTTTTCTCTGTACTCGTCTGTTCTATAGTTAATACTTCACCTCCATCTTTTTCAGACTTCTTACATTTGGTAGATTTTGTAGTCTCAAATTCTTTATGTGTACATTTTCATTAATTTGTTCTCCTCAAGTAGAATGTCATAATGGGATATGTATAAATTTTTTTGTAAAATAGTTTAATTTTCAAATTTAATTAAAAAGAATAATTAATGAATAAAAATAAATATAACGAAAAATGAAATAATTTATATGAATCACTGTACATTCCAATATAAGTTAAAATACTTTCATAGATCTATATAGAACATCTTATCCCATTGAAATGAAAAATTTAAAAACGTTGCCATCCCAATATATGAAAAGCAAATTGAGTCTCAAAACTAAGAAGGAATATAGGCGACAGAACAGATATTACAATCATACATTGGAAGATTTTGAAAAGATGTAGAAGTAAAAGTTAGTTACTGATGACATCGTTTTTAAATCAATACTGAGTATATTGCCGAGATCTGGTCTAAAACGTGGTTCAAAAGAATATAATGATGACAGAAAAAATTTGTGTATGTAAATGAAGCTAAGAAAGTGATCACTTTGTATTTTCTAGTAGTGAAGAATTTTGATAAATTATATAATTCCTTTCTTTTTGGCAAAAAATTACCTGTAGTATTTGAATTTTTGATTATAAAACAACTAAGCTTACTCCGCGACGCATGATATATGGAATTAGCAAAAAAAAACAGTTAGAAACCTTAATAGTATAGGTACATGACTTACTGCACCTAATACTTTTTTACTATACAAACACAGGTTAAAAACAAAGGGACTGTTTGGCCTTTAACTTGCTTCTCTAATATTTACAAACTTATCATCAATTATGTTTCTAAAATCTTGCAACTTGAGTTAGAAAACAGTAAATTATTAAGTGAGAATCAGTCGGTAAAGAAAAAAGGCATTAAGGTTTTAACCAAGCTACGTATAATGTTGCATTTGATAGTAAATACAAGAACAATATGGAAAACATTGTAATTAGAACATTAAAAAAATTTTGACTCTGAAGATTGTGACACTTTCCTCTGTTGTATAAAAACTACATTTGGTACTCTACACTTATTATTTTGTGGCAGAATCTAAAAATGATAAATTAATATTTTTACTGATAGTAACTCGATCCTCAAGAATGAAGTACCTAGAGATATTCTTAAAGAATTAAATTTGTTTCCGTTAATGTTGTCGTCTACATGGATCCCCTACGTACTTGCTTAAATGCTAAATTCCTATGTTGCAGATATTAATCGATAAAGAAGAAAGCTATGGAACTAGTCATCTAATTTTTATCATTGATCAAAAACTATAGCTTTTGATACATCAACTTTAGATATAATGGTAAATGGGACCATGGAATTTTGCAAGACATTAAATTTAGAAACTATGGGTAAAAATCTTCGACTAAAGCAACCTGAATTAAAACGGAGATCGTCAGACTTGATTATAAAAGTAGTTACAAGTATTTGGGTATATCGGAATACTTTACTAGTTTCCTTTTCAAGAAGTCAAAGATTAAATTTCAAAGAAGATTTTAAGGATGACAAATTAACTTGGTAAATAGCGATTTTAATAAAAAAATACAATACAATAATAAATATTATATGTTCATTTCTAGTTACACATAGGTGTATAAGACCTTGAACCAGAAATATTTAAGAAAATTAACAATAAAATCAGGCTTACGCTAGTACATAATGTGATACATCTGCAACCTGCCTGCAAGGAAACGCTGTACTTACCGCAAATAGAATTAGGTAGATGTTTCGTTAGTGTATAACTCCACAGTGAACCAATGCTATTCAAATTATTAGATGACTTCTCAAAAATTAGACTAGCATGCAAGAGAAGGGAACTGTTCTTAAGCTCCGTTAAAAATGCAGCTAGCACATAAATTTGTTTAAACAACTTTGAAGTAAATTTTAACGTTACTGGCAAAGACAATATCTCTGTTTTGTTTTATGTCCAAAAAACCCTTTACAACAACATTAAAATCAAAAATTAGGTAAAATGTTGTACATGGAAGCGTTAAAGTAAATTGTATTGGTTAAAGATTTATCTGTCTGGTTATGATATAGAAACAAAATGGCCCGATGAGAACCGGCATTGCACTTATTTTAGCATAAGAACACTTTTTATGGCGAATCAAGAAAATTCCTGCATCTTGCTTAGATGCAGAAAACGATTATTGCTTTGGCTTTTTTATAAAATGCTTTAAAACTATTTTATAGGAGACATAATGAAATACAAAAGTGCTAGATATAGAAATAGGTTTTGCAATCGTTTTTTATATTGGTCTGTAGCAAATATGTTAAATTCGAGCAGATACTTTTGTTAAAACCGACATAAAGGTCAAGCAAAATCGCCTATATACCGTTGTAATTGACAAGGAAGCAAAAAAATCTTGATTTTAGAGGTTGGAATAACATCATCAGAAAAACTTTAACAAGTTATATCCGAGAAGTTTCGAAAATATGACATCCTATCAAATGAATTAACACAGTTATAAGGGGTTAAACAACTATTATTCCAAATATACTTACGTGGGATGTCATGCTAACTAAATTCTGCGATATCATAGAGAAAACTCTAGATACTAGATCGATTTGAGGCCTACATCCAACTTTTTGTCTTAAGAAAACTCTTGAAAGCTTTTTTTAGATTTTATAAGACACGGATGTCTATAAGGGCTCTTGAGTGTTGAGAGAGCTAGGGGGTGACTTAAAAAACTTAGATGATACGAATTTAGTAGCTATTTTTGTTATAAAATAGTCTAAAACAATGTTTATGGCTTCGTATAAATAATTAAAATATTAAAAACATTGTAAAGTTAACTAATTTAATGATTTGCTCTATTTCGGTATTTGGTGATAATAAGATAAATCGTTCCAAAAAATAATAGTGAGAGAAAAGCAGTACCTATTAAATAAAGGTGTATATAATAGCTTTTGTTGTTTTTTGATTCATTTCCTAGAACACTTTTTTCGTAAATATTTTGTTGTGTTTTGACTGGTTTAGATAGGTCTTGTTGTTTATTTTTTGTACCAGGCTTATAAACCAAAACAGATTTAGATTTGTTGTGATTTTGGTCAACTTCATTTATGGTATCAGATGCGTAAGTTGAATCTTGCAAAAGCCTATCATCTTTATTTTTAGATTTCTGAACTTTATCTTTTACAGATTCTTCATTTATCTCCATATCGTCTGCCGAATGAAACTCTTTTGACTCGTATAAACACTCTTAACACGATCAATCTCCTGCATTTCATTATAACATAGTTTTTTATCCTCGTCGTCATTATGCCTTGTCACATAATTTTCTTCTGATTTAACTTCGTCATTTATTTCATTGGAATTATTGTTTATGATGTCACTCTGAATCACACTTGCATTCGTTTTAACAAGAAAATCATTAAATGAATCATGTGAATTTTTAAATTCCTTCCATTTTATCCGTAATGTTTTCAATCTATCAATTTCGTTTTCCTTTCTTTTTATGTGTCCACCCGATACGCTTCCTTTTACATCATACTTGGCAAAAAAAATTTCTTGTAAAAAGATGTAATTCTTCATATTTTTAATTATTCTATCCAACATCTTATTTCTAAAATATTCTGTTTGAGAAAAAATTAAGAAATCCGTTTTATCAGTCTTATAAATTAAAAGATGTTTTTTCATCTCTTCTGCTGCTAGTATGTCAAAATTAATTTCTTCAAGTATTGAAAAAAATTCATTATCATTGTGTGACATTTCGTTTATACAATAATCAATCAAATATGTTTCATCAAAAATCTTCATTAGTACGCAATATTCAAGCAAAAATGATGCGTAATCGTTGTAAAAATGATCAAGATTATGACTATGATCTATTTGTGTTTTAACTTGTACTTTTTTCTCTAACTCCTTTTTAAAGTTGTCAATATTTGTTATATCTGTAATAACGCGATTGTAACTAATCTCGAATGTGACATTGCGATTTGTAATTGAATTTTTATTATCACTATTATTTTGCTCAAAAACTTCTTGATTTTCATTTAAACGTTTTACTGATTGTTTAAAACTTTCTAAAAATATAAAAATATTATTCCTGCAGCTCTCATCCTGTTTTTCGCAAATATTTGCAAAATATTTTACAACATTATTTGATTTTTCAGAAATCTTAAATATACATTCATCATAATATACGCGTGACTTTACTATCTTTTCTATATTCAACTGAGGAAATTGTAAAGAAGCATAAATTTTAGCGATCAAATTAACCACCTCTAACGTTATATTTTTGATTTCTTGAATTTGTCGTTTATAGGAGTCTTGAAAGTATAAACCATTCGCATATCTTTCCAACTCTATCAAAAGTTCAATAAAGTCAGAAAATCTAGAAAGTAAAAATGAGCACGACGTATCAGCCTTCGTGTATAGTTCCATATAATTAAAACTATTTTGTAAAGTGCATAATTTTGTATTGTTTTGATAAAAAACATACGTTTTTATGTTTTTGCTTACCTTTCTTACATTTAATTTGTTATCACTAGGGCCATAAAAGTCGGAAAACATTGTCTTTTGTGAATCGTGATTTACTTTAAATCTATAAATTACTTCTTTATTGTTAGAAATACATTTCGTGTTAAATGAAACATAGTTTGTAGAATTCTTTATATCTTTAAGCTCAATTTTGTAGAAGAAAGGCCTTGTAAAATATTTATCCCATAAAATTTTCCCATAACGACTGTTTCTATTTTCATCATAAATTAGTTCAATATCATTGTTTAAATTAAAATCATTATCTCCAATTATTTCAGTAAAATAGCTATCAGCTATGATGTTAATATGATCCTCAACTATTATTCCTTCCTTTTCACTTAGTATGATACCAATATAGTAAATAAATTTGATTAACATTTTTTGGGTTGCTTTAAATTACAAATTTATATTACGAAAAACAAACCTCCTTTAATAAATGTAAAAGCGTAAGCGTGGTCAAAAATTATTTTGTAAATTGTTATAGTATTGCATTTATAATGACTTTGTATCTCTAAAAAAATTGTTATTTTTTCTAAGTTGAAATAAATACTTTGATTTGCAACAAATATTGTCTCGTAAAATTAAATATTTAATTAAGTGCGAATAATTTAGAGAGGCTGTTGAAATAAAGGGTTAATTAAAAAATTATAGTCACAAAATGTCTTAATTTAAATCTGTAATCCTTGTAGATTTACGTTAAACATAAAAATGCAAAATTTTTTCTGACCAAAAAGGTTAATTAACTTCTTACAAAATCTTTAAATACATGCAAAATAATTATTAAACTTAAACAAAATCTTTTTAATTAATAAATATCTTTTTTTCAATTAAATTCATTTTTTCAGTAGGTAATTTATAAAGTTAACATATTCATCAAAGTTTTCTTCTTCTTTTGTCAAACGAACATCATCATAACAGTTTATGTTGCACTGGGTATACCATTTGGTTCCATTAATCTCACAAATTTTAGAATTCTTAATTTCTTCTTCAGTTATTTCAACGTCATAAGTTCCACATTTACAGATGTAAGAGACTCTCTTCTTTATAATTTCATTTTCTTTGAATTTGTTTAATTTTTTAAACGTCTTTGTCTCTTCTGTGCCATCCATTTTATTGGACAAAATCGTAATATGAACTCTTTTAGTAGAAAGTCCCCTTAATTGTTCAATTTGGTCATCAGTCAGATTATTAGCATCAACTAAACATAGTTGATCAAATTTATCGTAGTTATCAAAGTCAGTATTTTTGTTGAAGAGGTCAAAATTTTTTGTCTTTCCACCAATGTCAGGATATTCCTCACTTTTCAATACAACTCTTCTATAGCCTGGAAACGAAATTGCATCAATAAGGTGAAAAAGGCTGCCTACATTATAAACACTGTAAACATACTCAAATCGCAAAAAATCCATGGGTCTGTGAAATTTGATTTATTTAAATAAAATTATAAAAATGATTTACGTTTTGGAGGGATATTTTTTAATTAAAACATAAATAGTAATTTTTAAAAGTAAACATAAAAACAAGTATTTTGTATCATATATGGCTAAAATTTAAAAGCTTGACAATATTAGGTTTTATTGGTTAAAAAATAATTTCAAATTTAGATGTCAAACGTGCATAAAAAAATGTTTTTGAACAAACTAATAGTCATGTTATAGGAAATATAAATTTTTAATAAAATATTACAGGCGATATGTTGTAAATTTAGACTACTATTGATATGTTAAAGCGATGTTTAACTGAAAAGTTTTTGTGCTAATCAGTATTAGCATTGTAAACAATCCAATAAAAGAAACATAAAACAAATGATGGTTTTAGAAAAAACCAATGAGAAAATAAATCTAAAATAGTTGTAGTGTATAGTTATTTACAATAATAATCATTTAACACGTCAGAAAAAAAATTTATGCTCTAACAAAAGCTATCTTAAAGTTTTATGTGATTTGAAAAGTAAACTAATTAAATGCGAAAATTGGTTCTAAACACATAAATGTAACATATATCTAACCCTGTTCAATCACAGATACTGTATTTTGAAAGCATTTCTGCATATGCTAATAACATGAGTTTAATTGATAACGTGGTTTTAGTTGTTCAAAAATCAACAATACTATGTTGCTTGCTGTTGCCCAGATTATGACATAAATCTTTGTCTTAACAACAAATAAATTTGTTATTAATAAAAACTTTGTTGGTCAATTATTTTACAAAAATATCCACACAAACCAAATAATTTTTTATTAATCAAAACATAGTATCAACTAACTTTCCTTCGATCTTATAATCCTTTAAATTTACAACAGGAATAAGTTACTATACCAAAAGCCAGACACACTGCTACAAAATAATTACATATAGCAACACATAATATAATGCACTTCTTCCTACTTAACAAGTGTTCTAATCTCGTAGTTTCCATATGTTCTCCAGTGTTTAAAATCACGGATTCATTTAGCACTTTGATTGTATTTAAAGGTTTGATAATAGAGTCGGGGTATCTTGGAGGTTCTTCGTTATTATGATTATTTTCAATCAATAGAGAAATTTTATTATTTGAATCTTCGTATCGCAGTAAAGTTAAAGTTTCTGTGGTGCAATTAACTTTTAAAATGGCAACATAAAACAATTGTAATAGAATAAATGAGTAAGCAAAAATCTTCGTGATGATCATCATTGTATAGGTTGCGTATCAAGTATCTTTATATAATTATGATTAGATCAATTGTTATTTTCCGACTAAATTTATATTGTAGAAAAAATTGATACAGCTATACTTTGCACATTTAAACTTTTTTGTAAAAAAAAATCTTTTGAGAAATGATTGATTCTGTAAATGGTTTTACAAACTATTCTAGATTTTTCTATTTTAAAATTATTGTATTAAATTACATTTTGTTAAACAAAATTATTTGCTTAATCATTTAAATCATAACAAGATTTTGATAAAATAACAAAAAATCTTCTTTACAGAATTAAGTATTTTTTATTCCGCATCTTGTCTTCTTTTAACAAATTTAAAGTAAATGTAGCATCCTATGGTAACCATTAGAAAACAAGCTAAAAATACCAGTTGTGATTTTAGATTATTATTTTTTTCATTAATTATAATAAGCTTAGAATTAAAGTTGTCATTACATTTAACATTATTGCCTGTACAGGAAACTTTGTTTTCATAATTTAATAATTTTTCAAAAGTCATGTTTACTAAATGAGGCTGGTTTAATATTGTATTCCATTTTTTAAATAGATTGGATATGTCTTTCAAATACACTTTCATCTCTTTTTTAGATTCTCCTATAATAAGATTATTCGTGTCGATATTATAAAGTTGAGTGGCATACATTAATTGAAGATTTTTCATGATTCTGAAAGCCAACTCAGTTTGAAAATACTGTGTATGGAAAAAAACCAAAAAATCCGTTTGATCGCTTGAGTAATTAATCAAACACATTAAAAGATGTTTACATACATATTTATCAATAAATAGCTGAACTAGTTTAGTCTCAAATAATGGATCCTTTCTATTAAATAATTCATGAAAATAATCAACTAAATAAAACTCATCATAATTAATCATAATTGAACAATAATCGAATAAAAGTGAGTAGTATTTCTCGACAAACATATCTACAGACTTGATGTTATAATCTTTGATGCTTTCTGTGTTATAGTTGTGTTTTGCTACAATGTCTCGAACAGCTATTTCCAGTGGCTCTATGTGCTCACTTATTTTTAGAAAATACATGGCAAGTTCAACAAAACTCTTTTCGTTTAGCAGCTGTGTCGCATATTCAGTCAAACAAGCCTCATTATACTCAACTGTATCATTCTCAAGTTCTCCTAATTCTTCTTGTTTGTGTAAATCTACAATGAGTAAATCTATGACCTTTTGAACCATTCTGAGTATTTGGCCAATACGTTTGCTAAAAAATGTAATCGTCCTTGCGTATTTTGTTTTACTTCGGCTAGGAATATATAACAAGGCCAAGCTTTTTGTTATAAAACATGTTAATTGAATCATTCTCTTTTCTGATTGCCAAGCTTCTGATAAATTAGATTGATTTATTCCAACGACGCGTACCAGATTACGAATTAGTCTTATTTGATCTGTAAGTTTACAAAATATCTTCAGAGCATATAAGCATACTGGTCTTACCATTTCAACTCTATTTAAATAATCCAAACTATTATTGATCGATTCAATATTTTGTTTTTTACAACTTAAAATGAAGTCATAAGCCTTCTCATCCCGCTTTTGTACATTTAAAATGTTATTATCAGAATCATGAAAATCAGAAATCATTAATCCGTTTATGCATATAATTGTAAATCTACATAAAACTTCTTCTGTATTAGAAAGACAATAAAGTACTAACATCTTATCTAAACTAGTTTTTTTACATTCAACCAGATAAAAATAAGGTCTAGGAAAGTTTTTATCCCAAATTATATTCGATGCTTCTTTGTTTGCACCGTCATTTTCTTTGAGTTGTATTTCCGATGATTTTAATTTATGTTTATTTACTATTTGACTTATCTCCCTGTCAATTACAAAAGTAAATGTGTCACTATCTATTCTAATGTCATTATTACACGATATGTTACTAATTAAGTAAATTAATTCAATTGACATTTATTTTAACCCTATAACACTGATTCTATTTATAATTTCACTTTTTAATGCAGATATGATTAAAACGTAATCTTACAAACTTTCAACGCTATGCATGCGCATCTTCCATTACATTTTGTTAGAATAAACACAGAGATATTTTTATATTAAGAATAGATTTTAGAAGAACTTTTTTAAAGAACATTTGTAAATTATAAATCACTTGTTTCGAGTAATTTTTTTTGAAATACCCCTAACTCAAAAAATAGGGAAGATTGCCTATCTCATTCGATAGATGCCACCATTTAATGTGATAAACAGACAAAGGGTTGGTAAAAACCTTCATTATATCTAAATAAAGGGTTATAAATTGTTTAATTACAATACTTAAAGGTTGTTATATTTTTATTTCTAAATTTAATCAAGGCGTAAAGAAAAAATGATTTAATTTATCAATAAGATAAAAAACACATAAACTGTAATAACGGATAATAAACCATCAATTATTAAAATTATTCATTATGTAATAAATTATGATTTTGATAGTTCGATTTATCACAAAACCGAATTATGCATTATAAATTTATTAAAAAATTTATTTGACATAGAGATGTTTTTTACGGTCTACTATTACAATATATTCAAGTCTTATTATTTCTTTGATAGATGAACATGCTTCATCAGGACAAGAAACAATTTTTAGAGAATCTTTTAAATACTGAAGAGCTAACCCAGAGTCCTTTTCACTATAATAAATTCCGAGTTGCAAATAAGCTTCGTAAAATGTCGGGTCAATTTCAATGGTCTTTTTAAAGGCGTAAACTTTGCGTATTTGGTCTCCTAAGATTGAATAATACAACCCAGTATAAAACATAAACACCGCACTTTCCTTGTTCATCATATTCAAAATTCTCAATAAATTATCTTTGTCTTTAGAATTAACGTATCTCATGCAACACTCTATCAATATATTTTCATCGTAACCAAATTTTCTTAACGCTTCATTTTCAAGTTTTTCAAATCTTCCATCGTCGTAATTTTTGTATTGTCTAAGTAGCTCTGCGTAAACAAATGGTTTTCCTCTCTTGATACTTTGTAAAATATCAAAATATTCATGTAAATAATATCTTTTATGACAAAATTTAGCAACCCAAAACCTAATCGTTGCGTTTTTCTTTTTGTTAAATTTTTTAACCAATGTTGTTGGCTCGATCGAGCATTTAAATTTCTCCAAATAAAGTTTTACATACTCGCCAAAAACCATTTCTAATTCTGTTTTCGGGTTCTCTAAAATTTTTACACAGTCATCAAAATTACCGCGCAAATATTGAACAGTACAATGTATTAAATTATAAGAAAAAAAACTTTCTGTTCCGTATTTTTCAATAAATTTTTGTTTGTTTTCAAGGCATTGATCACCAAAAAAGAATTCAAACAACTTATCATAAGATCTGGATTTTAAAATCCAGGCCAGATCGCTATGATCTTCTACGTCTTGTGGTATTATTTTATTAAACGAACTATAAAATCTAGAGTATCTTAAGTTCGAAAAGCATGTTTGATTTTCTTTGCAAAAAATTCTCATTCTTTCATTTGTTAGCAAATTAAACAAATCTTTTGTTTTAAAGCCCAAAAATATTGTTTCTTTTGTAACAGAGTAACTTTTATCGATCAAAAAGTCGTACATAGCGGCATCTTCGTAGGCCTGCTCATACATTCCTAACTTCGTCAAACAAATAGATCGCCATTTCAAAGCTGCAATATTTGTAATTTGTAGGTCTAAAGACATGTTAAACATTGTGAGAGCCGTTTCATAATCCAATTTTCCAAAATAACAAGCACCAAGTTCATTATATACATCTCTAAAATCTATAACATGATTTGCTTTTATTATAGCCTTCAAAAATGATTCAATAGCTTCGTCATATTTGCGTCTTTTTTTTAGTTTTTTCCCTGTTTCAAAATGATGTTTATAATCTTCGATGTTTCTAATTGCAATTAAAATTTTTCTGCAAATAATCGCGACGATAAACAACACCCAAAGAACAAGTAAACCAATTCCGATATACGCTCCAATACTATAATCCATGGGCATCTTTATTTGTAAGTTATTATAGATACAGATGACATCTGATTTGAGCGGTGTCAATTTGGTAAATTTTATTGTGAGCTTATTGGCCCAATAAAAAATGTTTAAATGAAGTAAATTAATGATTGGGAAACATAAACTTATTTAACCTCGAGTTGATGTCAATCACTAAAACGTGTAAATAGGTGATTTTATGAGTGTTAAGTTTTTCAGAATGATTTTAACATAACAAGATGACAAAAATTATACACAGATGCACATTTATATTTAAAAAATACTTTAAACACAAAAATTTGTAAATATTATTCTGTAAAACACATTTTTGGATGCCTGTGTAGTCTGGTTCAGTGTAAACAAACTATTCGCACGTCACAGCTACCGATAGATCCAATTTACTATATTAAGTTATAGCTTTTAGCTATAACGGGAGACAACATGTGTTGACGTTATCAGTTTACATAAATGCGCGACATTTGAAGAAAAATAAAGATAAATCGCACGCAATAAAGCTTTAACATGAATTTTCACACTTTTGCTTGGACTGCCATTATTTGAAAAAAAAAACAATATATTTATTTAGAGATGCAATGAAATGAAACTTGAAATGTTTAATGAAGGCCAGAAGAGGAGTATATCAACTGAAAACACTTTAGTAAGAAAGCATATAGTGACAAAGGTTCTGAGATGCTTGATAATAAATCACTATCATGTATTAGATGAGAAAAAATTAAGCACCTTTTAAATAAATAAAACATTTACATTTTCTTTGATAAAATTTTATTATCTTTTAGCTAAGATCAATAACTTCGCCTTTTCAGTTTAATTCTGCCTAGGGAGGTAGGTCAATATTTTTATTTCTTCCCATGTTTTTAAGACAGGAGACTAAATGTAGGCTTCAATCCGGTCGAATAGTTTCAGCCTTCTTCTGTACATTTTGTGATATTTCGATATCATACCATCTTAAGTTAATACGTGTAAAATTTATTTTTGATTTTATCACGTGCATTTGTGTGGGTTTGATACCTAAAATGTTGTATTTACAAAGTTTATCTGTTTGCATATGCTAAAGATTGTCTTAAACTTAAAGCCCACCTTAATTACCAAGATCTGCTTGTCCTCTTGTTGATTAATGTTATGTCAGGTCGGCTGTGTTCGATTTTAATATCAGTCTTTACAAATGTATTAACTCATACTTAACTGACTTATTCGATACAAATGCCTGAAAAAATGATTCTTTAACTTTTTTATCGACTTAATGTCATATCTGTAAAAGAGGAGCATTTTATTAAAAAATTTTCAAAAAAATTAATTTTTAAGAGATTGTATTTTTTTGTGCTTAAACTAATTGGATTGTGTGATGTTCAAGCAAATAGAATATAATTACACAAAGAAATATAAATGGTTACCCACCTTGAGCAAACTTATATAATACACAAGGATCAAAGATTATTTATATGTTTAAACAACCGTTTATCTAAAATTATATTACGCTTTAGTCAACAGATTGCAACTAAAATTTTTAAATTTGTATCGTCTAACTTAAGGTAACAACGAACTTAAATATTATTTAACAAAAAATCTAAAGGTATAGATTGACTAAAAAATACATTTTAAACTTTTATAGACGCTAAGTCACGCGTTTTAATAATTTAATCCAGCAAATTGCAAAGAAATAAAAGATTAACTACTCCACGTTTACTTATAACCGATTTAGTTTTTGACTTGCCTTATTTATTTGTCAATATAGTTGAATGCAAACGAAAATATGATTTCATAAAAAAATGATAGCCAGGGAATGGTTTCAAGTCACGTAACATGATCAATTGAAATTGTTTTTGTCATATAAAAATTTTTGTAATAACATTAACACGTAAGGTACGAACAATAAAAGAAAGGAACGCATATTTTTATGAAATCATTGAATACTGTTTAAAATTTTATTTTTCCTTTTTTAAAAAAATAAAAATGGTAACAGTGGGGATCGAACCCACGCTATCTTGCGATAAGTGGATCTTAAGTCCACCGCCTTAACCGCTCGGCCATGTTACCTTGGTAATAAAAATATTATTATAATATGAATGTAATTAATTACTTTTGTATCTTTTAACAAGCCTTTTTTCAAATTTTTTTTTAAAAAAAAAAAAACAAAAAATGGTAACAGTGGGGATCGAACCCACGCTATCTTACGATAAGTGGATCTTAAGTCCACCGCCTTAACCGCTCGGCCATGTTACCTTAGTACACACAGGATGGGAGTTTCTTAAACTTCATAATTATCTTTGTTTTGCAACGCATGAAAATAAAAAGAACTTGTTTTGCTTTTTTGTATCAAAAAACTTAACATCTAAACAATTATCCGTTCAAAATTAAATTTAAATCCGATGTTTGATATTTTTTCCATTTTGTTTATCTATCCAATAAAATTTTTAGCCCATGGGAGACGCTTACTGCAAAATGTATTACGAGAATAAAATAGACGAATTAGAAGATTTAATTTCTAAAAAGCAAAAAGGTTTACAAGTTCTCGAACAAAGAAGAGCAGAGCTTAATAAACACGTGAGACTCCTTAGAGAAGAAATTAGCATTGTTCAGGAACCAAGTTCAAATGTTGGGACTGTGATTGAGAAAATGGGAAACAATCGAATTTTAGTCAAAACAAATCCAGATGGAAAGTATTTGGTTAAAGTCGAGTCTCATATTAATTATGATGATCTTAAAGCGGGTGTTAGAGTAGCTCTTAGAAGTGACTCTTATGAAGTTCACAGAATATTACCTGCTAAAGTTGATCCACTTGTGTCATTGATGATGGTTGAGAAGGTCCCTGATTCGACTTACCAAATGATTGGTGGATTAGATGAACAAATTAAAGAAATCAGAGAAGTCATTGAATTGCCTATTAAACATCCAGAATTATTTGAAAATTTAGGTATAGCCCAACCAAAAGGTGTTTTACTTTACGGTCCTCCTGGAACTGGTAAGACACTTCTTGCCAGGGCTGTTGCTCACCACACTAAGTGCAAATTCATTCGTGTTTCTGGTTCTGAATTAGTGCAAAAATACATTGGTGAAGGTTCGAGACTTGTTAGAGAACTCTTTGTGATGGCTAGAGAACATGCGCCTTCTATAATTTTTATGGATGAGATTGATTCTATTGGTTCATCACGTACAGACTCTTCATCTGGTGGTGACAGTGAGGTTCAGAGAACTATGTTGGAATTACTTAATCAATTGGATGGTTTTGAATCTCACACGAACATTAAAGTTATTATGGCTACTAATAGAATTGATATACTTGATCCTGCATTACTCAGAGCAGGACGAATTGACAGGAAGATTGAGTTCCCTCAACCAAAAGAATCAGCAAGGCTTGAAATCCTGAGAATCCACTCGAGAAAAATGAACTTAACTAAAGGCCTAGACTTAACGGCTATAGCTAATAAACTTGTTGGTGCATCTGGTGCAGAAGTTAAAGCTGTTTGTACTGAAGCTGGTATGTTTGCCCTTAGAGAACGTAGAGTCCATGTTACCCAAGAAGACTTTGAACTTGCTGTTTCTAAAGTTATGAAGAAGTCAACTGATCCTAATTCGGATCTTAGGAAGTTATTAAAATAAATTGTTGTGGTGTATTAAATATTTTAAGTTTTTTAATGAAACAATGCGTTTTTAAATCTTTTATAAATCATTTATTATACAATTTTACTCCTCTACTTAGTTCCTTATTAATTGTATTTGTTCTGAATTATATTTTTTACTTCTGCTAGCTTCTTTATCAAACGTTCAGTTGTTTCTTTCGAATATTTAAATGTCAAATTAGAAAAAATATCAAGAGGAAGCTCTAGAGCAGCATAAGACATCTCAAGTTCAGACCAGTCTTCTCTTTCAATACACAAAATATAATCTAAATTTAGTATTGTTCTCTCCCATAATCTATCAATGTCTTTTATTATTATTTTACCATCTTCGTAAATTAGCATGTCTTCGGGTATTTCATCGTTTTCTTCTCGTTCATAAACATTAACAATGTCTCTCTCTTGTAACATAATTAAAATTGCATACGCTTTTGTGTACGGTGATGGATAATAAAAATTAAATTCAGTTATATTCAAAACAACAGACTCCATTTCGATTAAGCCCATTCGTCTCTCTAATGCTAGTCTTCGTAGTATGTTGTCAATTGGTGATCCTTGAAAGTCTTCACATTTACAAGCAACCAAAATTGAGAGGATGGCAAGTTCTTGGTTTGATAATTTTAAACTTCCTATGTTTCGTATAATGTTGTCAAATATCCTAATGGCCGTACTTCTTACGGATAAAGGGAACTTGTAAGCTTTAACTTCTTTAAACATAAGCCATTTTTGTTCTACGTATTTGTACTCCATTGGGGTTAATAGACAATTTAATTTTTCTTATAAAGTTTTTTTGTATAGCTTATTGATTTCTAAATGGATTCTTATTTGTTTTTAAAATCAAACAACATTTTTTTCAACAAATCATTTTTTAATTTAAACCTACCTAAGTTCTACAGAAAAAATCTAAATTCTCCTTTTTTACAATAAATTAAAAAGGCACATTTTTCGTATGGATTTCTTAGATAATTTAATTCTGGGGAAAAACACGCCATTATATGCCGATGAGTCGACCTTTCCGTCAAAAACATACAAAAAAAATCTATGCCGAAAGAAACACTGCGATAAAAGTTGTCTTAAATATGCAGGTGAAGACTGGGAGTTTTGGGCAATGGTATTGAGTTGTAAACCACTTGATAAATCAGAAATAGGTAACCGAATTTTGAACATGAAAGAATGTATGAGGTTTAGTGTTTGGTATAGAATGTGTTCTAATATTAAAATAGATAATAATGATTATGAAACAAATGTTATTGATGATCGTGAAGCAATTAATAACGAACAAAGAGATAAAGAAATTCTTAAATTAATTTTAAAAAGGTTTAGATACAAAGAAATTGATGAAGAAAAATTATTTGAAATGATTATACAAACACTTAATGATAATACAATTAATATTAGCACCTTCTTGGATTTTATTTATAATGTTTTAGATATGCCCTATGCTAAATTAATTTATCTAAAGGTCATGCTTAAGTTTATGAACGATAAATTAAAACTATTTGAACTTTTCAATTACCAAAACCATGAAAGTCAAGATCCTTTAAACGACTTTATGGAATATCTCATTAAAAATAACTTTGATTTTTTTAGTAAGATAATAGATTTAATTTTGTGCTATCAAAATACAACTTTTAGAGATGCAATGTTGTATTTTGTAGATGAAAACAAATCTGATTTTGAATTATTAATCACAGTTCAGAACTTGAACAGACTCAAAGATTTTTTAAGAAAAAAGAAAAATACACTTAAAGAAGTAGAGACAATGACAACAAACACAGAACCAACTTATTATGATTTTTTAGTAATTCAAAATGAGACGATTAAAGCTCAAGAACATATTAAAGAAGAGTATATTACAAAAATTAATGAATTAGAAATTAAAAACAAAGAATTGGAATCTTCTTTAGAACATTTTAAAGAGATATCAACGTCTTTAGAAGAAGAGCTGACTGATTATCAAGATAATTATGTTAAAGAAATCTCGAGGCTACTTGATGATACAAAAAAGGAAAATGATGTGCTACAAAAGGAAATTTTAAAACTTAGAAATGAATTATGTCGTAATAAAAGGACAAAGTAACTATAAGTAATCTAAACATAATGAAGCCCGATGATAATATTTGCGTATGTTATTATTTTAAACTTAGAAGTGAATTATGTCGTAATAAAAGGACAAAGTAACTATAAGTAATCTAAACAGTATGAAGCCCGATGATATTTTTGCCAAATAAATTGTTTATTTTATATTTTTTAACAAATAAAAATTTCTCCCCAATGCTCGTTAAGAGTAAAATCGATTTAGATTCATTTTTGGAAAAAATAACTGAAGACAGTTCAGACAAGTATTATAATTTATTGTATACCTTAATTTACAATCCAAGTGTACAAAATATGAATAAAATTGTCTCATTATATCCTATTAATGATCTCGTAAATTCACTTAAGCATCTTATTAAATTTAAATTTAATTGTTTAACAGACACAGTCAAGAATAATGTCATTAATTGTGTAGAAATAATTCTTCAATACAATGAGAATGTAGACACTTTAATAATAAACTGTCTTCGTATGGGGCTATCATCTAAATTAAATGAGATATTTATAAGAAACCCGAAATACTTTGAAACACATAGAATGGGAGTTTTCTTCTTGGCTTTCATTACTCAAGATCAGAAATTATTGGCCCGTCTCGGCCAACTTTACAGAGATTTTTATTTTAAAAAAGTTTTAAAACATTTATCATCGCCACAAAATTTTACAGCTATAGAACTTGAATCTCTAAACAACCCTACACCAATGTCTTACATCTCTTCTGCTATTTCTGTTGATCTTGAACTTGATATTGTCTTTATATCAACTGTTAAAAATAATTTTGAATTTTATTTAAAACTTATTCTAGATGATTATATAACTTCAGATGAAATTGCTTTTAGAGTTTTACGATTCTGTGTTTACATTCCTTTTACAAACAATATTTTACTATTCTCAAAGGCTGTCATTAAAAAATATCCAATTGGATCTGTAGCCTTAATTTATGATCTGTTGTTTTATAACGAAAAAGAAAATATCTCGACATTGGCCATTAATTGGATTAACATTCTGAAAGCAAGTAATTCACCGGATTTGATCAATTTTAAAAAACAATTTATCAATTTTGATAAAGCGTTATCAGCCATTTACAACACTAAAAACATTGAAGAAGTTACAAAAAAAATATATAATTTTAATTTTTTAAAGTATTATGAGACTATACAAGAGATGAAAGATAAAAAAATGCCGTTTATTGGCCACGATATGTATAAAGAGATAATTTTAATATCACAAGAATGGGATAATTACATGCAGGTTTATCTTTGGAAAATACTTAGCTTTCAAAAAGTTTTTTTCGGGTTTAAAATACCAGAAGTTGAACTTAATACAATTGAAGCTAAAGAAGGTGCTGAGTTGATCAAATTTATGAAAAAATATGATAAATAAAGTTTTGGATATCATTTATTTTTTGGTTTTAAAATGGTTTAAATCTACAAGTCTCATTTACAATTTAAATCTCATTATAAATTTCTTTATAAACATTTAAAACTTCATTTTCGATATCATTCGAGTCGTATTTTTCTTTGCGCATTCTTTGAAGATGTTCTTCTATAACTTCTGCTTTATAAAAGAGATTAATTAAATAATAATTTCTAATAAGTTCTTTATGTATTTTCATTTTAAAATTAGAAAACATGATTTTTTCATCTTTTAAAGTAAATACATCAACTATTAGATTATTAAATTGAAAATTAAATTCATTAAGTCGTCTTAATAATGTGCTTATCTCGCTTTCATTATTATCACCATTGTATACTGATCCTACTTGCTTGAATAAATATTCATAGACAGCTATTCTTCTCAGCTTTTTTATAGATTGATATTGTTCAAATAGATCACAAAACAGTGTGGTTTCTAAATCGGGTGAGTCTCTATGAACATCCTTGACACAAATTTCACACAAAATTTCATTTGGTTTATCACAAAATACACAATTGGATTGTTTATTTTTAATTAATTCTTCTAAAAATTTTTTTTTCTTTTTAATTTTATCCTCTTTGTAAATATCTCGGAGTGCTTTATAAAAAGTAGTGAGGTCTTCCATAAACTACAATTTTATTATAACAACCTACAATTATTTTTTAATTCAAATTTCAGAAACATTTAATTTAATTGGATAATTTTAAAACAACTTTATTGAGTTTTTTTCTTCTCCAAATTCTTAGCAGTGTCTTTTACTACTTCTGATGCCTTTTGTAGAGCATTATCTACTCCGCCTTCGTCTACATACCATTCCTCTGGAATTTGGCATAGCAAATTATCGTAAAGCCACTTGCCTCCTCTGAACTTATAAGGACCAATATATAAAAGCAAAACGAACTTAATTGTATAAAACAGAGGAATAAATCTTACAATACAACGTGAGTAAGAATCAAGACCTGTTAAAATACCAAAAACAAGCCAAAAAATCAATAAATGCTTCATCTCGTCCTTACTTGGATTGACCTGCTTAAGGACGAGAAGTGTTTCTTTTAAAGGGATTATAATACCGAGAGTGCAAGTGATTAATGGACCAAGTGGTGTAGACATGATTATTATTAAAGATAAGACGATACTTCCTAATAAAAGATACTCTTTCTTTACATTAAATTGACTTTCTATCTTTTTAAAAAGTGGTACCTTTCCTGACAAGTTTTTTAAGACATCCATTTGTTTTTAAGGGGATAAAATATTTCTAGTTTATCGTTTTTGTTTCAAAATAAATGTTTCACATTGAATGACAAGACTGGATTTAAGGGAGTAAATTGACCTATAAGAGAAAAAGGCATATTATTAGGGAATTAAAAGTTATACAAAGATTTTATTACAATCAGCCGTGAATAATTCGATAATTTATTTTTAATTTTTGGCTTAAATATGTTTTACATGATTTATGATAAAACTAACAGGCGTGTTTTAAAGTAAAGGTTTTTGACATCTTGTGCTGCAAAAGTGAAAACACATTATTGAGTTAAAGACTTTTTGGTGTCAAAAGAGCTTTACTTTAAAATGCGTGATTTTTGTTTTTTAATGATGTTTAAGAAATTGTTCTCCACAAATTTAAATTGCTTTTAAATTGTGTATTGTTTAAGTTTTAACCAAATATAAATATACAATCATAATTCAGATCTTTCAATACTTGTGGCTCTCGCATTGAAATTTAAAACCTTTTTTTAATACACAATCCTTAAAAATGCATTTTATTGACGTCTACTTAAGCAATCTTGATATGTTTCTATTTTTATCGTTTTTTGCCATTGTTTTAATCCCGTTTAATCAGTTAAATTATTAAATTAAAAACTGATTTTTACCAAAAAAATTGTTTGTATTGCAAACACTTGGTACGAATCTCGAGCAGAAGTAAAACTTAAAAAAAACCTTACTATTTAACTAAAATGTATGCAATAAACAATTATAAACAACAGATTTATAGTTAAGTAGGTTGCTATTAGATTATGGCAAAGCTTTTTATTTATCGAATATATTTACTTGAAAAAATTAGATGAGATAATTGACAATAATTCAAAGTGTTAATTCAACATTTTGTTAAAATTAATTCACTTTTGTTAAATCTTTTGTATTTTATTTTACAAATTTTGATCAAGATTCGAAAAAATTATTTGATTTATTAGTTTTTTAAATAACGCCCTTAATGACTTATTTATTGTATATAATCGCAATTAATTATATTTGTTGTTTCAAATTGGTTGAAATGTGCCAAGAAAATATCGATGTAAGAGATCTTGACAAAACTGACGAGTTTAAGCTCTTAATTATAAGTAAAGCCTCATCTTCCGAAATACTTCAGGATAGTTGTTCAGTAGGTACTTCGAACATTCTGCGTGTTATAAAAAATACTGGGACACTTAGCGTAAATTATTACTTAGATGAAATAAATGTGTTTTTTTCGGAATTTTTATTAAAATATTGCATCATGAAGGAAAGTGGTTCTGATAAAAATAAATCTGAAAGTTCTTTAACAATGTCTAGAACAAACAAACGAAAAGTTTTTAATTTTGTACAACAGAAATTGAGTGTAAATTCTGAAAACGTCAAGTTTTTCTTTTGTAAATTAAATGAAAATGAATTAGAACGTACAATACAAAAATATAGGTTAGAACCAATTATTTATTATGCTGCTGAAAATTTAAATAAATCAGAGAACGAAATACAACCCTTTAATGAGTTTATAGAGGATTTTGATAAAAAAAATATAAATCAGAAAATAAAAGTTGAAGATCATGATCGGTATCGCTTTGAGAATTATGTGATTTCTTTAATTTCTTATATAAAACAATATGATGCTTATTTAGATAAATTAAAATGCAATGAAATTAAAATAACCAAAACATTGTGGAAAAGTTGTTTAAAACGAAATCAAGAATATACAATTAAGATTACTTTATTTGACAGAAGTTTTCATGAATTTAAAAAGAATGCTTCTGATAATGGAGAAATTGTTTTGACTCGCAAAGATTTTGAAAACTTATTTAAAGAAAAAAAATTGTTTGATCAAGTCTTGATATCTACTAAATATGAACGTAGGCTGAAAAATTTTAATGTGACTGAAATGGTCGAATCTTTATTAAATTAAAAAATTTAAATAAAAAAAAAGCTTTAATTTTTTAAGATCGTAGAAGTCTCGAAACAAGCGTTTGTATACGCGATAAATTCTTATAAAATATAACACCCTTGGAAATCATATACTAAAAAAACGCCGTTATAAAATTTTTACTGTATAATTAATTTAATTATTTATATTCATTCCTAACCTGTAGCCACACAGAAAATACAACTATAAGAAATTGTAAAATGAAACAATACAAACCATCTCTAAAATTTTTTTCTTTTAAAATCATCACATAAATTGTTGCTAATTTACTTTTCGAATTTATTAACGTATCAACAGCAATTATAAACAAAGTACTACCAATCATGCTATAAAAAAATGAGTAAAGTATTAATTTAAAAAATTTAAAAAAATAAAATACAATAATTACTGAAATAATCATTATATACCAACCAGCTGATATCTGATATTCTCCCAAATACATTAATTTAGCTGAATCTATTATATTTGCAAGTAAATAACTAATATAAATTAATAATGATAAATCTAGAAATTTTGAAATATAATAAGAGATTATTAAAATAATACCCACAGCTATAAAAGGTTTGTTATTCCAAAACTGCAGAAAACTAAGGCCAGATTCGTAGATTTTTTTAGTAAATGGAAACTTGAATGTATCGTTTTTCAGTTTATTCGTCAAATAATTCGCAATTTGGTCAAAAAAAATCATAAATACCAGACACAAAATAATGCCCAATGAAATTGTTCTGTTAGAATAGCCCTTGAATAAAAGAAAACCAGATAAAAACACCCACTCTGCTGACGTGATTAGGCTTTTAGCGACTAATGTTGAGTATTTTTCAATGCAATATGTAAATATGAACTGAGGCTTTTCAGATGCACTTACCAGTGTGAGAAAATTAAACATAAAGGGGTTTAAAGTTCATGATTGATATTAATGAAATGAATTCTAGTCTATTTTTTGTAAAATTGCAATAAAAAGAATTATAAATTTATTATGTTTTTTTATTTTGTTTATAAAAAGATCATATCGCTTGAAAAATCAAGTTAATAAATCAAAATTAATTTTTAACGTTTACATTTTAAATCATCAGACGAAAAATATAACAAACAAGTATAAGCGTCAAATTGTAGGACATTGCATGATTAAAATAATGCATCATATAAAATTACATGTTAATCTAGTTTTTATTGGGTGTAATGCTTCAGTTTTACGCAATTTTTTACATACAATTGTTATTAATAACTTTGTCACTTTGATATGTTTGACAGCAAGGATATAAAAATTTGTTCTAATTATAATTTAAGAGAAGTAAATTATATAACAACCATCTTTTTAAACTCAAATCGAACGTGTCACGCCTTAAAGATCAATTTTTTCATTATCCTTTAGAGGTGTATTTATTCCATGATTTAACAGCTTGTGTTTAAGATTAGGTCAGATGAAAAATATTTAGTAATATTTGTTATGAAATGTCATTTTTATCAATGTAATTGTATATTTTATTTATTATGAAACGTTTTACTTAAAAATAATAAACAACATAAGAGAATTATTTACTTGAAATGTCTTTTACATTTACTTAATTATTTGATTAACAACTTTCTATGTAATAAAATCGACCCTCCTAGAAAGCGGTATTTTGTAACACGATTTTTAATTTTTTTGTATAACGATCCCCACTGCGGCATAAATTATTTACACATTTACAATTAAATTTCTAAATTTGGCAAAAATGTTTTAATATCCCCAAATGCACAAAGTTTTCTTAGAAGAAGCTTATAAAGAAGCAAAAAAAGCTTTACAAGAACAAGAAGTCCCTGTTGGATGTGTTATTGTTCGAGACCATAAAATATTAAGTCGTTCTCATAATCTTACAAATAAATTTCATGACCCATTAGCACATGCTGAAATTAACGGACTGAGAGAATTGTTGCAAAATACAGACAATCTAACTTTTTATATAACCTGTGAACCGTGTATAATGTGTTTAGGAATACTTAATAGAATAAAGGCAAGAATATATTACGGGTGTAAAAATATTATTTTTGGAGGAATTACAATATTAGAAATACCTGGTGATTGTCATTTTTTAGAAGATAAAAGATGTTACGAGATATTACAAAAGTTTTATTCCAATGAAAACGAATTTGCACCTGAAGAAAAACGCAAAAAGAAAAATAACATAAATAATTATGTTGCGCTTTGATAAAAAATCAATGGCCGTTGCAATTTATATTATCACGACTTAATAAAAGACGTATTTAACAACATTTTTATTTATATATGTTTACATTTTTCATTTGATATACTTAAATATAGACGTTAAAGCTTCATAAGGAACGTATCTAGGACAAACAAAGTTCATATCTTTTAAATCTCTAGATTGTGGTATGTTGATTTGTGGTTCTGGAAGAAATTTATCTGTTTTATTGTCTTCACCAAAGATATATTCCAATTGATCGTCCATTTTGCTTATAATTTCTTTAATTTGTAAGCAGTTTAAAATTGAACACTGATCTAAAATGCAGTCGGCAGAAGACTTGGCTGTACATAAATTAACCAATCGTATAATGGCAAGTGAGTGTCCCATATTTAACATGCCTTCGTAATAATTTATGCTTCTACAGAATTTATCAATCTCATTTAAATTAAAATTCATTTGAACGCAACGATTAAACGATAAGAAGTTTTTCTTGATAATAAGTGAATTAAAAACCGACGTGTTGATTGTTTTTAGCAAAAAGTTGATAGATTCGTTAACAAAATTCTCAGGAAGTGAGTAAAAAGTCATTTGGTAGTAAAAGTATTCAAGTAAAGACACTAACTTTGTAATAGAAGGTGGTTTAAAAATTTGTTTCAAGTAGCTCTCAGAACATCTAAAATTTTTTAAATGCTGATGTTCAGTGACACAATGGGGCAAATATTCAAGAATTGCGCTCTTTTGTAATTCGCAGAGGTGACTAAACAAAATTTCTATAAGATCATCTAAGTCAGGCGATTCTAAAGATGAACGTATGAGACTCTGATACTCAATAAGATTGCTAAGAATGTAGATAAGTTTGTGCATATTCCTCTCGAACATAGAAAGTCTCATACTGATCTCATCTATAAAAGCAGAGACTGATTCCTCAATATTTTTGTTGATCTTAGTTGTAATCTTGTACGAAGCGTGAGCTAAAGATAACACTTCGGATCTCGGAATGGTATCATTACTGAAAGAAGGAACATATTCTAGGTACAAACTGATAACACAACCAAAAATGTTACTACTAGGTGGTACATTAACACCATCACCTTCTGGTTCTTGTGGTTGAGTTTCGAGTTCCTCGACCTTTTGTTTATACTTTTCAAGTTCTGAAATTGCCAAATTTTTATTTTTTAGAGCTTCACTTTGGAATCGATATTTTTTCTCTAAATCTTTGCACTGGTCACATGGCATACTATTTCGATATTCAAGTAATTTCCTTTCTAAAAACTCAATTCTCTTGTAAGGATCTTCGATTTTCCTAGACATTTCTAAAAATTCTTCAGCAGTTAAAAATTTTTGCTTATCACTTTGTTTTATAAAATTTATCGACTTGCTGATATTAAAATCTTTCATTTCATTCTCAAAATTTTTAGGAGAAATCTTCAAATCATCGGTCATAGTCTTTCTAGCCTTTTCAATCATTTTTGTAAGATCTGTGGTTTCAAAATCCCCATGTGAAATTTTATTCTCGATTTCTGTAGGTATCTCAATAATAAATGCCTTGTTCTTTACTTCATATAAATTATTTTGATCTTCTTCAATGTCATCTTTTATATTTTCTTCAATAACATTTGGTTTTTCTTCGTCATGTCGCCCTGTATTAACACTTTCATCTTCTTCCAACTCTTTTTCAGATACAATTTCTTCAAACTCAATATTTTTCGTTTTTTCTTTCAATTGTTTTACCATCTTCATTTTATCAGTTGCTTTCATAAATAATTTTGTGATCAATAATTGGTTTCTCTTGTTTTTCAAGTACCTAGAAGCCTCCAATCCCTGTCGTATTTTACATGACATAAAGATCTTTGTGGTTCCTTCGATACAACCAATCCGATTAATGTCTAAATTAGAAAACCTATCAAAAAATATTTCTTTATCCATTTCTTGAGAGAACAGTTGTCTGCTAATTTTAATAGTGTCAGTAATACCCGTGGCAACCAATTGTCTGAAAACTAGAGAACTATCAAAATCAAATGGTTTCATTATCATATTCGGCCTAATACAACGGATATATTTGATTTGTGTGGAATTAATAGATTCGAATAAACTCTGCAAAGACGCTGTAAATGAACTGATAGCACTTGACTTATTTTTAAATTTGTTTTCTAATCTTAACTGTGATAATTCAAATGTACTTCTTTCTCTATTTTTTTCGATAAACTCACTTAGATCATAATCAACTTTTCCTGCGTAATGATTGACCGTAATCACATCGTTGCATTTCACCGTAATGTGTCTTTTAAGATAATGCTTTATCTTCTGAGCTAGGTTTTCAGCTGTTCCCCACGAATAATTACTTTCCTCATCAATAAGATCCATTAGTCCACAAGGCCGTTCAATCTCTTCAATACATTCTGAGTTATCTTCGAATGATACATCATTCCATGGTAGATTTTCTCTTTCATACAAAGCTTTCTTGTCTAAAAATACTCGCTTAATAAATTCATTTTGAATCTTTTCATTAGTCCAATTGATACAAAGTTGATCTAATGAATTTTTCTTAAACACCTCGAATCCAAAAATATCTAAAATAGAAATCTGATTTCCAGTAACTGTCTTATCGTCAGAAAGACTTTCATTTATTTGTTTTACTATATAATCAAACAAATTGATATAAACATCTCTGGCTATACTGTTTCGTATTGTAATTGCATTTTCCACATTATTGTATACTTCTATTTGCTCATTTTTTATGTTCATAATACGTTTAATAAGAACGTTCTCGAATTCATCACCATTAACTCCCAAACATTCAATCACATTATCATAATAGACATTTCTCAAGATTTTTAACTTCTTTTCTGATTGTTCAAATTGGACTGATCCTAAATATACAATTCCCAACAAAACTTTTTCAACGTATTCAAAATCAAACAATCCAATTTCTTTGAATGATTTTAAAACTGTCGCGTACTCTTCTTTCCGCAAATCTTTATGATTCAAAATTATTGGATGTTTGTTATCAATTATTTCAGGCATTTTCATTGGTACACCCGTCTCACATTTGCACATCTTCTTCTCAATATCATTAAATAATTCTCCTAAGCATGTACACGTCGGTTTAAAATGAGGTGTATCGGTTGTATCAACGAAATCATTTTGAATTTCAATATTTTTATGGGCCAATAATTGATAAAAAATATGAAAATTTTTTTCATTTTTTGATTGGTGAGTAACTCGACTTTTTTCTAAGAGATAAGTGTCAATTCTGGCTCCTGATATTTTTTTATTGAATGTAAAAGAGATCTTCCTGCCTACTCTACTACTATTTTTATTCAAAACGGTTGATGCATTACCAAAACTCTCGAGAATGACATTAGATGCTTCTATCTTTTTCTTAAGTCTGTTGGATGTTGCAGTTCGCGCTACAAGGTATTCAATTATGTACTTTGTATTTTCAGTCTTACCAGATCCACTTTCTCCACTAATAACAATAGTTTGATCTTCTCCACAAATCATATCCTGATAACATGTTTCAGCAACAGAATATACGTGTGGATCTACGACATCTGTATTGAAATAAGCCTTCATGACATTAGAACCATAAATATCTAGTGGTGTGTATGGATTAATCGAAATTAAGACTATGCCAGAGTAAGTATAAATGTTTTTAAGAATGAATCGAATTTTAAGATTTTGTAAAATACTTTCATCTGTTAAGTCTTTTAATTTACATAGATCATCTGTAAACATTTTGAATATGTTGAGGGTTTTTTTATGTTTAGCAAGAACCAATAAAAAAAAATTAAAAAATGATTCGTGGGTAAAAATTATTAACGATTGGTCAAAAATGATCCAATAAAGAAAAAATTATCATGATTTATATTAGTAAGTAACAAAATCATTTGTGTGTACCAAAACATAGTGCTAATAAATTTTTAAATAAAAATACACCAAAATACAATCTCTGCCCCTTTAATTTTATGATCGTCTCGTGATGGCCATTTACTGAAACATTTTCTATTTGTAAGTTTTTTGTTTGTAGTCCCATGGAAAAATTTTCAAAATTCAACGATCCTTCTTCCGGGATAAACCCATTTCTACAGCCAAAACCAAAAGCACTTACACTCAAAAATTATTTTATCTTTATGTTATACGCACCACTGTACTTGTTATCTTTCATATTCCCTTCTGTTCTTCCACTTATTTTTACTTTTAAAATTAATAACGAAAAATTAAACAAAGTAAGAGTTTGTATTTGCAATTCTTCTTCTTTTCTTGATAAATACGTTGTAAAATACGTTTTCGGAATAAAAAACTGTTATTATGTTCGAGATGGTAAATTTTATGAATTTAAAGAAGACGATCCTAAAGAAGTTCAAAAAATACAAAAACCTTGCTTTTTGTTCCCTGAAGGCACAAGAACAAACAATAGAGCATTACTTAGTTTTAATGTACCTACTAGAATTGATTCGTGCTGTTTTATAAAATATTCGGAGGTATATCTTTATGGAAGTTTTTTCAAATATTTGGTCTCGATCATTTCAAATGGTTTAATTATCGAAATAAAAACAAAAGAAACAACTGAAATACAAACTCTGAATAAATTGGGCAATGTCCCAGTCGTAAAATTTAATTATAAGGATAAGTGTGATTTTATGAATAAACTAAATTTATATCGTTAAAAACAATTTATGTGGTTACAATTTCATAATAAATTTGATTATGTAAATTTAATTAACTTAAATTAGTTAATTAAATCTCTGTCAAACAATTAAATATAATTTAAATAAACAAATCTTTAAAATAAAATCCTTTTATTTATAACTTACCACAGTTTTCAATAACGACTTCTTTACTAACCTTTCCAGATCCACTTCCTACTTTTTCAAGTTGATCAAGAACTTCCATTCCTTCAATGACTTCACCAAAAACAACATGATGTCCATCTAACCATTGAGTTTTAGCAAAGGTAATAAAGAATTGTGAACCATTAGTGTCTGGCCCAGCATTGGCCATGGACAACGTACCTCTTTTAATATGCTTCTTAATAAAATTCTCGTCCTTAAATTTACCTCCATCACTACTCTTACCACCAGTACCATCTCCATTAGTGAAATCACCACCTTGTGCCATGAAGCCTGGTATAATCCTGTGAAATTTAGATCCAATGTATCCCTCGCCTTTTGGCCTAATACATAACTCAGCAAAGTTTGCGGCTGTTTTTTTGACTACATCATCATATAAATCAAAAACTAATCTTCCAGATTTTTTTCCGTCTATTGTCATGTCAAAGAAACACTTCGTCATGAGGGTAAAAAAATATCATTTTTAATTTCCAAATAGAGAAAAAAAAATATTTAATTTTAAATATGATACACATATATACTTTAGACCTCAGAACTTATCGATCTTTTACGCTCTGCTTATATCGAATTAAAACCTTCAATCTAAAATTAAAATGGAATAGTGCACCTCCTAAATCTGAGCTATTTTCTATTGGTATTAACTTATTATTGTCTTTAATAAAAAATTTAAAGTCTTCATAATGATCTAAGTCTATATTATTTTCTTTAAATCGAGGATAGAAATAACACGAAAGTCTTTTCAAAAGAATCTTTCTAAATTCTTCATATGAAGTGTTTCTCAAATAAACCACAAAATTTAAATCACCAAATTCTAATATCACAGATCCTATTATAGCACTAGGGTCAATAATCTCCAAACATTCACTAAGATTTCTAAAAAACGAAAATATTTTACGCTTAATATCTTGCTCGCAGGGAATATCAATAATATTTTTGTCTATAAGTGCTATTTTAAGTCCATCTTTGTACTTAGTTATCCTAGAGATTTTTGTATAAGTAATTGGAGAAGAGTTGATCACCAGCCTATTGTTATAAAAGTAGACAATGTGCGTGTCTAATATATCATCAAAATCAAAGTAGCTTTCTAATTTGTATATGAAGTTATTTACATCTTTCATCGATTATAGAAGCAAATTATCTCTTTATATTTTGTTTTAAAAATATCATTGAAACAATAAGTTTCAAATAAAAAAATTTTAATTGATGTGCAGATTTTTTTAAATGAAAATTTTATGTTCTGTGGTTTTGTTATTAAAATTAAAAAAATATTAATTTTAAAAATAAATTTTTATTGTTGTTACCTGTATGAAATAACACTTCCAACTTGGGATTCATTTATAGGTTCAAGACGCTCTTCTTCAAATCCAATCTTTTTTATTGGTTCTTTTGTTTCAGAAAAAAAGGCGCTGTTGTTTTCATCATTTCCGTCAAAGATTTGGTTTTTAATAGGACAGAACATAGAAATTGCTAAACAATCGATAATTATCCTCAACCCAAACATCAAGCTTTGTTTTACCTGGTAAATCAAATCATTAATAGGGAAAGGTATATCAATGTTATTCAAAGAATACGTAAAGAAACCATAAAATCCTAAGCAAACACCTAGTAATGTTATAGTGTCCATTCCTTTATTTCCAGAAAGTAAACCGTGTCTGGTTTTCAGTACCAACATAAAACCAATACAAAGGTAAATTTCAAGACCAAGGAAGAATGACTCAAGGAAAATAATGTTCTTAGCTTCTAGGTTTCTCATTTTAAAGTACGCAAACATGCAAAACGGAATTCTTAACATAGAATAAATCTTAGCAAAAGTGATAATTGATGTTTGAAAAATATCTTTAGAAATATAAATCTTCGAATTAATGTTTCTACTTCTAAACACTTCATATCCAAACTTATTCTTATTGACAAACGAATAAAGGCATGGTCCCCAGAGTCCAATCAACATGTAAAGAGATGAAATTCTGAGGACTTTAGATAAAAGATAAGAAATATTTAACACTTCGAATAAATTTACATTTCTCCAAATCAGCGTGTGCTTTGAAAATCCAAGTAGTTCAAATTCATATTTATCAATCTCAAATTGTGAACTAAGATACATTAAAAGGAAGTTGTAGATGGCTGATGATAATATGCTCATGAGTATAAGTATAGAACCTAGAGTTCTTAATGTGTTCTTGAAAGAATCAGAATTTTTTAAACTCGACTTGCACCATCTCCATACTGCGTATATTAATAAGAATGAAATAAATACAGACTCGTGTATATAATTCATCCTCTTTTCTTCTCCAAAATGATCTCCTTTATCATTTGTAAAACCTTCATCGATTGTAGAATTCTCTTGTATATTATCCATTTCAAAACAATCTGTTTATTTTTTTTATTTATTCTTCTGAAACCAATTCATCCACTTGTTACAAATCAAATGAAGTAATCAAAGGTTTTGTTACACAATGACATATAGTCAAAAAATTAAAATGCAATTTAATATTGAACTTACATATTGAACAAATCATTTGTGTAATTTTTATTTTAAAGCCATGTAGTAAGGTTTATAAGTTAAGTTAACACATGACACGGTTGTTTGCTTTCACAAGAAGAGATTTAAAAGTAGTAAATATTGTCTTAGGTTCTTGCATCCCATGTTTAAATGTCTCAAATAGACAAATCATGTTGATGCAAATCATTAAACCATTGTCTTAACTATCAAATCAATTTACTTTTTATTTTAATTTTTTTTTCTAGAAACATAAATTTGTAAAAGCAAGGTTAATTTATGGTTAATAGATTTTATTGATTTCAAAAAACATGGATTTATTTATTTAAAAATTTTAAACAAAAAATTTAAAACCGTTGGAAAAAACAAGTGCTCTATCTGGAAACTACCGTTCAATCCGAATCCTCCAGATTCGGATCCCAACAAATTTATTTTAATAAACCTCTTAATTTTCAAGTACACCTTTTATAGCTTTTTTACAAGCGCCAATGGTCAAGTGGTATGACAACAGCTTCCCAAGCTGTTAGCCTGGGTTCGATTCCCGGTTGGCGCATTTTTTGAAATAAAAGTTTTGTTTTTGAACTTTGCCCGCGTGAAATCAAAGTTTAATCTTAAAAAGATCTTTGTATAAAAACATGTGATGTTCCAGGATAACAAACAGTTGACCCACGGATGGCTAATGTCCAACCTGTCATATTTAGTAATCATTTTCATTTTTAAAGAATAAAAAGAATTTTTCAACTAATAACACCTCCAATTATAGTTATCATGTGTTAAATCAAGTTAAAATTTTAATATCTGTGATTAGTTTAAGAAATTGTATTATATTAAATGCTTGATAATCAATCACATTTATGTCGAATGCCATCTGAACCTATATAATATCTTGTAAACTATCAAGAACGTCTTTATTCTATGTGCATTGTATGCGGGTCCGCAATGTTGTGAACGTCAAAACGGTTTTCGAGGAAATCTGAGAGTAGAGAGACGGTTTTGGTAAAAATATGGGCGTCATAATAGCTAGAAATGCTCCAGAGTCTGATATATGTTTTAATGTTTTAAATTAACATTTTACTATTCATTTGGATAAACAAAAAAACAACAACGATCTATACAGGGGAAATAAACTTAGAAATGAGCGCTAAGGGCAAGGGACTGTTAAATTAAGCAAGTTGTCGGATAATTTGAATTCTATGGAGGCTATACTTACTAAAGTGCAAGCTTCTTAATACCTTATTGAGCAGATGGAAACAGATGATTAGAGTAGGATTGTTAAGAGCAACGTCCTTTTACTGTGATAAGTTCTACATAAAGATCTCAGAAACTTTGTGAAGAAAAATGCAAATACGATCCTTAAAATAGCAGCAAGAGATCAAATAAATATTTGAGAATTACTCGTAAGTTGGAAAAAAAACGCGTTAAGAAATTTAGATGATTTTTTTTAAATGAATTTTTAAAAGACACTGCTCAAAAGTGCGAGCAGCATAAATGTTTTTTCAGTCATGGAAGGACAATAATAAGAGACAGGTCAATGATGTGACACTTACAAAGAAGATTAGCCTCTAAAAGCCGAATTAAAAATTAGAAACTAGCTAACGCTAGCCCCGTTCTAAGAACGGGGATATTTATTCATTAAAAGGTTAACTTGTGCTTTTTATTATTTTCCAAATTATTTCTGATCTTGATCAAAATATTTTGTTTACATTTTTTGAAGAAACATTTTTCTAAACTCACAAAAATGTATCCAATTTTGTTTTAAAAACAACGTACTATACCGAAAATTGGCCATGTGACACGAATAAGCTATGTAAAATTTATATAAATGTCTAATATAAAAATTTATTTTTCAATTGGAATTTTAAAAAAGAAGGGCAAATTTGCCACACAAAAAAAAGCAGATTTTGATTTTTCTAAGTCCCGTTTTTTGCAGACCTTAAGTCTTCAAAGTTATATACACATTTTTTTGCGATACAATAGCACTTATTTGTTTGCTTTTCCGATCAATTAAGGCTGCTTTTATGCGAGTTTTAGTCATTCAAAAAGTAAAAAAACGCTCTATCTCTCGCTACAGCTCATGATCAGTTGTATAGAGGCGAGCCGTTTACAAAAAGAAATATAAATTCGACAAAGTCCCTTTATTTTTACGGTGTCTCTAGGAAAAAAATTTTGGCTTTTTATTAATATGATGCTTTACGAATTAGTATGGGACTTTATTAAGTAAAAACCGGTTAAAAATATTACTACTACCTCTGGATTTTTTAATCATCTCAGATATCTTATCAGACACTTAAAACTAAATAAAATTAGAAGTTCTGGATGTCTAGAGAGCATTAATACAATAAATGATCTAAGTGTTTGAAAAGAAGAAGAGTTATTGTGTGAATATAGAAAAGACAACACTTTGAAAACTGGTGTTTTAAACAAACAAGACGCATTTCGAATAATCATAGACTAGTGCTTGCAAAATCTGAAGACTTACAGAAAATGATCTCGTATTATTCGGATAAGACAACTAATTACGCGGACAAAATTACGAAATATGAGAAAAGGACATTAAATGACAAATACAAAGCTTGAGTATTATCAAGGTAGATTTATCAGGAATCTCTTTAAAAAAGCACAGAATCAAGAAGTCCCAATAAAAAAAATTAAGCCTCTTAGGGAAAAATATGTGATATACAAAATTTGATGCTAAAAATAATTTTGTAAATCAATTATGAGCATTTTAAGGTCCGTTAAAGCGCTTTTCTAGCTATTATGGCATCCGCGTGCAAAAAATAATTTAACGCCCTCCTCAATTTCGTAAAAACTGACCCACTAATCCCAAAAACAACCATGTTTTGATGCATTGCATTACTGCGTATATGTAAAGACGGTCTTAGCCCACCAAGCATGAAAGAGATTTAATTTACTTTTTTTTATGAGGTTTAAATATATATAAACAAAAGCGTTTAATTTAAAAAAACAAATTTAAAATCTAAATTAAACACTTTTATTACTACAACATTTAGTGAAAACATATATTGTGATAGTTCAGTTTGTTTTGTCTTGAATACTTTTTAAAAAGGTAGCGCGGGGTGAAAACAAAAAATTGTCCATCTGACCAAAAAGGTTGCGCACGTTGATCTTAAACAATGTTATAATACCTCTCTAAAAGTATAATAGGAAGCATGATAAAAGGTCACATTATAATTTTGTTTCGACAAACGTTAAACAAAGGCAATAAATCTTTAAAAAAATTAGATTTTCATTTGAGTAATTTTATCAGCGTAATTTTTTGAACAATTTTTTTTTTTGTTTGTTTTTATTTAAAAAATTTAATCGTAGATCTATAAAAGACAAATTTTTAATTATTTCTATGCTTATAAGTTGGATTAAAATCATTTTGTAAATAATTTTGTTTTGATCGTGCAATGCCACCAATAATATTTTAATTTGAAGGGAAAAGGTTTTCACCTATATCTTTGGTAATAAAAAGTATCTTGTTCAGAATCATATCAAAAATAAATGAAATATGGGGCACATTTGCTTTAATAACGTATGATTCGTCTGTGGAGATGGTATTGTAAATATTTAAACAATTCTGGTCTTCTATAACGGGTTTTACTTCATTTATATTTAAAATTGTCATTAAATTGGAATAAGTTTTATGTTTTTGCATTTTGTTTCCTAGAAAATCTGTGTAATCATACATATTAAACTCTGATTTTAAATTACTAATTTTGGGTATAAAAAGATTAATGTTAGCCTTATTGAGATCATTTATAGACTTTTTAATATCATTCTTTGAATGTTGAATGTAAAAATGTTCCCACAGCGCAGCTAAATCTGCCTCAGGATCTGCAAAACTATTGTTGTCTTTGGTGTTTATTGGTATTAAATATACCAAATATCGATTATAACAACTTTCGATTTTATTTGCAAGTGGCAATGAAACCACACGATAAGAAATTTGGTCACTTTTTACCTTATGATATTTAAAAAATCCTTTAGTTAATATGAACATTCGTCTGTAAGATGTATCTTTTGATACATAAAATTCATGCATACTTAACAAATTTTTTTCCAAGCTGCGCGCCAATTCATCTTCGAACATTGCAAAAGATAAATAAAGGCGATTGTATGTTTTAAAGTGGTTGGTTTGTAAAGGTGATCTAATTTTATCATTAGTCATGCATCTCAACAAATTGTGGTGTTTTATACATTTGGAGTCGACATCTCGATGTGTGAATTTTTCAATGAGCCATCCATCAAAATTTTTAATTTTTTTTAACACGTTATTTTTAGTATACAAGCAATTTATACTCTTAAAAGTCTTATCATTTTTATCTAATAATTGCGTGACATTTGATAAAACGTTCTTTCCTAGCTTAGAAGTGCTTTTTTTGAATTCTTTGGCTTCACACATCAGATGGAGAATAATCGAACAGGAGATTGGGGAAAAACATGAAGTTTTATTGGCTCTATCAACAAATTTCTTAGTCATTTTATATTCCAAATTATCAAATAAAGAACCGTATTCTTGACTTTTCCCTTTTATTTTTTTTGATTTTGCGCAATTAAAAGCAGCAGCAACCATATTTAGATATAAAAGTTGACATAGATATGCTATTTTCATGGGGCATTATTGAAATAAAGTTTTAATACAGAAATTTATATTTCATAAAATGTATTGGTGAATAATTTTCGACTTTTTCCCCTAAATTGAGAATTCTTTTACGGATCGCTTTTGTGCTAATATTTTAATATTTTTTAGGGAAATAGATTTTACAAAAGGAAAGCAATAATTGTAAAAGGAAATTTATCTAGAACAAGGATGAGCAACCCGGTGCATGTGAAACATTATAAATTTTAGTATATGTTTTAAAAAGAAATTAATACTACGAAAAAATGTGTAAATATAGGAGGAAATGCTATAATCTAAATTGCATGATTTAGTTACAAGTAAATGTAGAGAAAACATTTATCGTAATCGTTCAATTTGCATTGTCACGAACATTTTTTTTCAAGCAGCCCGGATGCAAATATAAATTGGCTCTTTGATTCAAAAGATTTCTCACCCCTGTTGTATAAGCTTCCTCAATAGACAGATATTAGATCTTTTAAAAAAAATTTTCTTTAAAATTTTCAATACTTTTTACCTATATTTATAATAAATGATTTTAAAGTTTCTTGACATATAACTGCAATAATATTATTTCTGCAAATATTTTGTTTGTTCTTTTATTATTTGTAATTGTCCTGTACACATAGAGTGGTGTTTTATTGTAAATTCATTTGTCTAAGGGTGTTCTGTTGCTTATTTAACTTATACCTTTACAAGCCTAGAACTTTATTTTTAAATATATAAGCTGTGAAGTTACCTCAATTATTGCCGTTATGGTGTGATAGATAAAAGTGATAAATTGAGCTGATACGGAATTTGATGGAGTAAACAAACATTTTTTGGAAAACGAGAAAAAACTATTCGTTGATTTGTAGATGACAATTTTAAAGTTTGTTTAAAAAATGTATTAGCTTTTGCGCAATATGTGTGATTAAAAATTTTGTTCTAAGTAATTTAGGTTTCTTAGAATTATTTTTCTGCTATTTAAAAAACACATTTTACCATGATTTTGATGGCGTTTTGGACAAATAAACGCAAAAAATAGTAAGTATTAGTTGTTTTTAAGGGAAAAAACCAAAAAGAAATTCTAATATAATCGGAAAAAACTCTAAAAATTTACTACATTTATTATTGAAAATTAATTTGCAGGGTAAATGCTTTCATATACACGTAGACTCGGATTAGAATGAAAGGTCATTTAATCCTAAGGGTTAATTTCTGAGTAATATTTACAGATGAAAAAGTTTAACTCAGTGATGTCTAAGTTTAAATGGTCCGTAGGAATTTTTAAAAAATTTGAGTTTTGAAAAAAATATTTACAGGTTAAATTGATTAATTGATCATTAAACATTTCTCGCATAGTGCACAAAATGCCTCATTTAGCAAAATTTTGACATCATTGTGTTGTAAGTTCCATGGAATTTGAATATAAATGCATTGATGATGACAAAATGAGTAAGTAGCCTGATGTGGTAACAATAGATTTTATTGTCAATGAGTAAAACCTGGACATGCACTTATTTATGTCAAACACAATTAATAAATATAAAATAACTTTATTTTCTTTTAAAAATTTTTAGCAGAAAAAACGATACAATGATAAAGATAGCTATTAAAGAAAATGATAACCCTAATATTTGTATTTCTAAAGTTTTACTTTTTTCAAGTGATAAATTAACCTTTGTAGCGTAGTTGTCTAAATCAGAAGTAAGGCGTTCAGATATTATATTATTTGATATACGACTAAGATCATCATAATTTTCTGTAAAAGCCATCAAATAATTATTTTTATCTATTTCTGGATTATCATGAGGTATATTGCTGCAAAAAACATAGTCGAAATTATAAAACGAACTAAATACCTCACGCATTTCATTAAAAACATCCAAATTTTGAATAAAAGTATTATTTTGAAATAAAAAATGCCTTTGCTGTTCCTTAATTTCTTGGGTATAAATATAGTCCAATCTGTTTTTCGTCATCTCCAATAGATCAGTTCTTCCATCAGAATTTTCGATTTTTAGTGAAAAATTAGTACATAAAGCTTTTTTCACATCTTTAATGAATATGATTCTGCTTTTGATCATTAACGTAAGAAAAAGATAATTTTTATCGAGCGGTGATCTAATCCTATTCTCAAAATACCCTTTCATTGGTGAATCATCAAGTCTTTTGAAAATAATCATTATATTTCTCATATGAAAAATCAATGGATAAAAAGGATCTTGTGTATTTATATCATTAATACTAGGGTCTTTTTCGTTCACAACAAAAAATCTTTTATAATAAGCAAGATCAATTGTTTGATAATCGTTGTAATTCTCTATTTCCCGAATTATAATTTTATAAAGATTTTTCAAATCGGTAACATATGATAAAGCAAAATTAAACTCATCATCTAAAACTAAATCAGCTCTTCTAAGATTATATATAAGCAGCTCAGATCTTTCAAATAAATTCATTCTTACAGGAGGGTACATGGATGAATTTTGTATGATCTATTTATATTTAAAACCAAAAAATTAATCAATTTTTAAATATGTGTTGACTATAATTAAATAATTTAAAAATATGTGATATACAACGATTTCGATTTAAAAAAATGATATATTCGAAATGATCAAATTCAATTTGCGGAAAGAAGAATAAATTATCTCTGCAATGAAGTAATCTTATCTTTAAACAGATAAGTCATTAATTATCAAACCAGTTTTAATGATATAAATGAAAACAGGAGCTTGTATATAAAATATTTAATTTTTTTTTAGAATTAAACACATCTTTTTTTACATCTAAATGTGTGAGCAAAAAAGTAGTTTTGTTAAACAATATAATAAAAAGGCACTTTCTCAGTCAAATTTGTTCAAAAATTTCCTTTCACCTGTTTAATATTATCTAGATTAGGGGTAAAATTATATAAATTTTTAAGTATATGTAACATCCCCGCGCTCAAGGTGAGCTCCCTCGGGGCATAAAGCCTCAACTGATCCGCATGTCTCTTCCATTTCTTTTTGGATGCATATATTTTTAATCCGGTATGTATCATTTCCTAGATTCTAGGTTACTTACCTATCTTTGAAAATCTAGGTTTGCCTTTCTCATTCATTCTCTCTTCCTTTATTTAACCAAGTCTCCGATCTTATATTCTTTCCTCCCTCCGTCAACTAGCGCTTTGTGTTTTTTAATAATATAATCGAATTGGTTTTGTTTCACTATTCTTTTATTACTTGGTAACATCGCTTATGATGGTGTCATTAGTATAGCCTCATGTTTTATGTTGTTATAGACTTCTAGTACTTTATTTATACGTTCTCTTAGATTGCCTGTCTCCTTTGTTTTATTAAGACCTTCTTGTATCGTTCGGTTAAACCTTTCTACTTTTCCATTCGATTGATGGTGATAAGGAGTCGTAAAGTGATGCTTGATGCTTTTCTGTTTAAACCACTCTAAAATCATTTTCGATTTCATTTCTTTTGCTCCGTCCGATATTAGTGTTTTAAAGTTAATTTTTTCTTTTATGGTATTTAAAAAGTTTAATATATATTCTGTGTTTCTGGCTGGAATTATTTTCGCAAAAGCATATCTCGAAAAGTAATCTATTCCTGTTATTATGCATTAATTTTCGTAAGGTCCTACAATATCAATAGCCAATAATTCACCCACTTCATAAGCTTGTACGTGTCTCGTACCTGTTACCTTTATTGGGCTATATAGTTTACATGTTATACAATTTTTTAAAACTTCTTGGCATTTTTTTAATGTTCCATTAGGGTCACCAGTCTCTTTCGAGTGTTTATAAACCGATTTCGCTTCTCGGTGAACTAAATCTTTGTGAATTTCCATGATCTTCTCTTCCATTGTTGGTTCTCTTTTTTGTATATTACAAACGTTCTTCTCTTCATTAAAACTTCTACTAAGTACATCGACGTGAGGGATTTCCTTGCCTTCTTTATACGTTACAATAAAACTAAAATTTTGGATTCTCTCGATCCATCTGTGTATTCTTGCTGATTTTAATTCTCCTTTTGTATTGAGTGCTTGTAGTGCTCTATGATCTGTGATGAGTTCAAATTCTTTACCTCGCAAGAAATACTGAAATTGTTCCATGCCCCACAGTGCTGCTAACATTTCTTTCTCGCTTATGGAGTAATTTTTTTCCGCTGGAACCATTTTTCTAGATCCAAATGCTATCGGATATAAAGTATTGTCATGTTCTTGACCTAGTATCGCTCCGAGACCAACGTTCGATGCGTCGGTTTCCAAAAAAAACTTCTTGCATAGTCAGGTTGTCTAAGTACTAATTCACAAAGAAGAACATCTTTCAATTTCGTAAACGCTAATTCACATTCATTCGTCCAATCAAATTTTACGTCTTTTCTTGTCAAATTTAGAATTGGCTCAATTATGGTCGATAAATTAGGAATAAATTTTCTATAGTAATTAATGAGTCCGTGAAACTTTCGTACTGATTCTAGGTCTGTAGGTCTGGGATACGTTTCAATAGGTTGTTTAGGGTTCAAATGTGGCTCTATTATATGAAAACTCAGTTTATGTCCCAAAAATGTAACTTGACTCTTACCTAATTCTACTTTTTCCCGATTGGCCATGACGCCATTTTTAATTAGAATTTTCAGCACTTTCTTTAAATTTTCATCGTGTTCCTTCATTGTTTTCCTAAATATCAAAATATCAACTACATAAACAAAACACGATTTGCCAATTTCGTGCCCAAGAATTCCATCCATACTGTTGTAAATATAAGTTAAGGGTTATTTATTTAAAAATTTTTTAAGAGTTACCACAACATTCCGGACCTAACTCGCTAAGCGTCTCTTCCCCGGCTCAAGTTGGTCCGCATGTCGTTTTAAGAATCTCCCGTTTTCCATTCTAATTCTGTACGTATCAAAGCCTAGAATTTCTGTTATTGTTCCTACGTCACCAAATTTAGGCTGCCCTTTGAGTTTGTGAATCTCTGACTTTATTAAAACTGTGTCGTTTAAGCTGTAAGTCTTTGTTTTTAATCCTTTTACTCTCTCTGAGTTTGCTTTTGTTAAATCTTTATAAATCTTTTTCTTGATTGTTAACCAGTTTTCTGGATTTCTTGCTGAGTCAGGAGAAAATCCGGTTCTCGAATGTGTGACAGTATTATATATTTCAATAGCTTTTCTGACCTTGTGTTTTAGTAATCTGTACGGTGGTTGTTTGTTTATTGCTTCTAGAAGTGTCCTGTTGAATCTTTCTATTCTGCCATTAGACTGGTGATGATATGGTGTTGTGAAGTGGTGTGCTATTCCATTTTCATCGCTCCATTGTATTAAATCTTTTGATGTGTTCTCTTTAGCAGAATCAGATATTAGCTTCTTAATTGGGATTACGTCATGTATAGTCTGTATAAATTTTACAATATGTTTAGTTTTTCTGTTTGGAATTACACTAGCAAATGCATATCTTGTAAAGTAATACATTCCAGCGATGATGTGTTTATCGTTAAACGGTTCAATTATATCAAATGGAATCTTATCTTCCATGGCGTGTGCGTCTATGTAGCGTGGTTTCCTACTCTCACCGGATTGTAAATTTTACATGTCATACAATTTTCAAGTATCTTTCTAACTTCTCCTAGAGTAACTTTATCGTGGTTTATTTTATTGTATTTTTCTGTAGTTATTTTAATTCTTCGGTGTACTAGTTTTTCATGAAGCTTCAAGACTTTTTCTTTTATATCATTATTTGTTGACTCGATATTAATATTACATATCTCGCTGCTCACAAGTCTACTAAGATCCTCTACATGTGGTATTGCCTTTCCCGGCTTGTATTCTACTCTAAAATTAAACTCCTGGATTCTTTCGATCCATCTCGAAATTCTTGCTGATTTAATTTCGCCTTTTTCCGTTAATGCCTTTAAAGCTATATGATCGGTTATCAACGTAAATTCTCGTCCTTTTAAAAAGTATTGAAACTTTTACATTTACCAAAGAGCAGCTAGCATTTCTTTTTCACTTATGCTGTAGTTTTGCCCTGTTTCGCTTAGTGTTCTTGATGCATACATAATAGGCATTTTAGCACCATTTACTTCTTGGCTCAAAATCGCACCTATGCCTTTACTGGACGCATCTGATTCTAGAAAAAACTCCTTTGAATAATCTGGTTGGAAAAGAATTCTCTCTCCTAAAAGTTTATCTTTAAGTGTTCGAAAAGCTACTTTTTGTTCCTTTTCCCATACGAATTTTTGTTTCTTTTTTTATAATCTCGAAAGTGGTTCTGTTTTGGAAGCACATTTGTCAATGAACATTCTATAATAGTTTACCGTGCCTATAAAGCTTCTTACCTCGTCAACATTTCTAAGTTCGACTAAATCTCTAATTGCCTGTCCGTTATCTACTTCTGATACAATTTTATTGCCTACAAGTTTGTGTCCTAAGAAAACAATATCTGTTTTTCTGAATTCGATTTTCTCTTTATTGGCTACCAGTCCGCCTTTTAACAACAATTTAATAACTTGCTTTAGATTTTCATCATGCTTTTTCTCAGTTTCTCCAAATATTAATATGTCGTCTACATATACAAAGCACGACTTTCCTATTTCATCTCCTAGAATTCTGTCCATATACCGTTGAAAAATTGCAGGTGAGTTTTTAAACCCCATTGGCATTTTAGTATATTGATAGAGTCTATTTTTTATTCTAATGGCCGTTTTATGCCTGTCATCTGGGTGTAGAGGTATTTGATAAAAAACATCTTTTAGATCAATTTTTGTTCTGTAAAACTTTCCTTTAACACTAAACATACCGGAAGGGGTCAACTGACCCCTTTTGGGGGTTTTTTGCTTAAAAAGTACATAATGTAGATTTTTGTGGAGAAAAATAGAAATATAAAAATTATTATTTTTTAAAACAGTGTTAATACATTTTTTGGCGTATGACCGTTTGACACCCGCATTGAAATAAATATAAGGGGTAAAAAAATTAAAAAAAAAGAAAAATATCTTATTTAACGATTTATTTTGAATAATAACAAAAGATAATTTATACGTTGATTTTTCGGTATCTGGTAAGTCCAAATAAATTGTAAAAGATAATCGTAATGTTCGTCCTGTTTTATTCCTTGCCTTGAGCGAATATCTCCCTTTGAGTGCGACCAAAAACCTTCAATTTTCTGGGTATGTGTGCTAGGATCATTAGGGTTTACAAAGTTGATGGAGTGATTCACAGTTCTGTGCTCCATCCCTGTAATTTGTCTCAATGCGGCATCATATGCTCTCCATTGATCAGTGATTACAATAGAACCAGGTAATACATTATCTTGTATCACCTGAAGGAGAGTAGCAGTATTTCTACTGGCTACAGGAACAAGAAAGGCTTTTTTAGATCCTCTTTCTACTCCTCCTACATACCATTGACCTATGGTATGATTGCCACGATTGTATTTGGCACGGAAGAATAGACTCTCGTCAATCTCCACTACTTTAGGGATGCCGAACTCATCGCGCCCACCCAACATCTGACTATTTGTAGTCACTTCCTCGATTATGCGATCTCTGCAGAGCAACCCGTATGTACTTGCGGTTTTTCTGTCTATTTCAAGATCTCTTGCTATATCGAGGAAGAAAACCCTATTGATATACTTATATATCATCCTAATTATTTTCCAAAAGCTTAATTTACTTTTTTCGAAAATAGACCCGCTTCTAATTGATTTTGAAGAAGAGCATGGTTTTACACAGTTCCAAATAAAACCATCAACTAATGCAGCTCTTCTTACCAACCTCATTGGCCTCTCAGAATTGCATACAGTACAGTAGATGTTGTTTTTTATCAATGAACAGCGTGCAAGAAAGGTACACGCAGTTTCAGCATCATAAAAAGTCTGTAGGATAAAATTTTCATTAATTTCCAGCATTAAAAACATCTCTAAGTCAAAAATTTCATCGGTTTCAACAAATTTTGTTCTTCCTAATCTTGCCATATTTTTTTTAAGGGAGGTGCTTTAAAAATTTTCAATGCGGGTGTATTTTCCCAATGCGGGTGTCAAACGGTCATACGCCCATTTTTTTAAATTTTTTTTTAGGCAATTTTCTTGAAGTAAACAAAAAATACTCCTTAACATACCGACGAAGGGGTCAACTGACCCCTTCATATTTTTTATTTAAAACATATATTAGCAGTCTTTTTAGATTTTAAAGGTTTTTTTTTTGTTTATAGGAATAATTAATATAAATTAGTGACAGATTTCGGAGTTTTACTCCATAAATAACATTTACTTATTTTTCTTAGTTTTATCGATCAATTTTCGAAATACCCCAAAAATGTCTAAAAAGAACAGAGAGTATAAATTTTTATAAGAAATAAATGATCTTGACGAAGAGTTATCCTAGAATGGTGAAGACGAGTTCTCCGATTATGAAGATATATTTCTTTCTAACGGACTAGATCTCGACTTTACAGACTCAGAAGATGAAACTGAAGATTTTTTGACTATAAATAACAATGAACAGACACAACAAAATAATTTTTTAAAAAGTGAGGAGGAATCTAATGAGGATCATCTAACTGTTGATGGTATCTTTTGGGAGGAATTACAGGTAGGTGGCAGACCTGGAAGAAAATCTAAAAGTAATATTTTTAACCAGGAATCGGAACCGACAGGTTATTCAAAAAGTCAAATAATGAAAGGCGTTGCTAGTTCTGTTCTTTTTCTGATAATTGATCACTATATTTGAGATTATATAAGATCTTGTACGCTAGAACATGCAAAAAATGTTTTAGGTCATGATTGGCAGTTTTCAGAAGAAAAATTCAAAGCATTTATAGCTGTGTTATATGCACGAGGCATATATGGTGCAAAAAAATATAATGTTTCTTTTTTATGGAATAAGACGTGGGGACCTGATTTTTTTTCAGAAACTATTAGTAGAAACAATTTTACTGAAATTCTTAGATTTATTCGTTTTGATCGGAAAAGTGAACGGATTGAACGTTTAAAAACTGATAAATTCACAATGATTTCATCTGTTTGGAATGTTTTTGTCGAAAACAGTAAAAATGTTATAAGCCAGGAGAGAATATTACAATTGATGAACAATTGTTTCCCACTAAAGTAAGGTGTAGATTTACACAGTACATGCCTGACAAGCCAGATAAATTTGGCATTAAGTTTTGGTTGGCTTCGGATGTTAATAGTAAATATATAGTAAATGCTTTTCCGTACCTTGGTAAAGATCAAACTAGGCCAGCATCTGTACCACTTTCAACATATGTTGTGTGCAAACTAGTTGAACCTTTTTCGGGATATAACAGAACTGTCACGACTGACAATTTTTTTACCAATCTTCCATTAGCAAAACAGCTTTTAGACATAAAAACCATGCTTGTAGGAACTATCAGGTCTAATAAAAGGGATTTGCCATTAATTGCAAAACATAAAAAAGATAATATGGAACTTTTTACAACAAAAGTTTTTTCAACGCAAAGTTGTACACTTACAATTTACAAAGGCAAGCCAAAGAAGAAGGTTCTTTTAATTAGCTCTAAACATAAATTTGTTTTAGTCAAGAATGATGAAAAACACTCACCAGAAACCATCTTTTATTATAATAAAACGAAATTTGGGGTAGATATGACTGATCAAATGGCAAGAAAGTTTTCTACAAAGTCGAAATCTTGCAGATGGCCTTTACAAGTTTTTTTTAATATTCTTGATTTGGCCGGGATAAATGCCTGAATTTTATATAAACAGGCAACAGGCGAAAATATTTCAAGACAAAAGTTTTTACTTATGCTTATTACAGAACTTGCTGCTGATTATAGAAAAAACCGTAATCGTCGACCAAAAGAAAGACAAATACTGACGATGCACCGTCTCAATCCTTTAAAGATGTTAATATAAGAATGTAATGTAAAGTAGGATATTGTAAGATGAATAAGACTAGTAAAGTTTGGGTAATATACAAAAATATGCCGGCATAAAACAAAAATGCCGGCATAAACTAAAAGTACCGGCATAAAAAAAATATGCCGGCATAAAGAAAAATCGAAAAAAATGAGAAAAAATGGAAAAGAGAGAAAAAGAAGAAAAAAAAGAGGAATGCTTGTATTTTGAACCTTTTATGATTAGATAAATCATTATAATCAAAACAAAATGTTTTATTTAGGATTGATGATATTGATGATCATATTTTTTGTTTATTGGTCTTTACCCTTTAAATCAAAACACACATCTATATAAAGAAAAATTTACGTATATTTATGAGCAAAAAAGAAATGAAAACTGAAATTGTCGACGAGCTTTACACCACAGATGAAATTAGGTGTATGGTTCTAAATGATGATTTCATTTTAAAAACAATACAATCTAATAAACTTGGAGAAATTGGCTTTTTCGCAAGACTAGGACTAATTAAAAACTATGTCTTTTGTGTCGATTGCTTTAAATTCATGAAATTCACAAAAAAATCTAAAATTAATGATAAATTTATCTGGGCATGCAATCGGCCATGTCGTAAAGAAGTTTCTATAAGAAAAAATTTAATTTTCGAATTTTTAAAGGTTCCTATGGCAAAATACTTCAAATTTATGCTTATGTGGTGCAGGAGTGAGCTGCAAAATGAAATTGCATTCGCCACAAATCTTAGTTTAAATACAATGTCGGCTTGGTGTGAAGCAATGAGAGAAACCCTCCAAGATTACCTGGTCGAGAACAGGGAGATGCTTGGAGGTATAAATGAAAATGGACAAAGATTAATTGTTGAAATAGATGAGTCTCTCTTTTTACGCAGAAAATACAATAGAGGGCGTTACCACCAAGCCCAGTGGGTTTTCGGCATGCTAGAACGAGGCACCAGAAAATGTGCACTGGTACCTGTGCCTAATAGAAGTGCGGCAACATTATTGCCGATTATACGAGAATATTGCCTCCCAGGAACGATAATTGTTAGTGATTCTTGGGCAGCATACAGGTCTTTAAGCCAAGATTTAAATTACATCCATCTTCAGGTAAATCATTCGTTAAATTTTGTTTCTCCAGATGATCCTACTGTCCATACTCAGGGAATGGAAAGTACATGGATGCATGCGAAAAAAGGACTTCGCAATCAAAATGGTGGATCAAGTACCAATCTTGAAGGATACCTTTATGAATTTCTGTTTAAAAAAAAGTTTGTAAAAAATACGCGTTTGAACGAATTGATTATAATACTAGCTCAAATGACAATACACAATTAAATTTTTTTATAATCTTTTTATTATCTTCTTAATTTTTTTTTTCTTTTTTTTTCTTCTTTTTCTCTCTTTTCCATTTTTTCTCATTTTTTTCGATTTTTCTTTATGCCGGCATATTTTTTTTATGCCGGTACTTTTAGTTTATGCCGGCATTTTTGTTTTATGCCGGCATATTTTTGTATATTACCATTTATTTAATGTGTTCAAAAAGTGAAAATGCTTATAGTAGAGTATGTGACCTTTTAATTAGCAGGGGACCTAAATTAAATCCTGATGCATTAATCCTAGATTTTGAATCTGCTCCAAAAAATGCGTTTAGAAGTAAATTAGGTAATGCTAGGTTTTTTAGGGTGCCTTTTTCATTTTTTGCAGAATGTATGGCGAAAAGTACAAGCTCTTTATCTGGTTTGTGAGCATAAGTCGAATACTCCTTTTAGAGTAAATGTCCAAAACCTTTTAGCTTTATCATTTGTGGCACCAGGAAAGGTACAAAAACACTATTATATATTGAAAGATAGCATTTTAAGACAAAAAAAACGCTACTTTTACGGCAATTTATCGGAATGTTTCGAAAAAAATTATATTAATCGTCCTTATGAAGAGATTTGTTTTTGAAATGTTTATGGAAGAGTTTTAGAAGATATACCTAGAACTTCTTATTGTCTTGAAAGCTTTCATAGGGCGCTTAATAGTTTATTTTTAAAAGCGTCGCCTGATATAGGTTTGTTTGGAAAAGAGCTTCATACATAGCATGTTTTTAATAACAAAAAATGCTTTATGCTCTGTATTATTCAAAATCTTCACTGACTAACTCTTCTCCTACATCTTTAAAAACCAAAAAAGAACAATCCATTAAAGAAGTTGTATTATAATTTTAAAAAAATCACCCATTAAATATCTTAAAGCCATCTGCTTAATTTGCCACTGGCACGTGTTCTAAATTAAATTTTTGTTTATTAATCTGTTTTTAAGTGTTTTTTGAAAAAAAAATAAACATTCTTTAAATTTCCACCTTGCAAAAATCGGCCGAAATCATGACGCCATTTCCGTGTTCGGCCGTAAACCGAAACAGCGGACAGCCAGATAGTGACATTTAACAATTCAGTAATGTGTCCTCTTTGCTCGTCTCAAATGAAGTTAGAAAAAAATATTAAATTATCGATAGATATACGTGAGTGCGTTTCAGACCATGTAGAAAAGAGGTCAATGTTATACTAAATCTATCTGTGAAGGCACTAAAGTATATATGACAAAGAATTTTACGTTTCTATCCATGTGGTGTAAAGATCGACAAAATCATGATATGAGCTAAGAAAATGGCCTTAATAAAAATACGCTACATCCTGGTCTTTCTGTCTGCGCAAGACTACTCAAGATTATCTAATTGAAAACAGGTATCTTTTAGGTGGTCTCAACGACAATGGGATAAACAAAATCGTCAAGATAGACGAATCCATGTTCTTTAGGCGAAAGTATAACAGGGACCGGTATACAGGTGTGTCGTGGGTTTCGGAATGATAAAGAGGGGGTCGACAAATGTGCCTTTTTTCCTGTTTTAGATAGATTGGCAGCGTCCCTTCTGCCCATAATCCAAGATAATTGCCTTACGGGGACCACAATTATCAGCGATTGTTGGGCTGCATATAATGCACTTTCACAAGACCAGAACTTCTACCATCGCCAGGTTAATCATTGTTACAATTTTGTTTCTCCTGGCGATCCCATCATACATACGCAGAACATCGAAAATTGCTGGTCCCATTCAAAAAGGTCTTCTAGAAATCAGTGCGGTGTAAGAAAAAATGATATAGAAGGTCTTATGTATGAATTTGCGTTTAAAAAAAATATCTCAGACATACGCGACAAATTAATTGGTATAATTTTTTTTCTGACATATAAAGAGAGTAAATTAATGTGGCGTGCAAGACACGCCCCTGTGCAAAACGCGCCACCTTGTGCATTCCGCAATTATTCCCCTGTTTTTATTTTTCTTACCAATTTAAAAATCCCTCATTTTCAAGATTCGTACCTGGGGGACCAGGTTAAGAATCGGCTAGCGTACAACTATGCTAAGCGTAGCTATAAGACCAGTAATTCCCAAATATTAATAAAAAAATATTTAACACAATTTAAAAGCTATAAAGTCGTTTTAAACAAAAAAAAAATTGTTACTTAAGATTACTTATTCAAAATATTTCTATAAAATGTTTTTTTTAAAAAAAAAATTACAAGCCCTAAAAAATGACATCTTCAGTAAGGAGCAGGAAAGAATATAATGATATAGTTTTATTTCTAAAGGGTCTTGGAAATGAGGTATTACTAGATAAACACTCAAAGAAAAGACTTAAAAAAAAATCTGAAGACTTTATTCTTTTTAATGAATTGCTTTATTTAAAAAATAGTGATGGTAACCACAAAAGAGTTTTGTGCGACGAGGAGATCGAAATTATGGAATTGGAATGTAAAACCTTTCACCAAGGTCATCACCTTGGTATGCACAAGTTTGAGTACGAGTGTATTAGGGTGTATTTCAAAATTTCTAGAGATCTTATAAGGAAAGTTGTATCCGAGTGTGTCGTGTGCTCACAGTCACAGCCGCTAAAAACTAAGGAACAACAAGTACATACAACTGCAGAGTCCCCGTTAGAACGCTTGATGACTGTCTTGATTGATGTCTCAAGCTATGAAGCAAAAAATTGTGGTTATAAATGGATTTTAACCATTATAGGCGTTTTTTCGAAGTACTGTTGGGCTTTTCCTCTTAAAACTAAAAGTGGAAAAGAGGTAAAAGAAAAGCTTGAAGAGCTTTTTTTGGTATATACTGGACCTCTAAAAATTATCCAATGCGATAATGGTAAAGAATTCTGCAATTCGGACATGAAAGAATCGGCAGATAATTTCAAAATTGTTTTTAAACACTCAAGGCCTCGTCATCCACAGGCTAATGGGCAAATCGAGAGGTTTAATCAAACCTGAACTCGATATATTCAAAGATTTATTTTTGAGGATGAAATTTTGACGGGAGTAAAAGATGAAAAGAACTGGTTAAAGTTTTTAAATAAAGTAATCTATCTATATAATACATCGTTCCATTCTGCAACAAAAGCTACACCTTTTCAACTTTTTTTTAGACGCTCAGGAGTTAATACCGTCGCTATGGACGTTACAGACAATAGTAAAATTAGTGATCATAATAAAATAGAAGAAAATTTAAATGAAGTCGAAATTATATCAACACATTTCATTGATAAAAATTATTTGGCTAGAATGGACAGACACTCATTGATTCATGTTTCAAAATATAATTTTAATATAGGTGATCTTGTAATTGTTGCATTAGATTTTGATAATAATGTAAAGACAAAGAAAAAAAAATTTTCCACCTTTTATTCTAACCCAGCAAAAATAATCGAAATTTTATCTAGTAACAGGGCAAAAATTTTTATTGGTAATGAGGAGAAAGTGGTACAATTATTTAGACTAAAACCGTATAATAAATGAAATTTGATTTATTTATTTGTTTGTTTTTATTTTAATTTTTTTTTAAAAAAGAAGGGCTAAAAAATTATTTTTTTTTCTTTAATAGGTGGCGCGTTTTGCACAGTGGCGTGCTTTGCACGCTACAATTAATAATTAAAAAACCCGTTTGTATATTTTTTTTTTAGCATTAAAAAATTATTCTTACAAATTTTAGTAATTTTTTTAAATTGTTTCAATGTCCATGCATATAATTTTGCAATATTTTATAACGGCATATATTAAAAAGTACCCAAATTTTTGCATTCGCCTATAAAAAGCCACTTTTGTCGAAAAAGAATATTGCATTAAGAAAAAAATTGTCCAAAAAAATTATTTTCTGTTTAGAAGACAAAATTAAACGGCAAAATTTTCTTTGATGAAAGTAAATTTAATCTTTTTTATTCTGATGGGAGATTATAAATTTGGCAAAAACCGTCTAAAACGCTCAAATTAAACAATTTGATGCCTACTGTGAAGTTTGGGGAGGTTCAGTAATGGTTTGGGGATGTTTTTTTTTATTATAAAATGGGAAACTAGTATTTATCGATGGTGCTATGGATACTGTCAAATATGTTGACATTTTTTCTAATAATCTCGCTGGTTTTGCTGAGCCATGCTTTGGGAAACTTTTAGCTTTCAACAAGATACTGATCCGAAGCACACGTCAAGAATTGCTAAGTGCATACGTCGGTCTGTCAAGACTGAATGATTAGTTCCGTCAAGTCAGATATCATATCAGATACGGCGTGATCTGATCGTGCGATCTAATTGGTCTCACTGTTTTGGGAAAACTATATAAGCATTGAGAACAATGAAGGGATAAAAAAGAATAGCAAATTTAATAAAAGTCTAAAAACCGTAGCCGATGTTCCGACTGACGTCGAAATATAAAAATTAACTTGCAGCCAAAAACATTAATCTTCTCTTGGCCTTCTTAATTCCCATGATCTCAATCCTATTGAAGTAATATGAGGCATTATAAAGCCTAAGGTTGATAAATTAAAACCTAAAAACATCAAAGAATTGAAAGAATATTTACAATGGAATGGAATGCGATACCGCCTACAGTGTATCAAAAATACGCTTTAAGATATAAAGATCGTGCTGTGGAATGTTTTAAAGAAGGTAAGTTACACGCATGACGTACCTTCTAGTGAGGGAGCCGAACTTAAAGTATTGCTTCAAATAAGAGCTAATAACATATGTTTTATAATTGTTTTTATTATGGATAGGGTCTCGCTTTGGTAGACATTCCGTAGTAGTAAATATTTCTTTGTTTTTTTTTTTCATTTCTTATATATGTATGGGTAAAAAATATAATTTTTTAAAAGAAATAAATTTTTAAGAAAGAAAAACAAAAATAAATGTAGTAGGATACCACATGGACATAGTGTGGTTAAACATTATATACATTTTGTAGACATGAATACATCTGTTCATACTAAAACGATAGTGGGTAATTGGTGTGCTGTAAAACTACAAGTTTTCATAAAAACAAGATTTATCGGCGTATGACCGTTTGACACCCGCATTGAAAATTTTTAAAGCACCCCCCATAAAAAAAATATGGCAAGATTAGGAAGAACAAAATTTTTCAAACCGATGAACCTTTTGACGAAGAGATGTTTTTAATGCTAAAAATTAATGAAAATTTTATTTTACAGACTTTTAAAAGATGCTATAACTGCGTGAACCTTCCTTGCACGCTGTTCATTAATTAAAAACAACTTTTACCTTACTGTATGCAATTCTGAGAGGCCAATGAGGTTGGTAAGAAGAGCTGCATTAGTTGATGGTTTTATTTGGAACTGTGTAAAACCATGCTCTTCTTCAAAATCAATTAGAAGCGGGTCTATTTTCGAAAAAAAACAAATTAAGCTTTTGGAAAATAATTAGTGTTGTGCAATTATTTAAAAAATTTTAATAAATACCCTTAACTTATATTTTACAACATGGTGGAGAATCAGGGTAAAAATTTAGATAAGTCTACGAAAAACTATAAGGTAACAGCAAAAAACATCAAAAATGACTTGTATAGATTAGAATTTGAAGATCTATGGGACGATTTTGACGATTGGTCAAAAATAAAGTTTGTTTTAAAAAATTCGGAGGATGAAATAATTGAATGGCACCAAGAGCAGTTTGAAAGGAAAAGAAATAAGTCTATAGAATATGGTGAATGGAAAAAAAGATTATCAATGCCTTTTCCAGTAAAAGAGATGTGTCTGAGTTTCTCAATCAAAGACAAGCTTACGGTGAACTTGCGGAAGACTTTTTAAAAAGATTAAAAATTTTTGGACGGGAACTTGAACTGAAGGACGAAATAATTTTAGGTGTGTTTAAAACAGGATTAATAAGAAATCGAGAATACATCAAACTAGCAATAATTGGAGAAACGGAAATAAAAGAAAATTTAATTAAGAAAATTAAGGAAGCTAAAGCGATTTCCGAGGAGAAATATAAGCGTAAAACAAAGAAGAAATCACAGGAAAACAAACAGACAACGGAATCCAAGAACAAGGGAACAGTCAATCTGATTTCCCAAGATGATTTACTTAATAAAGAAAATTCAGTCTATATATTTAATGTAAAAATTAATTGCCTAATGGACACTGGGGCTGAAGACAACTACATAACTAAGAAAATATTAGATAAATGTCAACTAAAGTATTGGAAAATAAATCCTCCAGAGGAGCGGAGGACATGTTTAAATGAAAAGTTTTTAATAACGGAGAAAACACGAATAAAATTTACATATAATAAACAACTGTACGAAGAAGAATTTTATATATTACCTAAAAGAAATGATGAATTGATAATCTTAGGAACAATTGGATTGAAAAAACAAATAAAAAAATCATTAAAACCAGTGATTCAGAGGATATTGACTTTTTAATCGACAAGCTATGTGAAAGAGGAAGAAGCGTACAAGGTTATACAGTGTGTTTCAAAAAAAACGGATAGAGTTTTTTGCCAAGTAATTTTTTATAAAAAACAAAGTTAAGTAAATAGATTTGTGTACAAATAAAAACTAAATATTTTTTACGGAATTACTTTTTTACCATTCGTCTTAAATACCTCTCATTTTTGCATTTTTTAAAAAACTGTTTCAAAAACATGAATATTTTTTCTAAAAAAAATAAAAATCGAATATTTCACTTTCCCTCCAAAAATAACAAATTCATATTTTGTTTTCATACCCCCAATGCAACTTACTCCTGAACTTAGAATGAAAATAATTTTCTTACATGAACAAGGTCTTACTCAGGTCAAAATATCTGATCAAACTGGCGCATCTCAAAGCACAGTATCCCGTACCATAAAAAAATACATGGAAAATGGCCATGTTTCGCATTTAAAAGGAAATGGAAGGCCTAGAGTCCTTTTAAAAGAAGATATAGAGACACTACTGACTTTAAATAAAAAAAAATCCAAAAAAATCTTTGAGAAAACTATCGAATGAATTTGCAATTAAAAAAGGCAAAGCTGTTTCCTATTCGACTATTAAAATGACCTTAAAAGATAACGGCATCGGTGCTTATTATGCACGTAAAAAGCCTCTCTTATCTAAAAAAAATATTTTGTTAAGGAAAGAAAAATCCGAAAAATTTATGTTTCTCTCTGATGAGTATATAAAGAGCATAATATTTTCAGACGAGAGTAAATTTAAGCTTTTCGGATCGGATGGGAGACAATTTACGTGGAGAAAGCCAGGTACAGGCCTTCATCCAAAAAATATTATACCAACTGTAAAATATGGAGGTGGGTCTGTGATGGTGTGGGGTTATTTCTCCTATCATGGAGTCGGGAGACTAGTATTTATAGATGGGATAATGGATGCTAAATACTATGTAAACATTTTAGCTAATAATCTCGAGCCATCTGCTGAGATGATGGGGTTGGAGTCATTTATCTTTCAACAAGATAATGATCCAAAGCATACATCACGTCTTGCAAAGAACTTTTTTGCTCATAAAGAAATAGAGCTTCTCCCATGGCCCCCACAGTCGCCTGATTTAAATCCTATCGAGAATCTCTGGTCTTTTATCGAAGAAAAATTATCAAAATTAATAATTAAATCGAAATCAGAATTAAAATCTGCTTTAGAAGATATTTGGTACTCGATTCCAAAAGAAACATGCCAGACACTGTCAGAGAGTTTTAAAAGAAGGGCTATTGCCTGCTATGAAGCTTCAGGACTTCATACAAAATATTAAATTATTTAAAATATTCATGTTTTTGAAACAGTTTTTTAAAAAATGTAAAAATGAGAGGTATTTGAGACGAATGGTAAAAAAGTAATTCCGTAAAAATATTTAGTTTTTATTTGTACACAAATCTATTTACTCAACTTTGTTTTTTATTAAAAATTTACCGGCAAAAAACTCTATCCGTTTTTTTTGAAACACACTGTACGTGCAGGATTGAAACAACACCGGGGAAAATGGTAGTGGACAAACCTTTCAAAATAGAGCAAGCAATTGAAGGAAAAGTAGAAGAAGAAGTAGAAAGGCTACTCAAATTCGGGTATATTGCACACTCAACATCAACATGGTTAAACAGAGTGAAGCCAGTCAAGAAACCCAATGGAAAAATTAGATTAACAGCAAACTTCATTTCACTAAATAACTTGGTCCTCCTAGATAAATACTCCCTTCCAGACATGATGGAAATGATATACAAATTAAAAAACAAAACGTTTAAAACAAAAATTGACCTCCAAGATGGGTTTTATCAATTACCTTTGCATCCAGAAGATAGATATAAAACTGCCTTTAGAATCAAAAATAGACTGTATGAATGGACAAGAATGCCAATGGGCTTTAAAAATTCTCCTGCAGTATTTCAAAGATACATGGACACTGTACTGGGAGAAGAAATTGGTAAATCTTGCTTCGTGTATGTTGACGATATTCTAGTCTTCGGAGAAACAGAAAAGGAACATGATGCGGGACTTAGAAGAGTAATTAAAAAACTGATAGGCGCAGGACTTGTTGCGAACAAAGATAAAATTGAACTCAAGAAAAAAGACATAATTTTTTTAGGACACAAATTGGTAGGGAATAAGATCATTTCAGAACTTGACAATGGTCAAGCAATTAAAGATATGAAAAGTTTAACGAACGTAGATGATGTAAGAACATTTTTAGGAACAGTTAATTACTACAGAAAGTACATAGATAACTGTGCAACAATAAGTGAACCCCTCTCGAGACTTTTGAGAAAGAAACAAGAATTTATTTGGGGAGACGAACAAAAGAGAGCATTCGAAAAATTAAAAGAGGAATTGCTGGGAAACAAAATTTTATTCCAACCGGATTTTTCAGAAGAATTTTACTTAGAAACAGACGCATCAGGTGTAGGATTAGGCGTAATACTAAGTCAAATGAAAGGTGAAGACAAAATGCCAATTATGTATGCTTCACGAACTTTAAGCGATACAGAGAGAAACTACTCCATTAGTGAAAGAGAGATGCTAGCAGCACTTTGGGGAATAAAGAAATTTAGCTACTTTTTAAGAGGAAGAAGTTTTACACTAATAACAGATCATATTGCTCTAAAAGCACTTAATGAAAAAGGTGAAATAAAAAACGCACGTATTTCAAGATGGATTGAAAGAATCCAACAGTTTAATTTTAAAGTAGAGTATAAACCAGGAGAGTCTATTCCGCATGTAGATGGACTAAGCAGACTTTTAAAGACACAGACGGTCAATCTAATACAAACAATTTCATCATCAACAAACTTAGTTAACAAAATAATGAAACTCCATGAAGATTTGGTACACAGAGGCGCAAAAATTACAACCGAAGAATTTAATAAAGTAAACGAAGAAAAAATAACAGAGATGGAGTGCAGGGAAGTGTTAAATAAATGCATTCCCTGTAAACTTTATAATCCATTAAGAGTTGGAAGCCCTCAGACAATTAACGCCTTCGAAATGGGAGACAAAGTGGCATTTGATATTATTGGGCCATTTGATAACAGATATATCATAACGGCAATTGACTATTTTACACGATATGGATTTGCAAAAGTAATCGCAAACAGGTCAACTAAGAAAGTAGTGAAGTTCTTAGAAGAGGTAAACAAAATAATTCCTATAAAAACGCTCATATCAGACGGAGCAAAAGAAAATACATCGAAAGAGTTACAAGAATGGTGTGACCGTTACAATATAATAAGACATATAACCACGCCACATCATCACCAGTCGAGCGATTTAACAGAACGATTTTGGAGGCTATAAATAAGCAGTTGCCAGGAAAATCTTTAAAATCAAGACTTTTAAAAACAATAAGCGTTTATAATAGAGTAACACATTCAAGGATAAATATGTCACCAGAAGAGGCAAGAAACCCTAATAACTGGCGCAAATTAAAAGAACAGATACACGAGAATATTGTGAAGGAAAATAGTATGACTTCTAAGACAGCAAGAAAACTTTATCAACCAAATGACGAAGTCTTTATAAAGAATGAAATCCACAAGTACAAAGGACAGCCAAAATTTGAAGAAATGGGCATAGTTACGGGATCATTAGGCCATGATACGTACAAGATAAAATTAGATAAAGGAAGATATATTAAACGTCATGCTGACCAACTTAATGCAAGGAAGGATCCTAACGGTTTAAGGCCGGCATGTTGTGCAATTATTTAAAATATTAATAAATACCCTTAACTTATATTTTACAACAATTAGGATGATAAATAAGTTTATCAATAGGGTTTCCTTCCTTAATATTGCACGAGATCTTGAAATAGACAGAAAACCCGCAAATACATACGGGTTGCTTTGCAGAGATCGCATAATCGAAAAAATGACTACAAATAGTCAGATGTTGGGCGGTCGTGAGGAGTTTTTCATCCCGAAAGTCGTGGAAATTGACAAGAGTCTATTCTTCTGTGCCAAGTACAATCGAGGCAATTTTACTACTGGACAGTGGTATGTAGGAGGAGTAGAAAGAGTCTCAAAAAAAAACCTTTCTCGTCCCTGTAGCCAGTAGAAATACTGATACTTTACTTTAGGTAATACGGGACAATGTATTGCCTGACACGATTGTGATCACGGATGAATGGAGAGCATATAACTCTGCATTACGTCAAATCACAGGGATTGAGCATAGAACTGTGAATCATTCTCTCAACTTTGTGGACCCGAATTATCCAGATGTTCATACTTAGAAGATTGAAGGGTTTTGGTCTCTGGCCAAAAGGGAAGTGCGTTCAAGACAAGGAATTAGGCAAGAAGAACATTACGAGTATTTGTTACAGTTTATATGGGCGCATCAATTGCCTAAAGACAAGCGTATGAATAAACTTTTACTACTTTTTAGATCGAATGCTTTCTGATATAGATACGTTTTTTTTTCTTTAAGATTTTTTCCCTTTTTATATTTTTTTTAATGCGGGCACTTATTGGTTTGACACCAACATGGGTCTAGATATATATATATATATATATATATACAGTTTGTAACATTAAAAATGCATAATGAATTACTTTATAATTTTCACTTTAAAATCGTATTTTAATCATCTAAATTAAGTAAAATAAAATTGTAAATGTATTTATCATAATAATTGTTCTTTAAAATAGATGGTTTAGTCTTTAATCGGATTTTTGTATTTTTTGTAACATTTAAAATGGATATTTTAAGAAAAATTCCATTAAACTTTTTTATGATAACCCTTTTTTAAAACAAAACCTTTTTTCTTTTACGACCCCCTTATGAAAGTATATCCAGCTATACAATCTCAAATTTTATTTCTTTATAAAGAGAACATGGCTCAATCACAGATAGCAAAAAATTTAAAGATAAGTCAAAGCACAGTATCAAGGCATTTGCAAAAATGTTCCAATACAGTTACGAATAAAAAATTGACTCAAACTAGAAAGAAAAGAAATGTTAATGAAAAGGTTAGAAAGGCTTTAATAAAAATAGTCGATAAAACTCCTAAAAAATCCATTCGTAAAATGTCACAGGAAGTAGAGGCTGATACAGGCGTATCTATTTCACATATGACAGTGAAAAGAATACTTAAAAGTGAAAACATCAAAGCTTATACGCCTATAAAAAAACCTCTCCTATCGAAAAAAAATATTGAAAAGAGGATGAAATCATCAGAAGAATTTTTACTTTTGCCAGATGATGATATTCAACGTATAATTTGGTCAGATGAAAGTAAATTCAATCTTTACGAGTCTGATGGAAAAGTAAAAGTATGGAGAAAGCCAGGGACAGGTTACAATTTAAAAAATCTTAATTCGACAGTCAAGTATGGTGGAGGATCAATTATGGTATGGGGCTGTTTCTCCTATCGAGGAGTTGGAAAATTAGTATTTATTGATGGAATAATGGACTCTGTAAAATATGTTAATATTATTTCTAATAATCTCCAAGCTTCTGCTAGGTCTATGGGATTAGATGATTTCATTTTTCAACAGGACAATGATCCTAAACATACGTCTAAACTAGCTAAGAAATATTTCGGGACGAAAAACATTGATTTATTACCGTGGCCTCTACAATCCCCTGATTTAGCGCCAATTGAGAACCTTTGGGGAATAATCAAGCCTAAAGTTAATAAAATGGCTCCAAAAACAATAAAAGAGCTTAAAACATGTATTAAAAAAGCCTGGGAATCTATTTCAGTATCTACTTGCCAAAAATTAACCATGAGTTTTCGAGATAGGGCATTAGAGTGTTACAAGGCCAAAGGTCTACACACAAAATATTAAAAAGTTGAAATTTACTTTTTTTTAGTGACGTGTATAGAATTACTGATCAAAAAGAATATCTTTAAAACATTCATTAATCTTTAAACAACAAGAACAAGCTCTTATTTTTTCTAAAAATTTTTTTTTTACGCTTTAAAGTTTTTTAAAAAATTAATTTATTTCTATGCAAATATGTATGGGCCTTTTAAACAAACATCAAATACAATCACAAGTCATTTATTAACATTTAAGTTGAGACTTATTCAAATTAAATTTAATCTCAACCTGCTAGTTTTTTAGAAAATATGCATTTTGTGTTACAAAAAAATAAAAAACTCTCATATATAGACAGTCATACGGTGCGGACAACATCGAACAACCTATTTGATTGCAAAAACAAATTCTAAGCTATAAAAATATGTTTTTAATGTCTTTTAACCTTAAAATCATGCTGTATTTCGTTATGCATTTTAATGTTACAAACTGTATATGTATGTATGCCTTTTCTTGTTCAATGACAAAAAACCTCGAAACTTTTAAGATTTTTTGATTAACAAATGTCTCGTATTAAAATTTATAGGAATTTAAATTTCTTATGGGAGTTATAGGACAAAGGTAAAATACTTAGTATTAACAAAATAAATTGTTATTGTTTTAAGTGACGTATTTTATTTTTTAGAAGATTCTTTTTACTGTGTTTTACCAACCCTTCTAAATCCTATTACTTTGATACAATTGTTAGATTGGAAAATAAATATTCTTGACGAAAACTGATAAGGAAAACATTAATTGATGTATCTGAGCGTGTTTCGAATCGTGCTATTACGGATTTTAATGAACTGATTTAATTAAAAACTCACAGAATAATGCATTTTACAAATGAATTTGTAAAATCAGGATTTGGTTAGAGCAATTTTTAAATTATATATATACAAGCAAATATTTTTTTTTTATACAATTTAAAGTTTAAAGAAATTTTTGAATTTAAAAAAATAGTCACTTTTGATTATTTATAAGTTGTGTTTTAAAATATTAAATCTAAAGTAAACATTTTATAAATTTAAATACGACATGTAAGACGAGCATTGTTTTATAATTAGAGACCGGGAAAAAGATAGGTGCCTATTTTTTTTTAAAAATGCCTATTTTTTACCTGAAGAAAAATTTAAAAAATTTTCCTGCGTTAAGAAATTTTATCAAAGAAAATCAATGTTATACGATTGTAAGACAAGTAATTATGTGTAAAATATGCACAACTAGCTTTCAGTACATTTCTAAACAAGAAAAATCGCCATTAAAGCAACATTTATAAACTAAAGTCCATAAAAGAAATGAAAAATCCAATTTTTTTTTAAAAAAAGCCTGTTTAATTTGACCGATGAAGATTTTATAACCTCATGTGAGTTTGATGTTGCTCTTTTAAAAGCCCTATGTTCTGCGCAAATCCCTTTAAGTAAACTTGAAAATCCTTTTTTTAAAATCCTTTATTGAAAAATACACCAAATTTAATATTAAATCCAAATCTTGGTATAGGAAAACGCTCTTAGGCAAAGTTTACAATAATGAAATTAATAAGAAATATGAAGAATTAAAAGAAAAGAACATATACATAATGTTTGATGAGACCACAGACGCCAGTGGTCGATATATTTTACATGTACTTGCAGGAGAATGTAAACAAAATGAAAGAACACGTCCAATACTTTTTAGATCAGTAGAGCTCATAAAAACAAATTCAATGACTATTAATCAATAAATCCTTAATTTTTTGACAAAGCTTCATAAAGGTAAGATTGATTTTAATAAGATAAAAATGATAATTTCGGATCAAGCACCTTATGCCGTCAAAGTAGGCAAGGTTTTGAAAGATTTAATCCCTAATTAAAAACACGTTACTTGTATTTGCCATCTTCTTCATCGACTTTGTGAAGAACTCAGAGAAAAATGCAAAAAATAAAATTTTGCATGTTCTGAAATAAAGAGATTATTGATAAAAAACAGAAATATTCACAACTATATTTAGAAAAAACTGGCCTAGTTTTGCCCAAATTGCCAATAATTACAAGATGGGGACTTGGATAGAATTTGTTTGTTTTATTGCAGAAAATTTCAGTGAAATTAAATTGTTTGCACAAGCAATTTCAAACTCAGATACATGTTCTTATGATTTTGTAAGTTTATTGCCAGAAAATTCTCTTTTTGAATAAATTAAACTTGTAAGAAAATATAAATACTTGGAAGAAACGATAACCAAGCTTGAAGACGATAATTTGTCGACTGAAGAGCAAGTTAATCTTTTTAAAAATGCAGCATAAAGTATAAGCCATGATTTCTAAAAGAAAAACCTGATAAATTATTTAAAAAGTTAAGATTTACATTTTTAAAAATTTTGCTCTTTATCTAGTCCAGTGTTTCTTAAGGGGACCCTAGGCCCCATAGGTGGGCATTTTCTAAATTTTAGCGATAGAACATCGCTCTTCTTGCTAGGGATATTTGATATCTTTGCATGGCATGGGGAGTTTTTTAAAGATGTATTTATTGTTAAAAATAATAATTTTTTTTAAAAGATTAGATCTTTGTTAAAAACTTAAATTTTTTCCAAATAAATAGTTTTAGAAACTTTTTTAAAAAAATATTTTCTTTCAGAGTTAATGTAAATTACAATAATAAAGGTAAATTTATATATTTTTTTTGGTATAGATTTGCTTATTTTTCTTAATCTAGAAACATTTTAATTTTTACATGCATAAATTCTGTTAACTTCTAATTTATGTTCGCAAATATTTTTTTTAAAAAAATTTACCCTTTAAATGAGTGAAGTAGCGAAGAAAAAAACAAGACAATATTCAAAAGAGAACCTCGAATTTGGATTTGTTCCATCTGAAGATGACTCAAGAATCCCTTTCTGTTTATTATGTCACCGAACTTTATCAAATGAGTCGATGAAAATTGGTCGACTTCAATGTCATTTCATGACAAAGCATAAAGAACATGTTGAAGCAGATTTGAGTTTTTTTGAAAATTTAAAGCAGAATTTTGAAACAAGAACAACGCTGAAATCTATTTTTAGTTCAAGAAACAACACAAATATCCGTGTTTTAGAGTCCAGCTTTCAGATTTCTTTATTATTTGCTAAAGTAGGAAAATATCACACGATAGGGGAGAATCTTATCAAATCTTCAGTATCTTTTTTTAAAAACTGTTTGCGGAAAAAATAGAAAAATATGTTAAAATAATGCCTCTTTATAATAATACCGTCAGTAGAAGAATAGATGAAATGGGGGAGGACATCGAAAAGCAATTAATAAAAAAAATAAAAACCAAAAAATTTTCGTTACATATAGATGAATTTACTTTAAGAGATAGTGAGGCTGTTTTAATTATATATGTTAGGTATATCAACAACGAAGAATACAAAGAGGAAATGCTGTTTTGCAAAAAGCTTAAAAGCACATCTAAATCAAAGGACATCTATGATTTGCTGAAATGTTACTTAAATGAAAAACATATATATTTAAGCAATATCATCTCTTGTTCTATTGATGGTGCTCCTAATATGATGGGGGGAAAAATGGCTGCCTCAAATTGATGAAGGATGATAAAATCCTGAAATGTTGACAATTCACTGTGTTATACATAAAGAGAATCTTGTAGCAAAGAAAATTTCTCCTATTCTAAACGAAACTCTATACGCAGTAATAAAATGTATTAATTGAATAAAATCGAGCGCAAAATCGGAACGACTTTTTAAATTATTTTGCGAAGATAAGAACGAAGATTAAGGCCGCCTTTTACTATATACTGAATTTATGTGGTTGTCTAAGGGAAATTGCTTGCGAAGATTTATGGAATTTATCAGTTTTCTAAAAGAATTTTTAAGTAATAATTCAAAAATGCATTTACTTGACTCTCCTGAAGAAAAAATATATTTAAGTTACTTTACAGATGTTTTTGGAATGTTAAATGTGTTAAACAAACGCCTCCAAGGATCGAATAAAACTATAATTGATGCTAGAACAAAGATCTTCGGTTTTATCACCAACATTGAATTAAAAAAGAGGAATTTAATGAATAGAAAATTTAAACAATTTTATTGGCTTAAACAATGCCAGGTATTTGATGCAGCGCTTTACGTAATTTTAAGTCAGATTAGTGTTTTAAATATCGATTTTAATGAAAGGTTTTTTGATTTACAAAATATAAATATCCCATTATGGATTACGCAGCCCGTTCTAGTTGATTTAGCAGACATAGAAGACAACTTGTACCAAGAAGAGCTCGCTGAATTTCGCTATGATGAATCAGCTATTTTTTTATTTAAAATAAAAGGAGTTATGTGCTGGCTTAGTGATGAAATTGAATTTTAATATCCTTATACAACTAAATATGCTAGAAAACTTTTATTACCATTTTCTTTCTCTTATCTAGCTGAATTCGACTTTAGCGTGGTACACGATATTTTAAAAAAAAAGAAAACGTCTTGATATTACAAAACGCGGTGACTTAAGATTAAAACTGACTAAGATAAGACCTGATATTAAGTCTTTATGTAATAATCATCAAGAACAGCCCCTAATTAATTAAATAAATAATTTGCAAAAATATTTTTATTTTAATGTTAAGCCATTAGTTTTTTACTTCAAAAATTTAAAACGTTCAGCTGGCCTAAAAAATTTTTTAAAAATTAAATATTGGAGGGGGGCGTATGACGATTTTAAAATCGCAAAAGTGGGGAGCGGACCTTAGAAAGGTTGGGAACTACTAATCTTGTCCATCTCAGGATCAAATTTTCGCACAAGTTCCTCTCACGGTAGCAATGGTTGATAGGTTATTTTCTTAATACAGAAACATTTATCAAGAAAAACAGCTAATTTAAAGGTAGAATCTATTGAAATGTTGATAAAAAGAAAAAAAAATTATTTTTTCTAAAACTTTTTGGTTTTAGTAATTCATAAAACAGCTTCGATTTTTCTTTTTACATCTATTTATAGACGATACATCCAATACAGTCTATTTTAACAGTTTACAATTTTTTGTAAATTTGAACAAAATTTTGTAGACAATGTGTACATAATTTTTACCTTACCCCTTTTTTAAAAACTTTATTTTACTCATATTTTGTCCAAAATTTTTTAGATTTCACGGCTTCTACTTATAATTATACCAAAATTAAGTTTTGAGTCTTTAAAATTAAAGTTTACAAAAAAAACCGCGAAAACGTTTATAACTTTGTACAATTACAAATGTAGACATCTACACTTTTTGTTCTCTTAACAAACCTTATTTGGCGGCTGGATTCGCACGACTTACAATCCGTTGCATAATCTTACGAACCCCCTTTTTTTGTAAATTCCTGTATATTTTAAGCCCTTATAATTACAATTAACTTATATTTATGTATGTAAAATTATTATAAACTTTTTTCTTTGTATACTTTTATGCAAAAACCTGTTAATTATATGGTTTTTATTTTTTTTGTAAAACAAGGCGTTGCATAATCTTACGACAGTTTACAATATAAAGAGTTTAGTATTTTGTAGAGCCTCAATTGTCATCAATAACTGCTTGCAGTTTCTTTTCCATTGAATAAATGAGTTTTTTACAATATCTTATGCTCATATTATGCCATCTTTCTTTAATTGATTGTTTAATGAATTTATATCATTATACACCTTACCATCAGCATAAACCATTCTAGAAAGTTTTCCCCAAAGATTTTCAATTGGGTTTAAGTCAGGAGAAAATGGAGGCCAAAACATTGTCTCAATATTATTGTCTTTAAACCAGTTTTTGTTGATAATGAGACATGTGGTCTTGCATTATCTTGCTGAAAAATAGGATTCACAAAATTCTGATCAATAATGTAAGAAAGAAGATAATTTTCAAGGACATTTTAATATTTTAAACTATCTATAGTTTTATCAATAAACGCCAATTATGATTTTCCGCTGTAATTAAGACAGCCCCAAATCATAAAGAACGTTCCGCCCATGGCTCTACGCGAATATACAACATCTTCGGTATTTAAAACTGCCCAATAGTAGCAATATCCATCGGGACCGTCTCAATTATATTTTTTCTCGTTCGAAAATATCACATTTTGCCATCCCTCCCCTAGATCTTCGTAGTTGCCTGAAAACCTGATTCTGCTTTTTTTATGTGCTTTTGTTAAAGACGGCTTTCGTTTAATCTTTCTCCTCAACAACTTTCTTTCGTTTTTTAGAACACGTATTATTGTGCACTCATGAACCTTAAGGTATAATTGTGCTTAATTGAATTTGCCGATTTATTTTTTCCTCTAGCAAGCTTAATCACTCTTGCTCTTGTTCTTAAAGACAGCTTTTTTGGTCGTCCAGTTGAACGTTAACATATCTAGTAGGATCTGATAAAATTTTTGACACAACTGCTCTTGTTCGCTTGAAATCAGCACTAGTTTTCGAAATTGATTTTTATCATTGTACATAAACATTATCAGAGATTTTTCAGATTCAGTTAATGGAAAACCTTTACTCATTAAAGGCAAATAAAAATTTAACTTTTAATGGTTTCAGAGGGAGGAGGGGTTTTTATCCAAAATAAAAACTGTCGTAAGATTATGCAACGCCTAATTTTGGAAAAAAAACGAGTAACGTGCATAAAGGGTTGTTTTATAAAAAACAATTAAACTAAAAAGTTTACCAAATGTTTAAAACTTTTAAAAAAGATCTTTTGTATAAAATGATTTAAAAACACCCAAGTAATTTTTAAATTAAGGGTGTCGTAAGATCATGCAACGGACTGTACATCCCTAACTATTTATTATAAACGGCTATGTTCCAGGAAAAAAAAATGCAGCTCTTGAGGTATTTAAAATATCAAAAAAACGTTTATTTAGATCCATGTCTGAAAACATTTGTGTAATATATTTCTCCGGAATTCACTTTTTCTACCCTTGTTTCGGGTTCAGTATACTTTTTACAGGGGTTTTATTTTAAAATTTTGATTTAGGCGTTAAACAATCAGCCGCCATAGTTTTGTTGTGTTTTCAAATTGTTTCTATCGTACAACATTGGAATTAAATTATTTGTTTGGCAGATTTTAACTGCAACATAATTTACTGTTAAAAACTCAAAAAAGCTATATCAACATTACTTAACAGATTACAGATAAAAATGGTAAATCAGACCTAAACCCCCATTAAAACGATTAAAATCCAAACCCCGAGTAAAATCTAAACTGCGTTATAAGAAATTATCTGTAAACAGAAAATAAATTAAAAAAAAAATTAGATTTAATTTGAAATATATCGTAAAAACATTTACAAAGAATTTTAAATACTACAGCGTTGATTTTTTAAACTTCATCGTTTTCCAGAAAAATTAAACTTTTGACAATCAATTTGTCTATGTTGCTTATTACCTACCTGTCGAGTAGGCAGTTATTAAAAAGAGATTTTGATAAAAAAAACTTATTTTAGCATAACATACTACCCTTAAACGGTGTTTACTGTAAGGCGACAGCCTTTCTATTGTGCTCAGTATCCGCGAGTAATGATAGGTTGGCAAGTAACACTCCGGTTTCCACGTGTCACTCTGACACAATCAGGGTTTCATAAGGGGGATCAGATCTGCAGTGAAACGTGTGGTTGCAAATTCCCCTTTAAAACTATATAAGTCGGAAATACGGAGCTTACCATGAAGAAAACAAAGAACATTAAATCCTTTATTTCCAACCCCTTGTCGGGCGGCGGTGATGCCACCGCTCACATTTACCATAATAGTTTGTGGCAAAAGGTCTCTAAGTATCTGGGTCAATAGGAAGATGTGATTTTACAATAAGTCAAGATTTTCGTAGTCGTTCTTAATTCTATTTAGCGTTTACTTTTTCTCGTAATCCATCTTCTTAATGTTTTAGTTCAAGTTAGATCACACAGTTTTTGAGGGAAATTTGATTGCAAAAAATAAAAACTATTGTATTCAGTTCTTTTAAGTCCAAAAGATCAATAATTGTGGCGCGCCACCATGCCAGACGAGCCACCCAAAAAAAATAAAAAGAAATTTTTAATATTTAAAATTTTAGATAAAATTTACAATTTAAAAAAAAAAGAATAAAGTAAATTAGGAAAAATGTTAATTAAAATATAAATTCAAACAAAAACTAAGAAGATATATTGGGATAAGAAGATTTTGACGCAAATAAATATCCATATATGAACTGAGATAAGAAACTGACATTAGATCCTCATTTTTCAAACGCATCACATTTCCAGATCTAAGAGCCTTTTTGTGCAGATTCTAGTTGTAAGATTTTTAATGAATATGTTTCCATTATTGCTATAAAAGATAAGAAGTTGACTAGTCTAGGGTACATTATGAAGAAGAATTAATTTAAAAATAAAAAGATTGATTTTTGTGCTATTGACACAAATTATATTAAAGCGTTTGTGAGAAAGTGTATTAACTGTTAAAAAAATTCTCAATAGTTGGTATTGTGGTACACTCTGTGACCACATTTTCATCTGTCAAACCTTTCAATATTTTTCTAGAAATTTTTTAGTTTAAATATTTGAAATGGAAGAAAGGATACGATGGTGACAGTGGATGTCAGAGGAGATGATGGCCATGGGATTAAAAGACAAAATAAAAATACCTACGTGAAAAATGTAATCAAATGGTTTCTCATTTCGGGGCGAGTAGCCTCAAGATGCCACAGGTATATAAAACTAAAAAATAGTAACTATATTATATCGCAGACCTACAAATTTAAAACAGTAATAATCCCGTATGTGCTAACTTGGGATGGTGTGGTGACTAGATACCACGATAAATACAGAAGGAACCTTGAAATCTCCAACAGAATCGAGGCATATATTCAGTTTTTGGTCTTGAAAAAGACTGTTGAAAGTATCTCCCTTGACTTCAGAAGAAGTGGAGATCTTGAAGAATTCATAAGCAAAGAGGAAGAAGTTTGCCAAGCATCGGCCCTAGAGGAGAATAGAGAGTCGGTAATCCCTACTGTAAGCATATAAAGATTATAAATAAGATTAGCTTCAAATTAAATTATTTATTTACTATATTATATTTAATTCTTTTTAAGTACATTAGAAACTTTAATGGTCATAGAGAGTGTTAAGCGGGTCCTCAACCCGCTTATGGATAATTTTGGTCTCATTAACTTGTTTATTAATATTATTTTTCTTCATGTTAGATCCCTTCTCAAGGGATGTAAAATATATACCCAGAGAAGGGATGAGACATTTGACATGTTCTAAATAACATTCTAGAACATGTCTGTCAGACCCCTGTCAAGCAGGTGGAAGACATAGTCTCAGGGTGAGCGAAGAATTGTCGCTCAACAGAGAGAATTTTTAAAAACATAATATCATAGATTTAATAAAGTATTGCAAATTTATCATGTAAAATATTTTAAAAAAATGAGAAGGTCCAGTAGCTCAGCGGTCAGAGCATCCGGTTATACTCGGAGGTCGCGGGTTCGACTCCCCATAGGTCCTTAAATTTATTTGATTAATGCAAAAAGTTGGCAAAAAATATATTAAAGCTTAGCTACAATTAAAAGGTAATATCAATAGTAGTTTGGGTCATCATCGGCGAATGCCAGGCTTGTCTGTAGGCGCTAAGTCGGAATCAACCTGGAACTCCCCCAAAGGGGTTTTACGTGGGGGAGAGAAAAGCTTGGATGAGGAAGGACTTGAGATCGTCCATGGCAAAACCATGTAAAACTAGGAGCCGAGATGTGCTAGAATAGCATTCGCCCGAATACAATTATAAACAAAAAACACACAAAAATAACGTTTTCGACCCTGCTGAGTATCCCATCTAAGTGGAAGAGGGAAGCTTAGACTAGGCGAATTTACGTAAGTCGTTAAGAGTAGCCCACGCAAGACGAAACAGGTTATCGAAGGGAAAGATAAGACACTGTGCATTTTCTCGAGGGAGTATCCTAGCGCCTAACATATCAGGTGGAGCTTTGTATCGGCTAAAAACGGTCCAGATAGAGAGCGACCGGGCACGTAGTGCGCCTGCAAACTCACAAAGCTTGCAGGTCCGTACCACCTGCGTAGACCTTGACGTGGTAAGCAGACTATCGTAGGGGGTAGTTGATTACGCGGTAGACCAGCTCAACAATCAAATTGCATTCTTCAGAGCTATAGTGAAACTCATCCATAAAGACTTTAATACTACTTGTTGCAGTGCGAATACGCCCAGACCAGATGGCGGGCGCTGATGTGTGTTGATATCACCTTTGATGTCGCCGGTGATCGATCCCATCACCTAAGAAAGGATTTAAGGGCAAGCCCTAAAATAAAGATGTTTAATCTGAACAGTCTTACGAGTACCAACAATTTGGCGACTGCGTCAAGCGGTTTTTTATACGTTCGAAAGTGATTCCAAGTCTGATTTAGAGGTGTTTTTGAGAAAAATCCAGCAGTGGGCCCACATCAATGAGTGGGACGAACAGAAGACTATGTATGCGTTTAGAATTTGTCTTAGAGGAGAGGCCGAGAACTGGATAAACTCTCTAGGAAAAGTGGAGACTTTGGATGAGTTGGTAGTGAAGTTCAGAGAGAGGTTTGTAGGGAAGACCTTGGTTTTGTCTGTAATTAAGGACTTGGCCAGGATGAAATTTGAAGGGAATGAGTCTCTTTTAGGTTTTTTGGACAGGATAGCCGGGATGGCTCGGAGGGCGAGCTTACCCGATGATGTATTAGTGGCTTTAAGTTTAAACGCCCTCCCGGATGATGTAGGAAAACTGATCTTGCTCAATTCCAAAGGTGGACTCTCGTGGGAAAACGTATATCAAGCTTGCGGCAGTTTAAGGAGTTGCGACACGGTGGCTAATGTGATGTCTGTAAGCAATATCAAGAAAGATTGGTCCCAAGTTATCTGTCTTCTATATGGAAAAAAAGGACACGGTGTGAGGTTTTGTAGACAAAACAAAAATAGGATGAATTTGCAGGAGAAAAAAGTATTTGAGTGTGCTGTTTAAGATCCAAACCCGGCCGATGGAGATAATATTAAAAGCGATTTTGAGTGTGTTGTTGTTAATTTAGTAAGCCAGTGTCCAAGGGTCGAGATAAGAATGGGAAGTAAGAATTTTTTGGCTGTAGTGGATACAGGTTCGATGGTAAATCTTATAAGGTCATCGTGTGTGCGTGGAGAGAAGGTGAAGAAGACGGATGTTAAGTTAAGGACTGCTGACGAATCTGTCCTGGAAACATTAGGTGAGGCGAAATTGGATGTGTGTATAAAGGGTAGGGAAATGAAATTAGACTTTTTGGTGTGCAAGGATTTAAAGGCACAGTGTATACTTGGTATGCCGTTTTTGAAGGAAAACAAAGTCGTGTTGCAATTTGGTGAGAAAGAATCCGTTGAGTTTGTGTCAAAGAATGTAAATAAGCTTGGGTCACATCGCATAAGGACGACAACGGACCAATCAGTTTGTACCCCACTTTATCCTTTAGGTTTGCAGGCGAGCTTAGAAGCTTCTAAAATCATAAATGAATATTTAAAAGAAAAGATTATAAGGCCGAGCAACAGTCCGTGGAGAAGCCCAATAGTTATGGTTAAGAAAAAGAATGGAAAGTACCGTTTGTGTGTGGATTATCGTCGACTGAATGATGTTACAATAAAGGATGCTTACCCAATGCCTCGCACAGATGAGTTCTTTGATGCGCTGGAGGGTGCTTGTTGGTTCACCAAACTGGATGCGAAATCTGGGTATCACCAGATAGATATGCACCCCGATGACATAGAGAAAACAGCGTTTGGGTGTAAAGAAGGATTGTTTGAGTTTGTAAAAATGCCGTTTGGACTTGTAAATGGGCCAGCAACGTTTCAGAGGGCCATGGACTCTCTTCTTCGGGATTACATTAATAAGTTTGTTGTGGTGTACATGGATGACATCTTGATTTATAGCAAAACGAAGGATGATCATAAGAAGCATGTAAAATTGGTTATGGATACGTTGAAGGTGAAGGGATTGGTTTTGAATGACGAAAAATGCGCGTTTAATTTAAAGGAGATTGATGTTTTGGGTCATGTGTTAAATGGAGGTGGAATTTCTATGGATAAAAAACGGTTGCAGGCATTGCTAGATCTGCCAATCCCATCGAACGCGAAGAAGCTTCACTCGTTCCTAGGTATGGTCAATTACTGCGCTAAGTTCATACCGTCTCTACACCAGAATGTGGGTTATTTATATAAGAGGTTGAATAATAAACAAGATGAGTTAGTTTGGTGGGAGAATTGGGAAAAGTATTTAGATTACAAGAAACATTTTGAGGAGATCAAGGAGAAAATGGCTTTAGAGACAAGATTAGTCATTCCAAATCAAAGAGACAGGTTTATACTCACCACGGATGCGTCGAAGGTGGGAATTGGTGCGATCCTGATGCAGGTGCAGGGTGGTGTAGAGAGGGTTGTTGCGTATTACTCGGCTCTTAATAGCGCCGCAGAGGCTAACTATTCAACGACTGAGCAAGAATTGTTGGCGGTCATAAAGAGTGTTGAACATTTTAGAGGTTATTTATTATTGGGTGAATTTACGTTGAGAACCGATCATTACGCAATAAAGTTTCTCTTTACATCAAGAAATATGAAAGCTAGGTTGGCAAGGTGGTCACTACTGTTACAGGAGTTCAAGTTTACCGTGGAACATGTCCGAGAGGAGCTGAATGGGAGTGATTATTTGAGTCGTGAGTTTGTTTGTCAACGTGTGGATCAGGTGCCTAGAAAGATGGTTTCCCCAGCAAGAGGTAAAGAGTTAATGGTTTTTTATCATGATTTGTTAGGTCATGGCTCAGCTAAGAATATGACATATCATATGCTAAAGAAGTATTCGTGGAAAGGAGCCGGGCGTGACATTAAGAATTTTGTGAAAAGGTGTTTGATTTGTCAGATGGATAATCCGCTAGCAAAGCAGAATGATTGCAGTCCGGCGGTAGTTTTGGAGAAGAATGACTTGTGGGAAATTGATCTTGTTGGACCGTTTACTGAGAGCGAAGAGGGATACAAATATATTTTAACCATGGTTGATCACTGCACTAAATGGGCAGAAGCGGTACCGTTGCATGACAAGGCCATGGGTACGGTAAAGAACGCTATTGTGGAGTATTTAATTAAAAGACATGGTTCACCTAGAAATTCGTACGGACAATGGAAAGGAATTTGATAATTGTTTTATTAGGGATTTATGTAATAAGTACAGTGTGGTCTGGAGATACGGATCTCCTTATAATCCGACAACAACCGGATTAGTTGAGCGCTTTAACAGGACGTTGGTAGGGAAATTGAGAAAGATTACGGAGTTTGGAAAGTTTGATTGGGCACGCTGCGTTGGCAAATCCCTTAAAAGTTACTTAATTTCGTTTCATAGAGGGATAGGATGTTCACCTTATGAGTTAACAGCTGGTCGATTAATTACGTCGATGGATAGACAGGAAGGTTGGGTAGAGGGTCGACCTAAAAGCTGGTTTGAGGACTGTTTTAACGCCATTAAAGGTAAGTATTTAAATTCATTTGAGAGGGAAGAGAAAGAAAGTGATAAGTTATTTATTGGTGATAAGGTTTTATACTCTCAACCCTGTCGTGCGGTTTCGAAGTTAGACTCTGTTTGGACTTGTCAGGGCGAAGTTGTTGAAACTGGTTACAAATCCTATAAGTTAAGGTTGGACGACGGGAGGGTGATACTCGCAAGTAAAAAGCATGTTCGAAATTAAGGGAAGAGTGTTGCAGTGCGAATACGCCCAGACCAGATGGCGGGCGCTGATGTATGTTGATATCACCTCTGATCTCGCCGGTTATCGATCCCATCACCTAAGAAAGGATTTAAGGGCAAGCCCTAAAATAAAGATGTTTAATCTGAACAGTCTTACGAGTACCAACACTACTATCACCTGAATCCTCGGATATAAATAAATAAACGGTTAAACAAAAACTTATTTATTGTCGCATGCTATCACGATCTCCATGCTATACCGACCCCTTCGATCCTTGTCAGTTTATTAGAACAGCCAAAATGAAGGAGAAAGGTGGTCACTTTATGTGGGGCTAAATTTTTTTTGCTTTTATATAAAATTTTCCCTCCAAATTTTTTTTTCTTTTGGAGGAAAAAAAGAAAACAATAAAATAAATTCTTTTTTAAATAAGATCATAGAGTAAAACATACAATTTGACATTTATTTTTTTTGTCTACATGTTGCTAACATTTCGTAGTAAAAAAAAGCATTAATTTGAAAAAAAAACTTAAAATGAATTTATAAATGGTTAACTAAATTTTATTATACGAAAAATGTTATAAAATGGGTGTTGACATCACATATGGTTTGAATAAAATTGGGGGTCCGAATGACATGGGGTTCCCATGAAATGGCGGTTTGGATCGCATGGGGCTGGGATAAAATAGGGGTTCGAATGGCATGCGACATTTATTAACTTTCTTCGCTCTAGATTTATAAACAATTTTTTCATAATTCTTTGATTTTATTTAATTACGATTATTTGATAAGATTTCTATGATCTCCTCCATTTCTTCAGAGTAAAAAGAGGATAATTTAAGTTTTTTTGTTTTTACTTTGTTATCAAAATCTTCTGCAACAATGACTTTTTCTCCAATTTCAAATGAGTAGATGGAATTGTGTACTAAAGAATGCCTGTCTATCCTTTCTAAATATTTAAAATCAATTGAATGAATATTTTTTTGTTCATTATTTTCTACCAGAGACACTTCAGTAACAGAATTACTAGATAAAAAACTCAACTCTTCGCTAGAACTATCAAAACAGTCATTTTTAACAGTATTATATCCAGGTATATTAAGGGAAAGTCTAAAAGGTGTTTTTTAGTAGCCGAATGTTTGGCACAGTTGTATTTATAAATTATTTCATCTAAGTGCTCTATCCAATTTTTTTCGGTTGTTTTGCAATTAACCTCTTTTTCAAAAATGTTTTTTGTAAATACCTTGTTAAGGTCTGATTAACCCTTTCCACCTATCCTTGAGACTGTGGGTGACGTGGCCTTGAATTGACCAACACGAACTTAAATTCTTCTGCCAATGCCTCCATGTTGGCATTTTTTAAATTCTTTGCCGTTATCGGACTGAAAAAATACTTGGTGGTCCAGTATGCTTTCAAAATAGCTCTTTCAGTTTAGGTGCAACTTCTAACCCTAATTTGTTTTTCAGAGGTACAGCCCAGGCGAATTTTGAAAAAACATTCAAAATCCATTAAAATCCTTGATTTACAGATTTATACTTAGACATATCTATAAGGTCAATCATAAGCCTTTCCATTGGCCTAGTTGCCGTTATATGGATTTGCTTTTCTTTTCTTTTAAGAGGCTGTGATTGGCTACACACTATGCACTCTGTAACAATTTTTGTATCAATGAACGGAAGAAACGAAAATATCTTTCATGACAGGTTTCTTCAAACCTGTTCATTCCATAATGGTTGGACATGTGAAATGCCTTTACTTCCATGGCATTATGTTGTGTTTCGTAAAAAACACGTTTATGTAAGTTTTCAGGGATTTAAAATAAAGCAGATCGTCTATTAAAATAGGATCGCCGTAAACTCGCCGAACTTTTTTTAAAAAAATATTGACCCTTATAATGGAAGAAAAATTTGAAATATTCAAGAGTCAAAGAGGAGCTAACATACTAGTTTACGAAGACCATATGTACAATCTAGACTATAATAGAGATGGGTCTCAGAGATGGATGTGCTACAATCGTTCCTGTAGAGGAGCGTTATTTTTAAAAAATGATTATGAAATTGAAAAACAGGTAGGACATTCTCATCTTACTGTCCCTGATTTTATTCTGAAAAAAAAAACAATGAGAACTATCAGAGAAAAATCAATACAATCATCTGAAAAGGCTTTCGATATTGTTAGTAAAGAACTACCTAGTTTGAAGGAAAGTAATAATATTTCAGAAATGCCTTCGGTCAAATACATGATGGATGTCATCAGAAGAGTAAGAAATAACCAGATAGGGTATATTACTGGGGGTATTATAGATATACCTGATGTTTTAAAGCATGATTCGAAAGGGAATTCCTTTTTACGGTACGATAGTGGTTTCGAAGATAAAGAAAGGTTTATTATTTTCTTCTCTGAATTTAAAAAAAAATATATTTCTAAGACAAAGACTTTTATAATTGATGGTAGTTTTAAATCATCACCCCAAGGATTCTACCAGATCGTAGTGGTACATGGTTATTTATATGCTAAATCTTTTCCTTTCATATATATTTTATTAAAAAACAAAACAGAATCATCATATATAAGGGGGTTCAATAAATGTAAAAAGCTGGTGCCAATGAATGTAAAATTTATAGTGACCGATTTTGAAAGAGCACTTGTTAATGCTCTAAAAATTACTTTTCCACAGGCGGAATACCATGGATGCTTGTTTCATTTGGGACAAGCTGCATGGAAAAGAGTATCAAGTTTGGGGGAAACTAGTATTTTTAGAAGCAATCCTTTATATAGAAAAGCCTTTAAACTAATGTTGTGTTTAGCTTTCGTTCCGACCCAGAACGTTCTTGAGTTTTATTCAGATATTAAGGAATTTATAGAATCCAATAGTTTACAATCCATTTATTCTTTTAGAAATTACTTTGAAAAAAATTATCTTGGTTTGTCCGTTGAAGGGGAAGAAAGAAGCAATGTTGGTACACCTATTGAATTTTGGAATGCCTTTTCTAGGATCGAAAGAGGGATTCCTAGAACATCCAACAATGCAGAAAGTTGGAACAGGACATTAAATCAAAGAATGGAAATCCCCAATCCTAACATAGCTTTATTTATTACTAGTATCCTTCTAATGGAAGAGTGTGATATCTATAATCTCCTAAAATATGATGATGGTTTCTTTGATTTTAAAATTGATGAAAAGGAATTAATATTAAGATATCTTACTGATAATTTTGATCATCTTTCTAGAAAAATATATTTGGAATGTATCTATGATGTAGTAACATTTGATTTTGAAGATTAAAAATTATTTGCATTTTCATTTATTGTTTCTATAAATTTATATTTATTTATTTTTAATTAAAACTTTTGTCTCGATTTTTTTCAGACTTTGTTTGTGTATTTTCATAATTTTTTTTTTCGGCGAGTTTACGCTTTAACCCCTCCAGGCGAGTAAGCGTAAACTCGCCTACAGGCGAGTTTGCGCTTACCGGTTAAAATAAAATTTTCAGACTTCTTTTTCATTCTTGGAAATATCCAATTATATGCCGGCATAAAACAAATATTACGGCATAAAGAAAAATCGAAAAAAATGGAAAAGAGAGAAAAAGAAGAAAAAAAGAGAAATGCTTGTATTTTGAACCTTTTATGATTAGATAAATCATTATAATCAAAACAAAAGGTTTTATTTAGGATTGATGATATCGATGATCATATTTTCCGTTTATTGGTTTTTTCCCTTTAAATCAAAACACAGGAGGAGAGAACCTTAAGGTGTAGAAACAGATACTGGCTAAAATTGAAAAAAAATACCACCAAAAATAAAAATCCAAAAGTAGAAAAAAAACAAATAAACTAAATATTTTAATAGTATAAACAACGGATGGGCAGTCTTATACCGTAAAAGCATATAACGCATTAAATAAAGTGTAATTTTTCCTTCTGTACGATTTATATAAGGTGTCTGCATCTTTAAACCGTTCCAATTTCCTTCAATCGTGTTTGTGTGCGTTGAAGTGTCGGGATCAACAAAATTTTTAGAATGATTTACAGTAGAGTGAACGATAAAATGGTCTTCTAAACCTAAATAACCTTTCCAGCAATCCGTATAAATGATTGAATCCTGATGGACATGTTCTTTGATCAACGCTAAAAGAGTGTCTTTTTTCCTGTTTACAAACGTCACAAACTTAATCCGCCTTTCACCTGAAAGTTCTACCAAGCCTAAAACTCATGCACCTTCGACCCTATGTCCACGATTATATTTTCTTTTCCCAAATTTGGATTCGTCTATTTCTACAATCATGTTGTTTCCTCCAATTTTTTCAGAAGTATTCACAAATTTTGGAACAACAGATTTTCTTAGTGATCCAATTACTTTACCAACGCATTTTTCTGAAACCTCATTATTATAAGCGTTTAGCTGACGAGGTGATTTTAAAAGCCATTGTTCCAAAATTTTAAGTGTTTTATAATCTCCTATTTTCGATTTATAAAAATTGTGTCGTCCCAAATATTATATCGTTTTTTGCAAGATTTAAAAGTGCAAACAACTTCATTTTCTCGATGTCTTGCTATTCTAACCTTACTCGAACAAAATTTGCATCCAACTGACCTTTTATTTATCATCTGGTCAATTTTTTCTTCAAATTCCTCTTCTGTAATTTTTTTAAAAGTCATTATTTGGGGGTATTTTTTTTCAATTTTTGCCTGTATCCGTTTCTACACCATAAGGTATTTTCAGCCCAAAACACACATCTATAAAAAGAAAAATTTACTTATATTTATGAGCAAAAAAGAAATGAAAACTGAAATTGTCGACGAGCTTTACACCACAGATGAAATTAGGTGTATGGTTCTGAATGATGATTTTATTCTAAAAACAATACAATCTAATGAACTTGGAGAAATTGGCTTTTGCAAGACTAGGACTAATTAAAAACTATGTCTTTTGTGGAGATTGCTTTAAATTCATGAAATTCACAAGAAAATCTAAAATTAATTATAAATTTATTTGGGCATGCAATCGGCCATGTCGTAAAGAAGTTTCTATAAGAAAAAACTCAATTTTTTTGTTTCTAAAGGTTCCCATGGCAAAATATTTCAAATTTATGCTTATGTGGTGCAGAAATGAGCTGCAAAATGAAATTGCATTTGCTACTAACCTTAGTTTAAATACAATGTCGGCTTGGTGTGAAGCAATGAGAGAAACCCTCCAAGATTACTTGGTCGAGAACAGGGAGATGCTTGGAAGTATAAATGAAAATGGACAAAGATTAATTGTTGAAATAGATGAGTCTCTCTTTTTCCGCAGAAAATACAATAGAGGGCGTTACCATTAAGCCCAGTGGGTTTTCGGCCTGCTAGAACGAGGCACCAGAAAATGTGCACTTGTAACTGTGTCTAATAGAAGTGCGGAAACATTATTGCCAATTATACGAGAATATTGCCTCCCAGGAACGATAATTGTTAGTGTTTCTTGGGCAGCATACAGGTCTTTAAGCCAAGATTTAAATTATATACATCTTCAGGTAAATCATTCGTTGAATTTTGTTTCTCCAGATGATCCTACCGTCTATACTCAGGGAATGGAAAGTACATGGATGCATGCGAAAAAAGGACTTCGCAATCAAAATGGTGGATCAAGTACCAATCTTGAAGGATACCTTTATGAATTTCTGTTTAAAAAAAAGTTTGTAAAAAATACGCGTTTGAACGAATTGATTATAATACTAGCTTAAATGACAATACACAATTAGTTTTTTTTTATAATCATTTTATAATCTTCTTTTATTTTTTTTTTCTTTTTTTTCTTCATTTTCCATTTTTCTCATTTTTGATTTTTCTTTATGCCAGTACTTTTAGTTTATGCCGGTACTTTTGTTTTATGCCGGCATATTTTTGTATATTCCCAAATGTTTTACGCAATAAACACAGTTGAACAGGACAATATGAAAAAAGAATTAAGGAAACGCCTAAAGAAAAAGGCACAAAATTTTATTCTCTTTAATGACATTCTATATTTAAAAGACGAGGAGGGAAACCATAAAAAAGTCTTTTGTGACGAGGAGACTGAGGTGATGTAGATGGAATGTAAGACTTTTCATCAAGACCATCATCTCGGGATGCACAAGTTTGAATACGAGTGCAATAAGGTTTATTTTAAGTTTCCAAGGCCACTTATTAAAAAGTTGTGTCTGAGTGTTTTGTTTGTGGGCAACCACAGCCACACAAAAAGACAGAGAAGCAGGTGCATATCACTGCTCAATGCCCGCTGGAACGCTTAATGATAGACCTTATAGATGTCTCTCGTTACGAAAAGACAAATTGTGGTTTTAAGTGGCTCTTGACCATCATTGATGTACATTCAAAGTACGCATGGGTCTTTCCATTAAAAACTAAGACAGGGAAAGAGGTAGTTGAAAAGTTAGAAGACCTCTTCTACCTATATACGGGGCCACCCAAAATTATCCAATGCGATAATGGGAAGGAGTTTTGTAACAGTCAAATGTTGCAAATGGCGGAGGAGTTTAAGATTGTGTTAAAACATTCAAGACCACGTCATCCTCAGGCAAATGGTCAGATTGAGAGATTCAATCAGACCTTAACCCGGTATTTACAGAGGCATATTTTTGAAGATTAATTGGTGACTGGTGTATTGGATGAAAAAAAATGGATAAAACATTTAAGTAAAGTAGTTTATTTGTATAATGGTTCCATTCATTCTGCAACAAAATCAACTCCATTTAGGCTTCTTCTTAGGCGACCTGGCTTTAATACGGTTGCTATAGATTTGCCTGAGCGGGATGTTGAAGAGTTTAAAGAATTGTAAGAGGAAGATACTTTTTTTTCGTCTATTAATACAACATCTTCTATAGATCCTACCTATCTTGCCAGAATGGATAGGCATTCCTTAGTACATATTCCTAAATACAATTTTCAAGTTGGTGATGTCATTATTGTTTGCTTAGACTTTGACAATAATGTTAAAACAAAGAAAAAAAAATTTCCTCTTTTTATTTCAATCCAGTAAAAATAATAGAAATACTTCCATATAACAGAGCAAAAATTTTAAATGAATCCGAAGAAGAAATAGTACATTTTTCTAGACTTAAACATTAAAATAAAAAAATTTAAAAAAAAATTTCTTTATTTTGTAATTTGTAAAAAAAATATGGGAATTAAAAATTATTTTTTTTCTTTTATAGGGGCGCGTTTTGCACAGGGGCGTGCCTGGCACGCCACAGATATTTTATGAATTTATGTCTAAAAAAAAGTTCCCTAGAAGTTCGAGACTCAATGAATTTATTTGATGCGTACAGAAGTAGGAGCAGACTTAAAAGTAAACTAATTTAATTTCTTCATAAAGTCAGGCGCAAGTTGGCCTTTCATAGTTTTAAAGGAGGATCTGAAACCATACGTTTTACTAATGATCTGATCTCTCCTTTAAACATTGATTGTGTCAGATTGACACTATTCAGAGCGAGCATTTGAAATTATAATCTTCCAAATGCTGTCATTACATGACAGAATTAATATTAATTTTATCAGGTATGTTGGAACAATAAATTTATTAATCTTATATATTTTTTTCTTATTTATGTCTATATTTTAATGTGTATATTTTCGAAATCGACCTGCATAGGTATATTATTTATGCGGGCATACTTTTTTTATGTAAGCATATTTTTTTTTGAATGAGCATATTTAATTTACGTAAGCATATTTTTTTTAGGGGCATGAACTACGATTTTATTTTATCTGAACTTTTGCCTTTTTTTCTTGCAATTCTTGCCATTTTTTTTGTGAGGGGGTCCCTTTTAAACTTTTAAAACAGATTGGAAAAGGACACACACCAAGATTTTAAAAGAAACGTTATTACAAAAATAATTTATGAAGAATTTTTATTAAAGGCTCAACAAATTGAGATTTTTTGGCTTAAATAAATTAATATACAAAACTTATTGGGGTACCTTTGAACTTATTTCGCATAAAAAAGACATTTTTAAATTTTCCAAGGATAAAATACAATTTGTTGTTAACAAACTTATTGCGATTCTAATAGCACATGAAGATTTTAGAAGTTTGGTTGCACTCAAAATTTGTCACCATTGATGGTTTAATGGCACGCCTCCAAGCGACCTTATATGCAATAAATCTATGTTAAATGCAAAATAACATAGATTACATGAAAAAATATAATTAGAAAACATCGTGTTAAGTTATAGAAATTTAGGACATAATATTAGGTATCTGATAAAAAATAATTACTCATTTTCTTAAAATTATTTCATAGCAAAAAATCTATTTTCTAAAAAGGTAAAAATGTAAATTTACCATATTGGCACCTACTAAATTTGGTAACAAAAATAATCTGCATTGTAATTTGTTTCATGATTATTCATATTCTTTTTTCAAAAACATGGAACAAACGTTTGATTCATTCATAAAAACAGGCTTAATGAGGATCAAGAATACTTAGTTTTGCTAGACTTGTCTGCAAATACTATTCATAAAGATTCAACTATAAAAATATAAAAGAATTATAATATAGCTAGATAGGTTGAAAAAATGGCAAAATATCCAGAATCTTATACATAAAGAGAAATTAAAAGATACTTGGAGAGAACACAAACACATAATGATGTTTAAGGCATGGTTAGAAATTCTAATCATTTACATATACATTAACGTCATGTAAAATTTGGTGTACGGCTTTGTGATATACAAGCCATATACCAATGCATTTAAGATAAAGTAGAATGCAAAAATATTAACAATAAAAAAGCAATGGAAAGGCATTTTAATGCATCTTGCGAATATTATAATAAAGAATATAGAAAAAAACATAGCGACTTACATTTAATATCTAATAGTGATGCCAGAGTAAAATGGCCAATTGGTTTAATTTACAATTCTTTTTTGCGACAACATTTATACAAAAAACTTCTTTAAAAAAAATTACTGGCTTTTTACATAAATAAGCCTTCTTTATATTAGGGCTTGGTGTTTTGAGAAAGCTAATTCTTTAAGAATTTTTTTTGCAAATTCGAGGGTTTTTATGCAAAGAATTAAAAAAATTGTATTTACAAAAAAAAATATTGAATGTACTTTTAAATGCCTTATTAAAAACTAAACAAATTGTATAAAAGATTAAACGACTTGAAACAACTAAAAAAACTTTACTGCTTTTTTTCTGATAAATATGACCTTAATTTTTCAACGTTCAAGCATGTAAGCACGAGGCTTTTTTTTTATTTTTAGTAAAAAAATTAAAATCAAAAACTAAATGATATTTTAACTTGATAATTCTGCAACAATATTCAAAGGTAATCGGTGTGTTTGTAAGAGAATGGGACAAAAATTTTTATCACACCAATCATAAACAAAAAAAAAAACAAAACATCATTGGAAGATTCGCAAAACCACATACTTTGTAAAACTATTATTGTTACTGATGGGTATTCATCGTATCCTCAAGCCGTGGCTACTTTTGGATCTAACACGAAGTAGTAAACCATAGCAAAGGATTTATAAACAGCTAAGTGTAAAATTCATAGTAGATTAAGAATTTCTGCTCTAACATCTAACACGATTATATCAAAAAAGTAGATAAATTTACATCTTATTGCTAATTTTTAAAGGACTTTTTTGGCATAAAAGAGATTTCCGATACGCAAAAATCCATCCCTCATGCATTTGTTTTTAAAAGATTATTGTATTTTTTTGGGTGGTTGATTTATTTAGTGGTGCCGTCAAAATTATTGTATATAATAATGTTTTCGACAAAATTTTGAGTACATGCCTGAAAAACATGTTATTGATGCATGTAAAAGTCTAATAATCAGACTACATCGCTCACATACCCAGTTTTCTATGGGTAAAAAAGGGATGGAAGAAAGCTAATGTAAACACAGTGGATTACACGCTAGTAAAAATACTTCCCTTAATTACTTTTTTTGTTAACGAGAATGACGCCTCGGGGCTCTTATTAGTAAAGTATTTATTTTTATCATTGCTGTTTTACTCCTTGACCGTTATAGGGGTTAATTTTTTTTAAAAAATATGTCTTTCATAAAATTGGACAGTTATAATATGATTAATGTCACAAAAGATAAACACAAGTAAATTTTTCAAATTAAAAAAAAACAAATGGTCGTGTTTACTGGTGTGAGTTTGAAACCAACTTATTAAAAAGATATTTTTATATGTCTAAAAGTAAGAGATGATTATTATTATTGTCAACATTAAAGCTTTAATTATGGTTAAAGTCATTCTGTCCTTCTATGGGTAAGAAAATATAAAAAGTTATAAAGTTCCATAAATAATTAATATGGGACGTAAGGAGGACGTAAACCGGAAGACGTCTAACGACAATTATTATTAAGTTTTAAACCCTTTATAAACTTTTAATTATTAATTTGTTACACTCCAAACATGGGGTATAGGGGAAGAAATTTATAAATATTACCAATATGGCAAATAGAAGTTGCATATATGATGCATGATTATAACCGTTGTACGACAATTATATACAACCTAAAACTTATTAAGGTTGACATGTTTGACAGGTCTAAGGGAAATAATCGGTTAACAAGACTGAGAGAGTGTCATTATACTGTATGAAACAAAAAGAAAAACGTAAATTCAAACATGAGTGTCAAATGATTTATTATGTTCGACCATAAATTGGGGGTCCTATCCCAGACTGTTTATTAGCTTACAGTTTGATAACCCTTTATGAAAATATCTTCCATAAAAGGGAAAGAAATAATCGTAAAAGGAAATCCTTCTGCGACAATGAGTATTTTAAAGCTTTCATTTTATGCCTCGTACTTTAAAAGAAAAGATTAACGGGGTTGTTTTTTTATAAATTAACTTAGAAAAAAAATTTTTTTTCGCTCGCTAACCCCTTAATATTTTTTTGAAAAAAAAGTATCGAAAAGCGGCTTCTCAGCCAGCTTATCGGTAGACTCAATTTTATTAACTTGTTTATTAAATACATTTTTCTTCATAGTTAGATTCCTCACCAAGGGATATAAAATATATATTCCAGGGAAGAAATAGACATTTGGCATGTTCTACGTAACATTCTAGAACATTCCGGGTAAATCACTATCAAACAGGTGGAAGACATAATCTCAGGATGAGCGGTTAGTCGTCGCTTTACAGATATAATTTAATGTTTTTTTTTATAGTTTTATAGTTATAAAAAACGATATAAATCAGGGATGTGCATCCCGAAGACGCGGGATATAAGTGATTTATCAAGCATTTTATAAAATAATTTATTCTTCAATTATTTGCGCATAGTAGTTCAAAATCAAGATAAGAAATTAATCCATAAAATTTTGTAAATTTTTAATCACCTAAAATGTAAAAAAATATCAATTTCCAATGTTTAGTTTACTTTTTTTAAATACATTTGTTAAATGAGCCGTCGTTAAAACAATATGCTCTTTGATTTAAAAATTTGCTTAACCTCGTTATAGATGTAAATCTCCCTAGATGTGCTCTTCTGATTGCAAATACCTTATATGACAGATCAAGTTTTTACAATATCTTTTAAATGCACGCAAAGTGTTGTTATATTCTTATTGTTATAAACATATGAGTGTCAAACAATGCAGTTATCTCAAGACCCTCAATTTTACTTTCTATAAATAATAAGCGCTTGTTACATCAATATAAATATAATTTATGTAGAGGTTAAAGTGATATTGATAGAATTCGGATTGCTGCCTTGCTTGAAGGTCTTTAGCCGGTAATATTACAAAAAACTTTTTTTTTGAAAAGGAATGTTAATGTAACCTTGCAATTTACCGTTTTATTGTATATAAAATTGTCAATAAGAAAACAGATTTATATGACAGCAATTAAGTAAATTTGCGTTTAATAAATTCTCGAGCAAATGAGTTTTATAAACTAGTCAGAACCAATATTTTAGAGTCGGCTATTTGTTAGAAACATACAAGTTCTTAAAAAGAGCCTAAAAGCATCAATAAGCTAAATTTAAAAACAAAATGGACAAGTTTAGGCAATTTAAAAAAAAATAATGTACATTTTTATACAAAATGGGCTATTAACTAGTGGGAAAAAATATCTGGGGTTTTGGCAAAAGTATTTGGTAAATATAGGTTTTTTTTGCATGAAAGTAAAGTTTTTTTTGTCGTTCAAATTATGACTAGAAAAATAAATTTAAACAACAAGATCGTTTCAGATTTAACACCCTTTTGACGTTTAATAACGGTAACTTAATGATTTATAGTTTATTTTAACTGATACTCCATCAAAATGTGTTTTTATGTTCAAAGTATATCAAAACTAAAATTGATTACCATTAAAAGCAAATATACTTTTAATTTTTTTTTTCACAAACAACGGTTTTGTAATAGCTAAAGATCTATTCTACCATACATGTGTTAAAAGGAGAGTTGTTCATTATTAAATGCAGAAACTGAGCCATAATTAAAAAAAAGTTAAATCTGGATTATTTTACAAAGCTTATCTTGTTTTTTTTTAAAAAAAATATATATTTCAACTAAAAGTAGTAATAATCCCTAATGTGCTAACTTGGGATGGTGTGGTGACTAAATACCACAATAAATACAGAAGAAGTCTTGAAATTTTCAACCGAATCGAGACATACATTCAGTCTTTGATCTTGAAAAAGACACTGGAAGGTATCTCCCTTGACTTCAGAAGAAGTGGAGACCTTGAAGAATTCATGAGCAAAAAGGAAGAAGTTTGCCGAACATCGGGCCTGGAGCTAAGAGAATCAGTAATTCCTACTGTAACCATATGAAGGTTATAAATATGACTAGCTTCACAATTAAATTATTTATTTTTTGTTAACTAATATTAGTAAATCTGTTTGATTCTCTGTATACAAGCTATCGTTTTCAAACCTGGTTAGTTTATCTTATAAAATTTTAAATTTTAGACTAATTTTATCTCTGCAAATTTTTTTCTGTAGAAAAGCCTATTAAATCGTACGAGCAGCTTTCGATATTAAAAATTGCTTTAGTAAATAATTTTATTGAGTTGTTTTTTTGAAAATATACAGGTTCACACTCTATTTTGACTTTGTCACCTTTGGTTTAGACACATGTTAAAATTTAAAAAAACATATGTAATTAACTTTTTAAATAAAAATTATATACAGCTTTATTTTAAATTTGGAGTGCATTAATTTAACCAAACATATTTTTTAAAGTAATTTAATTATTTTAATCTTCGATAACTTGACGGTTGATGCATCTAAGAATATACGGTGCAAATTTCTGAAATAGCCTTGGCAATCGGAAAATGAAATTAACAAGCAGAGTTTTTTATAACATCCATTAATTCTTCTTCATTAGATGGATTGGATCTTTTTACAAAATTTTTCCATTTTGAAAACATGTTTTCGAAAGGATTTAGAAACGGTTAATAGGGCGGCAAGAACATATACTGGTAGTTTAAAGCAAGAATGAGCTCCCTGATTTCAAGTGATTTATGTAATGCTACATTATTATTATCAACATAGCACATAGGAAGTTTAATTCTTGAAGTTATAATATCAATCTTTCCAAAAAACCTTAAAAAGATGCTTTGTTAAAGGCACTATCTTGAGATTCGTATAAAACAATTTCATTCTCGTTCATTGCACAGCAAATAGAGATATTTCTTGATCTTAGTCTGGGGAGTCGTTTTATTGCAGGAGAACCCACTAAAGACCTGCCTCTATTACAACTCATAGAAACGTTAAACCAACTTTGTCAATAAAAATAAGCTGATCTTCAGAGTATTGAGTTGGTAAGTTTATATATTTTTGAGCATATTGAAATCTTACTTCCAATGTATTATCATCGTTTCTTGCAACAGGTATTCTTTTGACGCTTTTGATGGAATAATTTAGTCTTCTAATAATTCTGGCTGCAGTTGACTTGCAGATTTCAACACTAAATTTTTCACTGACCTTATTGCATAATTGTTTTAAAGTTAAATTACAATCTTCATCAATCAGTTCTTTGATGTAATTTTTTTGTTCGATATTAAGCTTTTCTGTTTTATTTCCACCTTAACGTTCTGTTTCTATGATTGAGGTTTCGTTGTATTTTTTTATGATCATGTGCACTGTCGTGCGTTTGATGTTTAGAACTTAAACAATTTCTGTAGTACTAGAACCATTAATGTAGCTAGTTACAATCCTTTCCCTTTCTTCGTTCGAAGTAAAATTATTTCTTGTCATTTTAAAAGGCCAAAATAAATTTTTGCCAAAACAAAAACCCAAAAAGTTAAGATAGAGTGAACCCTGTTTAAAACAATCTTACTCTTCTAATTTCTTTGTCAAAATTTAACCTCCTTCATAGACCTCTCTCACGATTACTTAATCTTATATTATCTAATTTCACTGTCTTTTTCGGCATCTGACTAATAATTGCCCTTTTTGAAAAAAAGGTAAAGTAAAAAATGTGGGGGGAAATGCGAAAAGAGAAAAAATAAAAAATCTAATAAGAGATATAAAAAATATATAAATGACATCAATTATTGATTCTTAAAAGTAGCAAAAGTTAATTCAAACGCTGGTTTCTGGGCAATTGATACGCCCATAAAAACTGTAACAGATACTTGTAATGTTCTTCCTGCCTCATTCATTGTCTTGAACGCACTTCCCTTTTGGATAAAGACCAAAAACCTTCACGCTTCTGAGTGTAAACATCCGGATCATTAGGATTTACAAAGTTGAGAGAATGATTTACAGTTCTATGCTCAATCCCTGTGATTTGACGTAATGCAGAGCTATATGCTCTCCATTCATCCGTGATCACAATCGTGTCAGGCAATACATTGTCCCGTATTACCTGAAGTAAAGTATCAGTATTTCTACTGGCTACAGGGACGAGAAAGGCTTTTTTTGAGCCTCTTTCTACTCCTCCTACACACCACTGGCCAGTAGTATGATTGCCTCGATTGTACTTAGCATGGAAGAATAGACTCTCGCCAATTTCCACGACTTTAGGGATGCCGAACTCATCACGAAAGCCCAACCTCTGACTATTACTAATCACTTCCTCGATTATGCGATCACGACATAGAAAACCGTAGGCACTAGCGGTTTATCTGTCAATTTTAAGACCATCAGTAATCTCGAGGAAAGGTTCTTGTTTGACGTACTTGCTGATTAATTTAATAATCTTCCAGAAGAACAGTGTAGAATGTTCAAAGACAGAGTTTGTTCTGATAGATTTGGAAGCTGTACATGGTTTTGTACAGTTCCAAATAAACTTATCAACTCTCTTCTCCCTTTTTACCAATCTCATTAATCTATTGGAATTACAAGTTGTACAAAACATGGTGTTTTATATTAATGAGGCTGCGAACCAGGAATATGCACGCAGACTCAGGGTTGTTTAATGTTTTTTTGAAATAATTTCATCTAATTTAATGTCTTTGAATGTTTCGACAGTAAAAATTTCCTCAAGTTCAACAATTTTCGTTTTTGATATTCTTGGTATTTTTTTTTGTAAGGGGGGTAATTTAAAAATTTTTAATGCGGGCACTTTTTGGTCACCCATCCCCAAATTTTTTATATATTATTGGTTGTTCTCACAGTATCAGTAGATCGCATAATTAGGCAGTTAACATGTCGTCAATTGCTTTTGGTTTAAAAACTTTTCAAATTGTTTTTAGTTTTATAATATACGTTAAATATACTTAGTCCTTTTTTAATATGATTATTTTTGCAGGATGGCATTTTAAATTATTCTTTTAAAATTCATTTAAAAACTTTTTAAACAGAAATTGCGAATAAAATGAGACCGTGCTTACCCTTACTTCATCGATCTAGCTTGAATGTTTTTTTTTTGATAAACAAACGACGGAAAGTTTTGTTAAAGATGTTAAAACTTATGTGAAATAATTTTTTTTAAAGATGATGAGTAAAAGCAAAGGTAAAATCACAATATAATTTGCCATAATTTTTTTTAAAAAATTAAAATAAAGAAAAAATAAAAAGAGACCAAAAAACTTAATAAAAAAAAATGATTAAAATTTAAAAATATTAAGTTAAAAATTTATTGATCAAAGCATATCTGATAAATTAGGTAAAGCTTATTCAAACAGGTATTTCTACTATTTTTTAGACGAGAATTTGTTAAAATAGCAAGCTTAGTTGCTTCTTAAACCACAAGCTTTTTTTAGCATGCATCCAGCAGTTTTCAATGTTTTGTGTATGCATTAGAGGACTATCTGGAGAAAAAAGTTTAGAGAATGATTGACTGTTAAGTAATGAAATGTAGGGTCTTCAGCTAAAGATCTATATGAAGACCAACAGTCACTAATTATTATGGTTCCAGGTAAACAATTATCTCGAATAATTGGAAGCAGTGTTGCAGATGTTCTATTCGGTACAGAAAACAAACCGCATTTCCTATAACCCCGTTCTACCATTCCGAACACCCAGTTGGCCTCAGTATGCCTTCCTCGGTTGTATTTTCTTTTAAAAAAAAAAGAGATTTATCAGTTTTGACGATCGTAAAACAACCATTATCATCTATCTCGCCCAACATCTCTCTATTATCTATCAAGTAATCCTGGATAGCTTCTCTTAAACTAAAATTCCAGGCCGATGATGTATTTTTACTAACATCGGTAGCATCTGCAATATCAACCTGAAGCCCATTTCTGCACCACATCAACATAAACTTGAAATATCGGAACATTGACACCCAAACTGATTTGAAAATAGAATTGTTGCGTATGCTCAATTCTTTTCTGCAAGGCCTCTTGCACTTCAAAAATTATTTATCGATGGTCTTTTTCTTTTGTGTCAGTTGCATTTGATTAGTGCAATCTGGACAGCTCGAAGTATTCTTAATTAACCTTAATCGAGCAAAAAAATATATTTCGCCCAAATCATGTTCTCTTAATTGTCTATTCAAAAAAAGAATCGTAAAATTTAAAAAGGCGTATTTCTTCACTAGTGTATAAGATCTCAGTTATTTAAAAAACCTTTTATTTTTAGTTTGAGCTTTAAATTATTTTTTACAAAATTGCCGCACTTTGGAAACAAAAATTATGGCGACTTATATTTTATGGCGGCCTATATTGGGATTGACAAAAGCAAAAAAAAGATTGCAATGATGCAAATAATTTGTTGTTTATATCTAGATTTTATTTTTCTACCCATAGCTTAAAAACTATTCGTTTTTTACTTCTATACACCTTTCAATTTGTTTTGATTTTTTCAATTACCTATAAATCTGCATCGTGCATAAGTTTTGTGTTTCAATTTTGGTCAATTCAATTAATATATTGGTGCGTCGGTACTTGAGGACCCTTTTTTATTAATGAGGTCTCCCCTTTCGAAGGTTTTAAAATTGAAATATAGGCCTCTTTGTAAAATTTTCAAGGGGACCCCTAAAATGGCAAGAATTTCTAGAAAGTATTTCGTCAAAGATGAATTCATATTTTCGATTGCAGACATTGAGAACATGATTTTGAATGAACCATTAATATATAATACTGCCTTCAATGACCAGGAATCGCAAATTCAATTCCTAGCTAAAATGATGTTAATAAAAAATAAAATGTATTGTGATAAGTGTCCTGAACAAAGATAAATGTGTTTTTAAAAATTTCAAATATGATGGTTTTATATGGCGCTGTTCTTTAGAATGTGCGGCTTTAAATTCGATCAGATTTGGATCTTGTTTTTCGAATTTGAAATTAAGTTTGAAAGAATTATTTATAATTTGTACAAATATCTAAAAAAGTCTACTTTTATTGATATTGCCTGGGAACCAAATATCACCAAAAAAACTGTATTACATTACACAGAATAAATACGGGAAATTATAATTAATTATGTCGAGTCGACAAGTGAAAATTAAGGGATACAATATCAATGAATAATCAAAAGTAGTCGAAATTGATAAAAGTCGTTTTTTAATCTAAATATAATCGAGGACGACATATCGATGGTCAATGGTACATCGGAGGAATCGAACGTGGCAGAAAACGGGTTTATTAGCACCTGTACCTAATTGCAATAGAGAAACAATGGTTAGGGTTATTATCTACAATCTCCTTTCTGGAACAAAAATTACAACGGATCAGTGGCGGGCATATGATGCGGCACTCACTAAGATGCCACAGTTTTATCATGAAACTATCAATCATTTAGTAAATTTTGTTAATCCTTTGGATAGAAGTGTACATACTCAGGGCGTTATAGGTTTTTGGTCTCAGTGAAAACGTTTCCTCCGTAAAAGACATGGTATTAAAAAAACTCTACATGTAGAATATATTGTTAACCATTTATTAACTAAGGGGTACAATCCCTACATCCCCCCCCCTTAAGACGGGTAGTCTCACCACTTAAAACTTCACCATTTACTCCTACTCCTTTCAAGTCATAGTGTCTTTTCTTAACCATTCTCCCGTCCCGTAGTCTCACAATATAAGAATCATTATCGCACCTTGCCATTACTTTACCAAACTTAATAAATCTTCCTTTATCCATTTTACCTCTAGTACCCAAGTTTTCTCTCCTAGCAATTCTGACCATCTGCCCTTCACTGAACGTTTCTCTGAATCTTCTTAAAAATTTACCTGCATAGTTCCCGTTCTCATCATTCTCAATAATAACTTCTCCTGTCTGATCTCTCCAAGCTTCCATCGGTGTGCATTTTATCGCTGTATGTACCGACTCATTATATCCTTTAATTGCTTTGCAAATCTTCTCATCCAACAAACCCACCATCTGTTTCACAACCGCTTCTCTTATCGTTTTTATACATCTTTCGATTCTTCAATTACTCCTGTGTGCTTCAAGTCCTACTTTCCTATGTTTAATGTCATTTGCTGAGCACCAATTCTCAAATTCTTTATTAACGAACTCTTTACCATTATCAGTCATATATTCTTCTGGAAAACTATCCTGGCGTATCCATTCCTCTAACACCTTTAAAATCTCACTACTCTCTTTTGATCTCAATCTCGAACCCCACAGCCTTCTTGTAAAATAATCAATTCCAACTAACACATATCTATTCTCACCACCTATATCCATCAAATCTAATGCCACTTTCTCTAATTTTCTTCTTGTCACCACAAAGTCACAACCACCAGTAGTCTTCCTATTATTAATACTACATATCTCACAATCTTTTAATACCCTGTTTATGTGATCTTTCATACCTGGCCAATACCATCTCTGCTTAATGTTATAGTAAGTACCTTTAGTACCTCTGTGATTTAACTCTTCATGTACTTTCTTATTTTCAATCTCTCTTTCTTCATGACTCAAAATCTCTTGTACCTCACCTGTAGAAAACTCCCAATACTTTTTCCCATCTTTAACAATCACATGTTTTTTTTCCTTTCCTAATGCTTGTTTCTCATTCAATTCTTTTCTCTTCCTGTCCTTCTCTTTCTGAGCTTCTAAAACCTCCACGGACTCGAACTGCCTGCTTAAAGCATCAGCATCCGTCATCATCTCTCCTTTAACGTATTCAATCGTGAAGTCAAATTCCTGTATCTGTTCTATCCTTCAGGTAATTTTCAAATCTCTCTCTAAGATAATAATCCACTATTTGTCCTTTTCTAACAACTCTTTCGCCCTGTTTTGTATTTATTGAACATTTATCCCCAGTCCAGTATTTTATTTTCTCCTCAGACTCCTCTAATACTTCTGGATACTTCTCAATTAAATCTTGTAACTTATCTTCACTCTTGACTCTCTTATTAACATTTTCACTTATTTTAATTGCTATTTCCTTATTCTCTGCACCGTCATTACCCTTACTCGTAACTTGTTTTTCATTTTTCTCATCTCTAACAGTCTTAATACTTTTATTCTCACATTCACTATTAATAAATCTTTCTCTACACTCCCTCGCATAGTGGCCCATCCTCTCACATATAAAACATCTCGTTCTTTCTCTCATTAAGCGTCTCCCTCTGTAAAGCCTAAAACTTTCTTCTCTTCGTCTCTCTTTAAACTCTTCAAGTGTTTTCCTTATTACTTCTTCATACATTCTATTCCTTTCTACACGCTCTTCTTCCTCAATCTGTTCGTTTCTAGCTTCCTTTTGCAAATTTTCTAAAACTTCCTTCCAACTTCTTGATCCCGAACAAAAATTTTTAAAAATATAATCCTGTAAATCCGGAGAAGCAACTTCTAACACCTGTCTCCACTCAACGTTTTCAACACCTAACATAAATTTTAATCTCATATCTATCCTAACTGCCTCCTTTTCTAACATTCTAGCCTCTTGACTACGAAACTCACTTGCTTCCCTCTTCATCCCTGTGTTCGCCATGTTAACCATTTATTAACTAAGGGGTACAATCCCTACATATATATTACAGTTTTTCTAGGAATATAATTGTAGTTAAAAATGAGCTGTAATTATTAGTTGTTATAAGATGGTCTTTTCTCCATCTTTCATATAATATTTTAAGTGAAAACCCCTTAATCTATAAAAGATAACAAAACTATAAATAGTTGCCGGGGCTGAACACACACGAACCCTCAGCATGACCACATCATATAACAATAATAAGCTTTTGACGTAACCACAGCTGAAATACTGCTCCAAATAGCTTTTACTAAAATACTCTTTATTGTTTTTAAATTCTTTAGTAGATCCCCTGGATGACCTCTTGTTTTCGATCCTATCCATCTTTTGGGGTTGTTTGTCATAATAGTTATTCTTGTTATTATTCTCCGTTGTCATCTAATAATACGTGGGGTTGTAGATATTTTCTCTTTATATATTTTTATTTGTTTACGTTTTGATTTAATATATCAAATCTAAATTAAAATAAACAAAAACTAAATTAAATAAACATGTGATTAATTAAAATAAACAAACAATAACTAAATTAATATATGTGGGGTACCACATCCTACCCCTCTCAACAACAGCCCTCACTCCTAATTTCATACTTTTTAACATCATTAAAATGTATCCATTCTTTACTACCTACTATTCTAATCCATTTTTGAGCATTAGAAACCTCACTAACTTTGTATGGTCCTAAAAATAAATCATCTAATTTTTTACCTTTAAAATTTTTAACTAAAACTTCATCTCCTATCACAAATAACTCCTTTACTATATTATTATTACTGTCACTTTCACATTTAGTTTTCTCATTTTTATTAACTCTCTTTTCCACACTCATTCTCTGCTTATCTAAATCATAAATTGAAAAACCTTCTTTAAAAACACTCGGTATTTGTTTAATTGATCTATTATAATTATTGTTTAATCTAAATTCAATTAACTTCTTAATCTCTAAAATACTTTTTCCTCTATACATTCTTAACACCTCAGCTACTGCCTGATTTAACCGTTCGCTGATCCCATTAGACGATGGATGATAAATCGGTGTTGCTGTTTTAACTATCCCTTTCTGTTTTAACCAATTCTCAAAAATTCTACTCTCATACTGTTTTCCATTGTCGCATATGAATTTTTTGGGTGTTCCAAAACTGTTCATCCAAACTTCTAAACTCTTGATTAATTCTTTTGCTGTTACACTTTCATAAAAATATATATTCGTAATCCTACTAAACACATCAGTAATGGTTAGGAAGAATCCTCGGTTACCATTGATATGGGACGGCTTGCCGTACTCTTCCAACTCAAAGGGACCAAAAATGTCCGAACACAATACCTCACCTAATCTTTTAGATGTAATGTGATAGTTTACCGTTTTTCTAGCTTTATTTTTCTTATTTCTTAAACATGTTTCGCAATTTCGTACTACTTCCTTTATTGTTTTCTTTAATCTTTTAAAATAATAATGCGGTGTTATGTTATAATACATACAACTCATTCCGGCGTGAACGGAAAATTCATGGATTTTCTTTACAAACTCATACTTTTGGTCTTCTTTAACTATAAACTTATTATTCTCGTTCCTTTTAAATTCATTACCCATTTTTTCTAAATTTTTAGATATCATCTCTTTAAGCGTTAACTTTTTTTCTACGGTTTTTACTAAAAAACATCTAGAAAGTCTGTCTGCAACATTATTTTGTTCTCCTGGAATATTTTTTAACGTGAAATCAAATTCATTCAATAATAATTTCCATCTTTCTGTTCTCTTACTTATCTGCTTGTTAACGAATGTGCAATTTCTGCTATCCGTCTCAATTAATATACTATATCCTTGAATTAATGTTCTGAAAAAATCTAAAGTCTTAATAATTCCAAACATTTCTTTTTCTACTATCGTATAGTTTTTTTCCGCGTTCGAAAATTTCTTACTATAATAACCAATGACTCCGTGGTCCTGGAATAAAACGGCGCCAATACCTTGATCTGACGCATCGCATTGTAACCTAAAAACTTTTGTACAATCTGGTAATTTTAAATGTGCTTTTTCACTTATATCCTTCTTAATACTTTCTAAGGCTTTCGTTTGTTCATCGCCCCACACTTCCTTACAGTCTTTAGCTAATAATCTTGAGATGCTTTCGATTCTTCTACTAACATCTGGTATAAATGTTCTGTACCAATTTATTACTCCTAAAATTCCTTGTACCTCCTTCTTTGATGGCACTTTATTCTCCAAACATAATCTTCTCTAAACTTTTTGTTATAACTTTTAGCTCTCCGTCTTCAATCATGTTTCCTAAAATTTCGACTCTATCTACGGAAAATTCGCTTTTTTCAAAATTTATTTTAACCTCATATTCCTTTAAACGATCTAGCACTTGAACTAGTGTCTTATTGTGTGTTTCTAAATCATCTGCGTAAATTAAGATATCGTCTATATACACATTACAATTATTAATTCCTTTTAAAATTTCATTAATGGTTCTTTGAAAAATCTTGGGTCCGGACTTAATACCAAACGGTACCCTTTTATACCTATATTGCATTCCATGCATTGTGAAACTAGTTAAATCACGACTTTTATCGTCTAATACTATTTGATTGAATCCATTTTTTAAGTCTATTTTTGTAAATACCTTACTCTGTCCTACCTTCCATAAATTGTCAAAAATCTTTGGTATGGCCGCTATGTCGTCATAAATGTATTCGTTAATTTTTCGATAGTCCACAACAAGCCTAAGTTCCTTATTCTTTTTTTCTATCATAAAGGATGGACTGGCGAAAGGTACTCTGCATACTTCAATTATATCATTTTTAATTAATCTATTAATTTCATCTTTTGATCCTTTTTCGAATTTTAATGGTACAGTATAAAACTGTGTAGTTAAATTACTCTCATAAATTTTCTCACTTGCAAATATTTTTAAAGGTGGTATTTTAATAGCTCCAAATTTTTCATTAAGTCGATAATATTCTAAAATTTTATTTTTTAATTCCTCATCTTCACTAATTGGGTGTTGCTCGCTTATTAACATTACTCTCTCAAACAAAATCTTATCTAATTCTTCTGAATACAATTCATCTTTACCAATCATTGGTATCACTTCATCATTTATGATTAAAACTTGGTGTTTGTAATCTAATAATATTTCATTAGAAATTAAAAAACTATTACCTAGTAGGATGTCTTCTGGAAGTTCTCTCAAAACATAAAAATCCTCATGTAAAGTTTTACTACATCCATTTATTTCTAAATCTAATTCTACTACTAAGTCACAAGATCCTTTCTTACTGTTCGCAAATAATATTTCTAATGGTACTACTCTTCTTGTTTCTAAACCTAACTCCTTTACTACTTTTTCACTAATGAAACTTTTAGAAGCTCCATTGTCGATAGTAAATTCAAACTTCTTGTTTTGGATTTTTCCTTCAATGGTGGTTGCAGTAGGATGATTAACTCTTTCTTTAATCAAAAAATTCTTCTCTTCTTCTTTTGTATCATTCTGTTGTTTCTTGTAAAAATCCTTATCATAGATCTTGCATTCTTCTGTTGTATGATTCCCGTACTTGTGCATTTTACAAAACTTCTTTTCTCTATCCTCATAATTTTTACGATTATCCGAGTTTTTAAATTTGTTAGTATAATTATTGTTTTTAAAATCTTTTTGCTCATAAAAATGTTTAAATTCCTTCGTTTTAGCTATAATTTTCTTCTCTAGATTTCTTAGATATAAATAACATTCTTCTGCATCTTGAAACTCTAATTCTAAAATTCTCCCGTATGTATATCGTCCTAAGCCATTAATAAACGTATCATCTAACAAAATCTTTTCTTCTGATTTCTTCATATTTCCTATTTCTCGTAATATCTCAATGTATTTCTTCTGTTCATCATAGTATTCCTTAATCGTTGTAAAATCCTTTGAATAGATTCTTTGCAATAATTTTATATATAATCTTCTTTCGTGCGGTGGGTGCACTTCTTTTATTAGGTTCTTTCTAATTTCTTTCCAATTTTCTCCCATATTATATACATCGAATTCTGGGTCTATTATTAGTCTTTGTAGAATGTTTTTCTTTATTGGTTCGGTCCATTTGTTAGCGTTTGCTAAGTCTTCAAATTTTTTACACCATTTTATTATATCATCAATTTTGGTTATGTCTTCTATTAGTTCAATCTCTTCAAACCAGTCGTCTGGTACTCCTTCTATCATCTTTTTAAATTTAATTGTCTTTATATTTTTATTCTTATCGTTATCTTTTTTATTGGTATTTCTGCTATTATCGTTCAATGAGCTCATTCTGACGTAACCACAGCTGAAATACTGCTCCAAATAGCTTTTACTAAAATACTCTTTATTGTTTTTAAATTCTTTAGTAGATCCCCTGGATGACCTCTTGTTTTCGATCCTATCCATCTTTTGGGGTTGTTTGTCATAATAGTTATTCTTGTTATTATTCTCCGTTGTCATCTAATAATACGTGGGGTTGTAGATATTTTCTCTTTATATATTTTTATTTGTTTACGTTTTGATTTAATATATCAAATCTAAATTAAAATAAACAAAAACTAAATTAAATAAACATGTGATTAATTAAAATAAACAAACAATAACTAAATTAATATATGTGGGGTACCACAGCTTTGCTTAAAACCCGTTTCTGTCCCTAAGCAAAACATGATAAATTCATCGTCTAAGCAAGGACAAAGTCAAGGGAATAACAGCGGGCAACTCACGGCCGTAACATGGGAAATACAGCGCACATTCCCGGCCTGCCTCTGTTCATCTTAGATCTCTCAAAAGCCCAGAAATCGTCAGAACACTTCTACTCGGTCAGGTTTCCCATAACTTATGGAAACATTGAACCAACGAGTAGACCCACTCACACAATTTATCGATTCCAAGATTTAAATAATTAAGACCCTCTAGCAAGCATTGAATAAAGAATTCAGAAGGATCGCAACTATAAACGGATAGCCACATGAAAACGCAATAGTGATTCTGGAGGACTTGGTGAACGAACAGTACTATCAGAAACTGCACGGAAAGAAGACATGGTTTGGAAAATTGGACTTATTCAGTGAGGTTTTCTTCCCACCAAAAGATTTCGATCTATACCGATCGTCCTTGAAGTTAGTTAAACGTAGTGCATTCACATCCTTCGACGCTTACTATAACAAACTCTCTGACATTAGGAAACGTGCCGATCTCTGTGGTAAACCCCAGGGAAATACAATTGCAAATCAGGATCTAATCGACACTATTGTTGCCTCTCTTACGGAAAAAGAACGTCTCTTTCTTGCTAGTCAAAACATTATGGACCTGAACGAAATTGTAGAAGGAATGACGCTTTTTCATGACACACAGAGATTCTATCGCATTCAGGAGAATAAAACTAGCGATTGAAAATCCAAGGAAAAACAACAAGTTTCTAGAAAGTTTTGTACCTATCACGAAGTTCCAACGCACGACACCTCTGAGTGTAGAACACTGAAACCTCAAAAAGAACATAACTAACAGAAACCAAACCAGCCATGCTCGGTGGTAAAAATCGAAACTAAAAAACACAGTAAATCTTTCTTCACTGGATGTCACGACTGCTTTAGGTATTATTTGACTTATTGTGGATACGGGAGCATCTCGAAACTTCATCAATTATGTCATCCTGAAGAAATTAAACCTTTTGGACGCAACGGAATCAATCTCCGAAACTGTATCACTTGCAAACGACCAGGACATTCCCATAACATCACGTATACATCTACGAGAAACTCATAGCAATCATTCAAAGACAGAAACAATGGAATTTCTTGTTCTTCTTACTCTCCCATACGAGGAAATTATAGGACTACAGGCTCTAGGTAAAGTTGGATGTCAATTGAAAGTAATGAATAACAGCCTTGCCGTCGAAATATACGATCAGGAGAAGAACGATTTACCAAATACTACAGTCCGGTGCAAAATCTTATGACATCCCTTTTTTTTGAAATACATTATTGTTTTTGTCGTAGATGACCCATCTACGTGACTGTCGTTTACTTGTTTGAGCTATCATATCTCTTACATATCAGGTGTTTTATATCACCTTACAAACAAATCACGATAATGTCTCACAATCATCTATATAAAGAAACTATAAAGTAAAATAATGCAATTATATAGTAATCTAAACAATCTCCTCTGTACAATCTGGTCTTACACACGACAGTTTTAATGCTTAAAAAAAGTAAAAAAAACCTTTAAAAAAATATTAAATCATCACTGACATAGTTATAATATAATTTTTTCTTGAAATAATGTAAAAACCACTGTTTTTTCAAATTTCAAATTTTTGATCAAAAAAGGTGGTGCAAAAGGTAGAGCAGTTTTTAAATGAAAGCCTTTTAATAATTTGTTGAGCCTCCATCGTTATCGATGACCTTTTGGATTATCGTTTCCATAGAATTGACAAGCTTTTGACAATATCTATAGCTTATTTCTTGCCAGTTTTTTGTAATTGAAATTTTTAATTCATTTAAGTCATTATAGACCTTTCCATCACCATAAACCATCCTAGAAAGCTCTTCCCACATATTTTCAATTGAAGTTAAGTCTGGTGAAAACGCAGGCCAAAACATTAAATCAATATTATTATCAGAAAATCAGGTTTTAGTCGAATTAGAAACATGAGGTTTGGCATTATATTGTCAAAATTAGATTTAAAGAATGGTATTCATTAATAAAAGGCAATAAATAATTATATAGAGTATTTTGATAGGTTACACTGTTCACGCTTCCCTCAATGAAAGACAATTCCGATTTTCCGAAAAAACTAAATCAACCCCAAATCATTACAGACGGTCCACCCATGGTCCTACGAGAATAAACGACTTCTTTCGTATTTGTTCCTGCTCAAAAGTAATTGTAACCATCGGGTTATCTAAATTAAACTTTTTCTCATCCAGAAAACCACCTGCTTCCACCTATCTCCAAAATCTTGATATTTACCTGAAAATATCAATCTATTTTTTTTATGGTTTTTTAAAGTAGGCTTTCGCTTTATTTTTCGCCTACTAAGCTTCCCATCGTCCTTTATCATTCTAAGTACTGTACTTTTATTGACTTTTAAATTTAACTGAGCTTTAATTTTACTTGCAGTTATATTTTTTCCTTTCGCAATCCTTACAACTTTTGCTCTAGTCCTCAACGAAAGTGCTCTAGGTCTACCAGTGAACTTGTTTTTACCGTATCCAATAGGATCTTTTACGAATGAGGCTACAACTCCTCTTGACCTATTTATTTCTTTGCTGATTTTGATCATTGATTTATTATATTTTCTCATCGAAAAAATGACTGCTCTCTCAGCTTCAGTCAATACTCTTCCTTTACTCATTTAAGGGGATATAAAAAAAAGTTTTTTTATACTTTTTGGAGGGAACTTTCCCGCCAAACCCAAAACTGCTCTACCTTTTGCACCACCTTTTTTGATCAAAATTTTAAATTAAAAAAATATTATAACTTTGTCAGAAATAGTTAAATATAATTATTAAGTATTTTTTACTTTATTTAAGCATTAAAACAGTAACGTAATTCAAAAAAAGGGGGTGTTCAAAAGATTTTGCACCGGACTGTATTTTACTCAATAAACGCGAATGCCTTTATTAAAATGACTCCGATTTTCTAAAAAAACTTTATTAAAGCTAGAGCTTAAAACCTCAAGGTGGGATTCATTAAACAACATCTATTATGATTCATCTGGTAGACAACACCCCTATATGTCAAAAACCGTACTCAATTTCACTAACACGTCTAACGGCTACAAAAAACGAGATCCAGAGACTATTAGACTTAAAGATTATTTGAAAAAGTTACTCGGCATATGCATCACCAACGTTTCCGGTACCCAAGAAGAACAATCAAGTAAGACTAGCATGTAACTACAAGCTTGTCAACGATAAAAGGGTCAAGCATTCATATCCATTTCCTGTTATGCAGAATATGTTCTTAGACTTGAAAGGAGCGGTCTATTTTTCACAATTAGATTTAAACATGGGTTATCATCAAATCCCATTGGCTGAAGATACCATTCCAAAGACCGTCTTTGTTACAGTCTTCGGCCACTACGAATATCTTCGACTCCCTTTTGGACCAAGCAACACTCCACAAATATTTCAGAAGACTATGAATAATATTTTTGAGCACTTTCCATTTGTCAAAGTCTTTTTTGATGACATTCTCATATTTAGCCCGGACAAAGAGTCTCACAAGGACCATGTAATGCAGGTGGTAAACTATCTGATCGACAACGGCATATCTATTAATTTCGAAAATTCTGATTTCTAAAGGAGGAGGTGACTTATCTAGGCAAGATAATTAACAAAGACGGCCTACGTTCCGAACTCAACGGGCTAGATGACATCGAGAAATTCATACGACCTAAATCAAAGACGGAGTTACGAAATTTCCTAGGGAAACTCAGCTGGTTCAGGGACCACGTCCCTGGCCTAAGTAAACTCCTTCTAAACATCACCAATAGGTACCCGTAAATTCGCCGAAAGCTCAAAAGGGTTGTTTTTCGCCAAAATTCTACCCATAAAATTTTTTTTTTCGCCAAAAAATTACCCTAAAAAAATGAACAACAATTTTAAAATATTTAAAGGTCAACGATGAAGACAAAATCTTATCTATGAAGATCAGATTTACACTTTAGACTATAATAAGTGTTGTGCAATTATTTAAAAAAGTTTAATAAATACCCTTAACTTATATTTTACAACATGGTGGAGAATCAGGGTAAAAATTTAGATAAGTCTACGAAAAACTATAAGGTAACAGCAAAAAACATCAAAAATGACTTGTATAGATTAGAATTTGAAGATCTATGGGACGATGGTGACGATTGGGAAAAAATAAAGTTTGTTTTAAAAAATTCGGAGGATGAAATAATTGAATGGCACCAAGAGCAGTTTGAAAGGAAAAGAAATAAGTCTATAGAATATGGTGAATGGAAAAAAAGATTATCAATGCCTTTTCCAGTAAAAGAGATGTGTCTGAGTTTCTCAATCAAAGACAAGCTTACGGTGAACTTGCGGAAGACTTTTTAAAAAGATTAAAAATTTTTGGACGGGAACTTGAACTGAAGGACGAAATAATTTTAGGTGTGTTTAAAACAGGATTAATAAGAAATCGAGAATACATCAAACTAGCGATAATTGGAGAAACGGAAATAAAAGAAAATTTAATTAAGAAAATTAAGGAAGCTGAAGCGATTTCCGAGGAGAAATATAAGCGTAAAACAAAGAAGAAATCCCAGGAAAACAAACAGACAACGGAATCCAAGAACAAGGGAACAGTCAATCTGATTTCCCAAGATGATTTACTTAATAAAGAAAATTCAGTCTATATATTTAATGTAAAAATTAATTGCCTAATGGACACTGGGGCTGAAGACAACTACATAACTAAAAAAATATTAGATAAATGTCAACTAAAGTATTGGAAAATAAATCCTCCAGAGGAGCGGAGGACATGTTTAAATGAAAAGTTTTTAATAACGGAGAAAACACGAATAAAATTTACATATAATAAACAACTGTACGAAGAAGAATTTTTTATATTACCCAAAAGAAATGATGAATTGATAATATTAGGAACACAATGGATTGGAAAAACAAATAAAAAAATCATTAAAACCAGTGATTCAGAGGATATTGACTTTTTAATCGACAAGCTATGTGAAAGAGGAAGAAGCGTACAAGGTTATACGTGCAGGATTGAAACAACACCGGGGAAAATGGTAGTGGACAAACCTTTCAAAATAGAGCAAGCAATTGAAGGAAAAGTAGAAGAAGAAGTAGAAAGGCTACTCAAATTCGGGTATATTGCACACTCAACATCAACATGGTTAAACAGAGTGAAGCCAGTCAAGAAACCCAATGGAAAAATTAGATTAACAGCAAACTTCATTTCACTAAATAACTTGGTCCTCCTAGATAAATACTCCCTTCCAGACATGATGGAAATGATATACAAATTAAAAAACAAAACGTTTAAAACAAAAATTGACCTCCAAGATGGGTTTTATCAAATACCTTTGCATCCAGAAGATAGATATAAAACTGCCTTTAGAATCAAAAATAGACTGTATGAATGGACAAGAATGCCAATGGGCTCGAAAAATTCTCCTGCAGTATTTCAAAGATACATGGACACTGTACTGGGAGAAGAAATTGGTAAATCTTGCTTCGTGTATGTTGACGATATTCTAGTCCTCGGAGAAACAGAAAAGGAACATGATGCGGGACTTAGAAGAGTAATTAAAAAACTGATAGGCGCAGGACTTGTTGCGAACAAAGATAAAATTGAACTCAAGAAAAAAGACATAATTTTTCTAGGACACAAATTGGTAGGGAATAAGATCATTTCAGAACTTGACAATGGTCAAGCAATTAAAGATATGAAAAGTTTAACGAACGTAGATGATGTAAGAACATTTTTAGGAACAGTTAATTACTACAGAAAGTACATAGATAACTGTGCAACAATAAGTGAACCCCTCTCGAGACTTTTGAGGAAGAAACAAGAATTTATTTGGGGAGACGAACAAAAGAGAGCATTCGAAAAATTAAAAGAGGAATTGCTGGGAAACAAAATTTTATTCCAACCGGATTTTTCAGAAGAATTTTACTTAGAAACAGACGCATCAGGTGTAGGATTAGGCGTAATACTAAGTCAAATTAAAGGTGAAGACAAAATGCCAATTATGTATGCTTCACGAACTTTAAGCGATACAGAGAGAAACTACTCCATTAGTGAAAGAGAGATGCTAGCAGCACTTTGGGGAATGGAGAAATTTAGCTACTTTTTAAGAGAAAGAAGTTTTACACTAATAACAGATCATATTGCTCTAAAAGCACTTAATGAAAAAGGTGAAATAAAAAACGCACGTATTTCAAGATGGAAATAAAGAATCCAACAGTTTAATTTTAAAGTAGAGTATAAACCAGGAGAGTCTATTCCGCATGTAGATGGACTAAGCAGACTTTTAAAGACACAGACGGTCAATCTAATACAAACAATTTCATCATCAACAAACTTAGTTAACAAAATAATGAAACTCCATGAAGATTTGGTACACAGAGGCGCAAAAATTACAACCGAAGAATTTAATAAAGTAAACGAAGAAAAAATAACAGAGATGGAGTGCAGGGAAGTGTTAAATAAATGCATTCCCTGTAAACTTTATAATCCATTAAGAGTTGGAAGCCCTCAGACAATTAACGCCTTCGAAATGGGAGACAAAGTGGCATTTGATATTATTGGGCCATTTGATAAAAGATATATCATAACAGCAATTGACTATTTTACACGATATGGATTTGCAAAAGTAATCGCAAACAGGTCAACTAAGAAAGTAGTGAAGTTCTTAGAAGAGGTAAACAAAATAATTCCTATAAAAACGCTCATATCAGACGGAGCAAAAGAAAATACATCATTAGAGTTACAAGAATGGTGTGACCGTTACAATATAATAAGACATATAACCACGCCACATCATCACCAGTCAAACGGCCGTGTCGAGCGATTTAACAGAACGATTTTGGAGGCCATAAATAAGCAGTTACCAGGAAAATCTTTAAAATCAAGACTTTTAAAAACAATAAGCGTTTATAATAGAGTAACACATTCAAGGATAAATATGTCACCAGAAGAGGCAAGAAACCCTAATAACTGGCGCAAATTAAAAGAACAGATACACGAGAATATTGTGAAGGAAAATAGTATGACTTCTAAGACAGCAAGAAAACTTTATCAACCAAATGACGAAGTCTTTATAAAGAATGAAATCCACAAGTACAAAGGACAGCCAAAATTTGAAGAAATGGGCATAGTTACGGAATCATTAGGCCATGATACGTACAAGATAAAATTAGACAAAGGAAGATATATTAAACGTCATGCTGACCAACTTAGAGCGGGGAAGGATCCTAACGGTTTAAGGCCGGCATGTTGTGCAATTATTTAAAAAATTTTAATAAATACCCTTAACTTATATTTTACAACAATAAGGCAGGACGGTATTAGACGATGGAGATGCAGTAATCGGTCTTGCAGAGGGGCCATCATAATGAACCAAGAAAATGCTGTAGTAAAAAAAGTAATTCATTCACATTTACCAATACCAGAAAAATGCTTTATTAAAAAAACGATAACAATAATAAAAGAACGAGTTACTACAAGTAATGAAAATTCCGTAGACATTATTAAAAAGCAACTTACGGCATTATCAAACAGACAAGTTACTACTAAAATGCCTTCTTTGGAATATTTAAGGGACACAATCCGAAGAACAAGAAATTCAATACTTGGATATGTGACTGGTTGAGTTATGGACATACCTTAAGTCTTACAAGTCGACTCAAAAAACAATCTTTTTCTAAGGTTTGATAGTGGCATGCAAGATAATGAAAGATTTACTACCGTATTCTTTCGGAAATAAGCCCTAACGTAAATACGCCCGGGGCTTATTTCCGCGCTATAATAACTTTTTTATGAAAAGAAGATCCTTTACGGTAAATCAAAAACTTAGTGCTTTAGTAAAACTTTGTAAAAACAATGGTAATGTGGATTTACCATCACGAATATTAGGTGTTGCACAAAAAAAAACCTTAGATAATAGAGGGAAAATGAGCAAGAATTGATTTTGCAAAAAACACAACCTGTAAGAAGTATAGGATCGAGACAGAAACCTTTTTGGACCCATTTGGAAGCGGAGATGGTGGACTGGTTATTTTTTGAAAAAAATGAGCGTAAAAGTATCATCACTTATGACCCATTTCGGAAAAAGCTCTTGAAATTGCATAAAAATTGGATTGTGAAAATTATATTGCTACTGATGGATGGATTAATAAATTTTTAATAAGAATTGTTCTTAGCTGTAGAGAGATAACAAGTGTAGGTCAAGAAGATAACAGAAGTTCGTTTGAATTAAGACAAACTGTTTTAAGCTATTTTAATTCATTAACAGAGAAAATAAGTTATCTTTCACTACACGATTATGTGCTTAATATAGACGAAACACCAATATATGTCGATATGATGAGGAATCATAAAATTTCATTTAAAGGAGGAAAAAATACGGAAGTCAATGCACGGAAAACCAAAAAACTAGGCTAATTGTGGTACTTACGATATCTTCTGCTGGTGAAATGCTTAAGGCTTTCGTAATTTTAAGAGGCCTTAAAAAGGTTTCAAAGTGTGAAAGTCCTAGAAATGTAGTCGTAGGTGTCTCTAAAAGTGGGTCTATGGACCAAAAATTGATGAAAGATTGGGCACAATCTTGCTTAAATAGAGGTGGTTTATCTAATGATAATGGTAAAAAATTATTATTGCTGGTCTCTTTCAAATCACACCATATCGAAGATGTTTTAAATTTTTTTTTCTAGTAAAAACACACAAGTTTATGTTATACCACCTCGGACAACATCTTTCCTCCAACCTTTGGATGTGTTAATATTTACAATATTCAAGGCAAACATGAAATCAAAATGGGAACAATGGAAATCTTCAGGTCCGAGAGAATTTACAGCAAGTGGTATTAGGAAAAGACCATCTTGGGAATACATTTTGGCGGAAACCCCTATCTAGGACTCATTTAGGGTATAAAAAAAAATTTGAAAAAAAAAAACACCCTCTTTTTTAAAAATTCAAGAAATAAAAAAAAAGATAAAATAAATATTTTATTAAAATTTTAAGAGGATGTTCAGAAGTATCTTTTAACAACATGTATCTTATTAAAAAAAGACAAACTTTATTTTTTGACCTATTTCTTATTGGAGTTTGTTGCTTAACAGCTGTCCACGATCCTTCGATCGTGTTTGTATGCACTGATGTATTTGGATCAACAAAATTGATTGAATGATTAACAACAAAATGTCCAGCAAAATATTCATCAAGGCCATTGTAACCTTTCCAGCCGTCGGTATAAATAATAGTATTCTGTTTAACATGACGCTTTATAAGGTCTAAAAGAGTAGTCTTTGTTCGATTTTCGAGCGTTAGAAGTCGAATTCGCTTTTCTCCTGTTTTTTCGATCATTCCAAGAATCCAAACACCTTCCACTCTATGTCCTCGATTGTACTTTCGTTTTCCAAACTTGGACTCATCAATCTCAACAATTGAATTATTTCCACCTATTTTTTCTTGCTCATTCATAACTTTTGGAATTAGAACCTTTGCTGTATGTTTTAAAAGCCTTGAAATAGTTTTAGCATTAATATGAGTAATATAACGAATTAAACGTATAGGTGCTTTTTGTAAAAAATATTCTAGAACAACTAAATTCATCACATTGCTTATTCTAGAATTAAAAAATAGTGTTACACCAAGCATTATATTTTTTTTACAGGCTTTCCAACTACACAGTACCTCTTCATCTCTTCTTTTTGATTTATGTAATAGTGAATCACAATATATGCAGGTTTTTGGGTACATGGTCAAAATAGGTCTCTTTTGAAAAAATAGGTCTCCTTTAAAAAAAACATTGAAGGGCAAAAATTTTAAATCTAAATATTTATTTTCATCAAAAGCAAAAACACATTAAAACGTTTAAATCTTTCAATTTTGTATTCCCAGAGAAATTGAAGCAGATATTCCACATGTTGGTTCTGATTTATTCCGTGTCTAGCACGCACACTGCGTTTGGAAATAGACCAAAAACCTTCGATTCCTTGAGTATGAACATGCCTATCGGCCGGATTTATAAAATTAAGCGAATGGTTAACAGTGTAATGAGTCATTCCAGGCATTTCTCTCAAAGCAGTCTCATATGCTTTCCATTGGTCTGTCATTATTATCGTGTTAGGAAGAACATAGTCTGAAATTACTCGCATCATTGTTTCAATGTTTCTGCTCGAAACAGGCACCAAAAAAGCTTTCTTACTACCCCGTTCAATTCCGCCTACATACCATTGTCCTTGAGTATGGTTTCCACGATTGTACTTTGATTTAAAAAACATGCTTTCATCTATCTCTACTATTTTAGGTTGTCCATTAGTATCATTTCCGCCAAGTTTTTCTGTACTAGACTCTATATCATCGATAATTAATTCCCTAACTCTTTCGGTCAAGCTTCTAACTGTCGTTCTACTTACATTTATCTCATTAGCAATATCTATAAAATCGTCCTTTTTTAAGTATTTATAAATTATCATAAAAATATCTCTAAAACATAATTTGTAATGACTTAAAAGTGATCCGTAACGAATTGATTTAAAACTAAGACATCCCGTCTTGCAACACCACATAAATCCATCACATTTACTTTGTTTTCTTTGAAGTGACATTTCTCGTTCATCGTCACACTTGTCACAAAGCATTATATTTTTTATCAATTTAATTTTTGCTAAAAATTGGATAGTTGATTCTTGGTCAGTAAATGTTGACAAAATAAACGCCTCGCTAAACTTTATATTATCAATATCGCTGTCAGAAAATATAAATTCCTCTTCAATTATTTTTTTTCTTGAGATCTTAACCATTTTAAGGGGGCCCCTTTAAAATTTTTAAAGGAGACCTATTTTTTCAAAAAAGACCTTTTTTGACCATGTACCGGTTTTTGACCTTTCTTCTTCTATTTCTGAAATAATATTTTCTAATTCCTCTGTTTTGTACGATAAAAAGTCATTTTTAGGGGTGTTTTTTTTCGAATTTTTTTTTATGCCCTAAATGAGTCCCAGATAGGGTTTTTAGCCTACATTTTAAAGTTTATTTCTGAAAATGTGAATGCTATTTCAGAAATCTATTCGTAAAGCGTTTAGATTGTCTGGTATAACAAATAACTTTGATGTTTTTACCCACGTTGACACTTTAAATGATAAATTACAAACAATAATAGAAGGCGATTTTAAGAGTGTTTTAGAGACTTTTGACTATGAATCAGATACTTATAATGAATGTTAAGATGATTTTATTAAATGAATTTATTTTGAAATTGTCTATATTTTAAACGCGATTGTAAATAAGCTCGGGGCTTATTTCAAAATTAGTAAAAAAATTGAAATCGTTAATAAAGAGGGGGGCTTATTTACGTGAGAATCCAATATCTTTTTTTCAGAGTTCAAAAGGAGTATGATTTCGAAAATAGACACGTTGGTTATAGACGGAACGTTTAAATCCTCTTCCCAAGGATTTTATCAAATTGTTGTCTTTCATGGACATATATTTGGAAAAACGTTTCCATTTATATATATTTTACTAAAAAAATTGAAAGATCATATTCCCGAGTTTTTGATAAATGTAAAGAGTTAGTAGAAATGAATGTTGAGAACATAGTGACTGATTTTGAGAGGGGGTTAGTCAATGCTTTAATGACATCTTTTCGTGAAGCAGATTGTAATGGGTGCTTGTTTCATCTAGGGCAGGTAGCATATAAAAGAGTCGGCGCAATGGAAGAAATTGAAAGTTTAAAAATGATTTTAATTATAACTTAGTCTTATACAATAATATGAGTTGGCTAATAATAATAATATTATTTTAAATTATGACTTCAATAGATGAGAAACGTATAGGTTTTAATAAAGAATACAACAGACTTTAATTAAATACTTATGTTTAAATGAATGTGTACCCAATGAAGTGGTACTTAATTTAATAAAGAATGGGGAGGATGACAACGAAAAGTGCAAAAAAAGGGGGTCTTGAAAATTTATTTTTTTTACCCCTAAAAATGCGTTTTAAAAAATTGAAAGCAGAAGAATTGGAAGAAGAAATTAAAAAAATTGAGAATTACATCGATGAATTAAATTGCATTAGATGTAACAGTCCAGTTGTTAAGATCAATTCACGTCCGAAAATGGTCAGATGCACTTTTAAAAGCTGTTATATTAGATATAACAAGTGGAAAAATACAATTTTTTCTTCAATTAAAATTTCAAAAATAAAAGTTTTAAAAGTGTTGCAACAATGGATGATAAAGTCTTCAAGGAGTCAAATAAGCTTTAATTTAGATATTTCTTTAAACTCTATATCTATCATACTTAAAAGACTAAGAAAAGTTCTTGTCGATAAATTTCTAAATAAACGCGAAAAAATCGGCGGAAAAGGAATCATAGTTGAAATAGATGAGTCAAAATTTGGCAAAAGGAAATATCACAAGGGCCACAGGGTAGAAGGGGTGTGGGTTTTGGGTCTCGTTGAACGAACTGGGAAGAAAAGAATAAAGCTTATTACGCTAAAAGATCGTTCTAAATTGACGTTGATAAAGCTTATTAAAAAACATGTTCATAAGGAATCACATATATATACCGATGGGTGGAAAGGATATATTGGATTAGAGAATTATTTTGCAGGACATAGTGTGGTTAACCATTCGTTACATTTTGTGGACCCCAATACATCTGTCCATACTAATACGATAGAAGGTAATTGGTGTGGTGTCAAACTACAAATACCCCATAAAAACAGGACAAAAAACAAAATATATTTGTATTTAGTGCGCTATATGCTTTTAAAAGACAAAAAAACCCATCCTTTATTATTATTATTATTAAAACATTTATTTTAGTTTTGTGTTTTTTTTTACCCCTGTTTTTGCAAAAACAGGGTTAAAAAAAATAAATTTTCAAGACCCCCTTTTTTTGCACTTTTCGATTACATTAGCCAAAGAATGGACATAAGGAGTTTTTATATAGGTGGAAGGATATTTAGAGAATAGAACAATTAAAATTATTACATGGACAGAGCTTTAACCAAAGCATTTGGAAGATTTGATACAAACTAAAGAATAGGCATATAGGTTTGTATTTCCGAATAAATTGTTCCATTAAATTTAATTTGCACTGAAAAAAAAGGTCAAGTAGCTCAGCGGTCAGAGCATCCGGTTCATACTCGGAGGTTGCGGGTTTGAGATCCCATTGGTCCCCCAATTTATTTGATTAACGTAAAAATTGAAACAACATAAAAACTTGGCTACAATAGAAAGATAATATTAATAGTAGTTCGGGTCATCATCGGCGAATGCCAAGCTTGTCTAGATGCGCTAAGTCGGAATCGTTTGAAACTTTCCTCACTGGGGTTTTACGTGGGGGAGAGAAAAGCTTGGATGAGGACGGACTTGAGACCGTCCATGGCAAAACCATGTGAAACTAGGAGTCGAGATGTCCTAGAATAACATACGCCTGAATATAATTATAAAAACATACAAAAACAACGGTGTAGTCCCTGCTGTGTATCCCATCTAAGTGGAAGAGGGAAGCTTAGACTAGGCGAATTTACGTAAGTCGTTAAGAGTAGCCCACGCAAGACGAAACAGGTTATCAAAGGGAAGGATAAGACACTGTGCATTTTTTCAAAGGAGTACCCTAGCGCCTAACATATCAGGTGGAGCTTTGTATCGTCTAAAAACGGTCCAGTTACAGAGCGGCCGGGCACGTAGTGCGCCTGCAAACTCAAAGCCTTGCAAGTCCGTACCACCTGCGTAGACCTTGACGTGGTAAGCAGACTATCGTAGGGGGTAGTTGATGATTACGCGGTAGACCAGCTCACTATCAAATTGCGTTTCCTAGATCTATAGTGAAATCATCCATAAAAATCTCAATACCACTATCACCTAATCTTTGACTATAAATAAATAAACGGTAACTTAGTTTTTAAGAAAATTCTTAGATTGGCATTTGTTCCAAGACAAGATGTCCCAATTTTTTATGAATATAGAAAAATCTATTAATAACAATTCAATTTTAAATATAGCTAATTTTCACAAGTACTTTGAAAACAATTACCTAGTTTTCAGTGTCATAAGAGAAGAAAATGAGGGCAGAGCAGTTGCCACTATTAATTTTTGGAATACATTTGAGAGGGTAAAAAAAGAACTTCCTCGAACTTCAAATACCGAGGAAAGCTGAACCAGAACCATCAACAAGAGGATGGAAACTAAAAATCTCAACACTGCTCTTTTTATTTCAAGAGTACTAGATTGTGAGGAGATGGATATTTATAATTTAAACGTTATAAAAAGGGGTTGTTTGAAGCTAAAAAAACAAAAAAAACGGAGAAAAAAATAGATTTATTATTAAAAATTACAAAAATTATTCTCTCGAAGATTATATGAATGCTTTGCTGCAACACGTAAATTTTTAAAAGCGAGTAAGTTAACCCTAGATATACCAAGACCAGTCATTTTGACTGGTGAATTAAAAAATATACAAAGGCTTGGTTTAGACAAAAAACAAGTTTTTTTAAACATAATAAAAACGTTAAAGTTTTGTATAACCAGATATTGATTTATTTCGTTTTTATTAAAAAATAAAAATTTATTTAACAACAATTTTTACAAAAGCAAATTTTTCTAGATACACATTTTCCACATAAACTTTTTTTACATTTAAAGCAAGCATTATTAGCTTTTTTTATTGTTGCAGAACCCAATTTGGGACCATTTTCGCACATAAATTATACCACTACTACTTGAAGACGCCATTGAAAGTGAGGATTCATTGGGTTTCTGTTTTGACAAAATGTATTCTGAAGCAAGATCTTCTGCTATTTTAATTAAAAACTTTGTCGTGTTATTTTTTCTCCAGTCGCATTCTTGTATAAAATCCAACTATCGATTCCTGCTAGATCTAAAATTAGCAAAAATACTTAAAGCGGCCACCTTCTCGATGCCAACTTTACCGTGTATTTTCGTGCCATTTGATCAGTGGCATCAACTCCGCTTTTTGTTTTATTATAAATAGAAGCAGTTTCAGGGATTTTTTTAGTGTCTTTACCGATCTTGATGTTTTTATGTTTCGTGCTCGAAATAAGTACTTTTTTTCGGCTTACTTTTATAGATGGTAAGAGAGCATATATTAGTACGATATAAAAGAGAAGAAAAACGAGGCATAAAATCTTTTGTTTGTTTAAATCTTTTCGGTATCTCCTTTTTAGTCAAACGTAATGTTCTGACTAAATACGTAGAAGCGTTTTTGGTTTACTTGCTAAAGGAAAGCTCGTAAAAAAATATTCAGGTGGTATTGTTCGTCCTTTACCAAAATATGGTTTGACAAGTTCCATAACAATAAATTCACCAAGTGAAATTTCAGCATTTCGTTTTTCATCTTTACCTAAATAGGGAAATCCATTTAAACATATTTCGTTTCGACATCAGAGGCTAGCCAAAATTTAATTCCAAACTTTGACGGCTTATTAGGTACATACTTAATATACTTAAATCGCGCTTTATTTGGAAAAGGTTGCTCATTGACTGTTATAAATTCTCCTGGCTTGTAACACATCTGGCTATTAAAAAAAAAGAAATACCACACATTTGATATAAAATAAATTTGTCTGTTTTAAGGCTTTCAATTCTATGATCTCGTGCATCGAAGCGTAGAAACTGTAATATATCTGTAAAGTTCATTTCTGCTCATTGTTTCAGGAAAAAAAGAAGGTCCCCATTTTTTGTTCCAGAGATATTCTACCCTTAGATTATTCCCTGTATAGACTCCACGAGCATATAAAATTAAAAAAAAGGCTTTTAATTTTTCAATAGAAATCGTCCAATTTTTTCTTCCAACACGAATCGCTTCTGATTCAGTACAAGCAATTATGTTTTTTAAAATAATAATTTAATTTAATTAAAGCTAATATATCTTTTAAGACTTCATTCTGTTCCAGCTAGGGTCAATACCACCGCATTCTCCGGCTTTTTTTCTGAGCAGGCAGTTTTCTCAGGGCTTAGGAATTCCTCTAGATTTCCATTTCTTCTAAAATCCAAGGAGATTCCTTCCAGCGTCTTTTTCAAGACAAGAGACTGAATGTAAGATTCGATCCGGTCGAATAGTTCTAACCTTCTTCTGTACATTTCGTGATATATTGATACCACACCATCCCAAGTTAATACATATGGAATTATGGTTGATTTGAACCCGTAAATCTGTGTAAGTTCATTAGCTAAAATGTCATATTTCCTCAGTTTTTTTGTTTCGACTTGTTGGAGATTATCTAATGATGTGATTCCAACTTCTATTATCAAGATTTCTTTAGTTCTCTTATCAATTACTTTAATGTCAGCAAGACTGTGCTTGATTTTTATATCAGTCTTAACAAATGTGTCTACTCGAATTTCGACATACTTATTCGACCTGATTTCTTGTACTGAGTGATTTCTGATCTTCTTTGTTGACTTAACACCGTATTTGTTGCACAAGAGCAGATGGATGCATTTTAATACTTCATTATGCCTTCTTGTGTAGTCAGTGCCAAGCATCTTTTCACATTTAGAAGCTAGATGATCCACTGTTTTAAGAGCGTTTCCACAGTGTGGACATTTTTTTATTTCACCTAAAAACATATTCCTGTCTTGGAGGAAGCATAAAGCAGCTTCTCTTTTTGCTTTAATGTTCCCATGTTTCAGCCAGATGGATGAGTCTTTAATCGAAACCTTTTCGTTAGAAACTCCCTTGTACAACTTTTTGTGGAAAGTTTTAGTTTTTATTTTGTCGTACAAGGATTGCTTTTGGGCTACAAGTAACACAGGGACATTTAACTTAATTGCTTTTTTAGAATAATATCATCAATTAAAACTAAAAATGAACTCGCATAACTTCCTGCCATGATGTTTTTTTTGCGTAACCAGTTATACCGTTCAATTCTTTGAATTTTTCATCTTCACACAATCTTCCAGCAGTACCTCCAGGTTTAATTTTCTTCCATATAGTGCCATCTGTGGCAATTTCCTTTCGATAAAATCTAGAATTAAATTTATCTTCAAACGGTTCTGAGGATAAAATAAAGTAAATGTTATCGTATTTATTGGTTTTATAATCATAATTATATAAAATTTCATCTTGTTCTTCAGAAAACAAACTTTCTTCATCACTGTTAAAAAAATTACTACATTCATCACCATTAGAAAAATCATTTTGGAAATCCAGAGAATCACTATCAAAATCTTGACAGTAAATTTCCACATCTAAACAATCTTGAGGAATATCAGTAAGTTGTTTTAAATTTCAATTGCCTTAGATTTTTTAGACATTTTTAGGGCTGTAAAAAAAGAAAAATATACCTTCTAAGAAAGTTTGAAATTTTTAATAGAATAAAGCATAATTAAGAACTTTAGGTATTTGCTTTATGGTTTATGTTACAGGAAATAACAGACATAAAAGATTTAAAAAAAAACATCAATACATAGGAGCGTAGCCGCCAACATCTTCCTTCAAAGCCCCTTATTGTTTGGTTTTGCGGCACTATACGGATAAATGGCCAGTTTAATTACAGTTAGAACAAATTTCCTTTCTTTTATTGCTGTCAGCATTTAAAAATAGTCTTACATGTAATTAAAATCATTGAGCGTTTGATTTCTGGATAAATCTATTATTCGGAATTCATTTCCTGCCCACAATTTTGATGCCAAATGTTTTACGATGATTTTTCTGATCATCCTAGTTCAGCCAGCTTTTTCCCGATCCTGTCGATGAAATCTGTTCTGTATTCATTAGCTTCTTTTTTTTTTCTAAAGTGACTCTTAAGATATCGTCTCCTTTTATAGTCTCGTAAAGTAAGACCTCCTAACTTGACTCCAATATTTAATTTTTTTTTTCGATAATTTCTTGAGCGAGCAGTATATCGCAATTTCTTATAAGGATGTAAAATTTATCTTCATCTGTAAGGTTTTTTCAAATTAAGTAGTTCTAAAGTAATTTGGAGGTTTTCTTTAGTAATTGTCAGATACCGGATAAAAAATGAAGGCACATATTTTTTTAAAACCACCATATTTTACCGCATGAAGAATTCAAAAAATTATACAGCGCTGACAAATTTTATTCAGAAAAATCCATGTTTTACAATTATAGGACAAGTAATAATGTGCAAAGTTTGTACAACAAGTTTTCCCTACTCAACACATAATGTTGTTTTCCCTTTAAAACAGCACTTAATGACGAAAATACATAAAAGAAATGAGCAATCATCATATATTCAAAAAAGTCTATTTAATTTATCAAGTGAAGATTTAGATGTTGCGTGTGAATTTGAATTGTCTTTGGTACAAGCTTTTTGCGCAGCCCAAATCCCACTCGGAAAACTTGAAAATCCCATCTTAAAAACTTTCTTAGAAAAATATACTAATATGACCATAAAATCAGAATCTTGGTATCGGAAGTCTCTACTTAACAAAATTTATACGAATGAAATTAATAAAAAATACAAGGAATTATCCGATAAAGATATTTATATTTTTTTGATGAGACAACCAACTCCAACGGAAGGTATATATTGAACGTAATGGCTGGTGAATGTAGCAGAGAAGGAAGGAAGCGGCCTATATTATTTAGATCGATTGAGCTAGATAAGACAAATGCGGTGAATATTAATCAGGTAATTATAAATTTTCTAATTAAATTACATGGTGGAAGTATAAAATTTGAAAAGGTTAAATTGATTGTTTCAGATTAGGCTCCATATGCAGTTAAAGTAGGGAAGCTTTTAAAAGAAATTATGCCAGAACTTAAACATGTGACTTGTATTTGTCATATGTTACACCGGCTTTGTGAAGAAATCCGAGGAAGATGTGAAAAACTGAATTATGTTGTTTCTGAGCTAAAAAGGTTGCTAGTAAAAAATCGACACAACCAGCTAATATATGGTATTGAAACAGTCTTAAATCTACCAAAGTTTACAGTCATTACAAGATGGGGAACGTGGATCAAGTTTGTATGCTATATAGCGGAGAATTTTAATGTGATAAAATTATTTGCAAAGGCGATTTCGAATACAGAAACTTGTTTGTATGATTTCTCAATTCTTTTTAATGACAATTTACTAATTGAAGAAATTAAATTAGTGAAAAAGTATAAATTCATTGTTGACACAATAACAAGTCTTGAAAGCGAAAACTTATCGACTGAAGATCAAATAGTTTTGTTTAAAAATGTTAGAAGAAATATTAAGGATGATTTTCTTAGAGAAAAACTTTGTAAAAAGAATTCAGATTTAAACTTTTTTATTAATAATTGTTCAATATCAAATAACCACAATGAAAAACTTTTTAGTCAAGTTCCATTGTCGACAAATATGGTAGAACAAACTTTTAGCTACTATAAAAACATTTTTCATGAAAAAAGACGAAATTTAAAGGTTGAGTTCCTTAAAATGCTTATTGGGTTAAGCTTTAATAAATTTGATAAAAAAAAATATGTGTTCTAAAATAGTTTTTTAAGGAGATGTAAAAAAATAAAATGTTTTAACAACGTTTACTAAACATTGCACTGCTCAAAAATTTTCAATCCGATCTTGTTTTTAATAGTTTGTCTCAACATACAAATTTTGAACGTAAATTTACGGAATAAATTTTTTTTTTAACCCCTGTAAAAAAAACCCACATATTTACTCCATATTTTTGCCAAAAACCCACATATTTTTCCGGTTTCTGATTATTATCTTCTACTATTATATTGAGCCATTGCATATTGCAAGTTATACGGTATTCTCCGTTTGGTTTTGATACTGGACGCATAGGATTACACCATGATGATGTTGACTTCTCAATATATCCTAGTTGTAATAGTTTTTCAATTGTTTTTCTTGTACCTTCTAAATCACACTGTGCAATATCTCTCCCTATAATATTAATTTTTCTACCTTCTTTTGTATCTATGATACACATAATCTTGTCATATCCTTTTGTAACTTTATCATCGAATAATGTTTTATATTTACTTTTTAGTTAACCTATTTCTTGTTTTTATTAAATTCATAGATTAGTGGATTCTAAAAGTATTGGCTTATTTGCTTCATCTGCAATATAACAGGTCGTCGATAAATTTATTCCATCTTCGCATATTATTATTTGTGTTATAGTATCTAAATCTTTGCTTTGTCCAAATATATTTTCAAAATTAATTTTTTCTGTTTTAAGGATAAAAGTCCTGGTGCTTCTCCATTTTCAGGGCCCATGCCAAGGGGGGGTATCATGAACATGAAAAATGGCTAAGTAGAACAAAATCAAGGTGTAAAAAAGTATATTTAATCAAAAAGATATTTAATAAATAAATGAAGACAATCAATTTTTTCAGTTTTTGACTTTCCGTTTAAGAATTTTCTTCTAAATGAAAATTCATCTAGCCAAACATCAATTTTTTCTCTTTGAACGCCATGCTGTTTGTGAACCTCAGATTTCATACAGGACCAGAAATTTTCAATATTATTTGTATGTTTCCCTTGTGCGTTAGTAAAACCCTCAGAATGGTTAACTACTACATGATTTAAACATAAATTCTCTGCTACACCTGGATAACTTGGGTGCCCATCTGAAACAAGTATCGATCCTACTCTGATCCTACTTTCTAAAATATTTGTTAGTGTTTGGATCTTCCTATCTGGTACTTTTGTTACATAAAATTGGTCTTTATTGTTTGGATCAATAATTCCTAATATCCAAACAGTATCTTTTATCATATCATCGGAAGACTTAGGTGATCTTATCTTTCCTCTTCTACACATAACAGTTTCATCTATTTCTATTCTAACTCCTGGACCACCCAAAATTGAGACTTTATCATTCTCTTTTTTAAAAAAAATTCGTAAAATAGCTTTTATTTTAGCTATTGTAGTTTGAGAAATGTCAGTCATTTCTTGTATTAATTCATAACACTATTGCATATTATAAGATAAACAATAAAGAGAAAAACATTTAAAGGCAATCTTATACCTACCTTCAACGGATGCTTAGATCTGCATTTTCGATTTAAACATTTATAAATTATTTTTTCAAGATGATTTTCGGTATATAAAATGAGTTTTGAATCTTCTCCACATCTTTGACATGGTCTAATTTCTTTGACTAGTTCTTCTTCGAGAATGTACTTTAGACAAGACTCTTGACTATAAAATAACTCATTTTTATAATTAAACTTTTTGCGGAAACATTTTTTAGGGGTTTTATTTAAATTTTTTATTTACGTAAAATTTTTACATTTTTGCTTTTCTCCATTTTTAGAGCCCAATTTTTGTTCTAAAAATGGGCCCTGGAAATGAAGAAGCACCTCGGGATCAACAAAATTTTTAGAATGATTTACAGTAGAGTGGACGATAAAATGTTCTAGGCCTATATAACCTTTCCAGCAATCCGTATAAATGATCGAATCTTAATGGACATGTTCTTTAATTAATGCTAAAAAAGTGTCTTTTTTATGTCTACGAGAGTCGACAACTTTAAACGCCTTTCGCATGAACGTTCTACCAAGCCTAAAACCTAAACACCTTTGACTATATGACAACGATTAATTTTTTTTTCAAATTTGGATTCATCTATTTCTACAATCATGTTGTTACCTCCAATTTTTTCAGAGGTATTTACAAATTTTGAAACAACAGATTTTCGTAGTGATCCAATTACTTTACCAAAGCATTTTTCAGAAACCTCATTTATATATGTGTTAAGCTGTCGAGGTGATTTTAAAAACCATCGGTTCAGAATTTTGAGAGTTTTATAAACTCCTATTTTTGATTTATAAATATTGTGTCGAGTTAAATATTGTCGCATGTCATCTCGACCCCCATGTCATCTTGACCCCTACCCAGGAACGGGACTCATGTCATCTCGACCCCTATTTTTGAACGCCCATGTCATCTCGACCCCTCCTCTAGAACGGGCCCATGTCATCTGAACCCCTATTAAAAAACATTTAAAATATTAGTACATTCAGTTTACAACTTACATATTCATTTTTTGTTTCTTTTTTTTTCGTTTAATGCTTTTTAAAAAAAAAATTAAAGGTATATTTTGTTAAAAATTGTTTTGTTAAAAATTTATTCTGTCTATAGATTATTATTATTACAACAAAAAGTTGCTGCATTTTAACCATAGTTATAGTAAACTTTTTGTGCTTTTTCACCCTTCATGTCTTACATAAGAAAAATTAATTCACTAGAAGAAAAAGAAGAAATTATGCAGTTTTTAAGGACAAACACTTATTCTCCCGGTCTAACTACGAACCAAAAAAAAACATTTAGAAGAAAAGCAGGTGCCTTCGAAATTGTAAATAATTTACTGTGTTTTAAGATAGGTGATGGTAGATTCAAAAGAGCAGTCTTTGAGTTTGAAAGGGAGATTATTCAAATGGTTCTTTCTGAAGAGCACCTTCCGGCCCACATCGGAATGAACAAGATGGTGGACATTGTCCATAGAAAATACTACGGTATACCGTCCTCTGTCATTAACACCTTTGTGAAGAATTGTGAGACGTGTGCGAGGAGTAATACTTTAACAACCGTTGAAGACATAAGTGTAAATATTATTACACGTAAGTTTGATAGGTTCATGATGGATTGCGTAGATCTCCGTCGTTATGCGTCTCACAATGACAACTACTCATGGATCTTGAATGTCATGGATACTTACACTAAGTATCTGTGGTCATTCAAGATGACCGATAAGAGTGCTCTTTCTGTCAAGGAGTGTCTAGAGTTCATTTATATGAACTTTGGTGTCCCTGTGTCGATACAGGCGGATAATGGGAAGGAATTCCGAAACCGCTTGTTAAACGAGTATCACAGGGATCTTAATATCAGAGTAATTCATGGGAGACCGAGAAATCCCAGGGCACAAGGTCAAATAGAAAGGCTTAACCAAACCATAAAAAGGTTTTTAAGCAAAGCTTTGAGTGAAAGACAGGAGAAGCGTTGGATTGATGTGCTTGCTGCTGTTACACATCAGTACAATACGACGTTGCATCGAGCAACTAATCAAGTACCTTTCTTTCTTTTTCATGGTCAAAGTGGATTTAATGGACCCAGCCACGACTTAGAAGTAGTCGAAAATGAAGATGAACCTGGAGAAGCTACATATGAATCATGGATATTTGAAAATGAGATTGTTTTACACCCTACCCCAGATATACACGATCAGGTAATGAATCATTTTCACTCTTATAGAAGAACAGTCATTTTAAATAGCAACCCTAATACTTTCGAAAGGAGATTAGAAGTGGGTGATCGAGTTCTTCTAAAGCTTGATTTCGACAACAACATTAATGCTAGGCGTAATGCCTTTGATTCCTTTTTCTCAACTGAAATATATGTAGTTTTGAATTTTTTAAGTAACAATATGGTACAGATAAAAGATGAAGTCTCCGGTGAAACTTTTAATGTCTTTAAAAATAGATTAAAGAAACTACAATCGTCTACTGAATAAAAACTTTAAAATATTTTTTTTTTCTTGTTTGCCTTCTTTCTTTACTCTAAAAACATAAAAAACATATGTAGAAAATAAATATAAATGTAAAGATTGTGTTATACTCTCTTGTAGTCTTAAATAAAGAATTTATTTTTTTGTTTCTTTTTTTCCCTCCAAAAACAAGAAAAAATTATTTTGGAGGGAAATTTTTATATAAAATCAAAAAAACTGGACCCCCCCCCCATAAAGTGACCACCCTTCTCCTTCGTTTTGATTGTTCTAATGGACTGATCAGGATCCAGGAGGGGGGTAGGGGTCAAGATGGCATGGGGGTTCAGATAACATGCGACAAATATTATACCTCTTTTTGCATGATTAAAAGGTGCAAACAACTTTTTTCAGCGATGTATTGCTCGTCTGACTTTACTCAATAACTTGCATTCGTTGGATCTTTTATTTATCATCTGGTCAGTTTTCTCTTCAAACTCTTCTTCTGTTTTTTTTTTAAATCCATTTTTTTTTGCTGTATTTTTTTTTCAATTTTTGCTAGTATCCGTTTCTATACCTTGTTATGAGATGGTCTTCCCTTCATCTCCTATATAATATTTTAAATAAATTACCCTTAGTCTATAAAAGATAACATGGTGGAGAGTATGAACGAAAATATTATAACACTATTAACAGGTCTTACTATGAAAATTACAAGTAATGATCTAAGAAACAGCCTAAGACGAATGGAGAGACAGTCTGTCTTCCTTAGCTTAGATGACACGTCTAAAATCAACTATATTTTACAATTTGTCGACGAAAAAAATTTAGAATTCCATGAATCTTTGGAAAAGAAAGAAAGAAAGAAAAAAACTATGAAGTATCAGGAATGGAAGAATATTGTGCTAGATAAATTTGAAATAAGAATGTCAATAAAAGAACTTTTGAGATCTAAACAGAATTATAATGAATCATGTAATGAATATTTTTTGAGAATGGCCAAAGAAGGAAGAAAAATTATTGAAGATGAGGAAATGATTTTGGAAATTGCGTTAATGGGATTAAAACTTAATAAAGAAGAAATATAAATGATGGCATTAGAATTTAAAGAAATATCCGACATCTTTATTGAAAAAGTTTAAGCTCTAGAAATAATTAAGAAGGAAGCTTTCTTAAGAAAAAACAGTAGGGAACATCCTAAATTTCAAAGCAAGGACTTTATGAAAGATAATAAATCAGTAAATAACGTAGATGACGTAGAAGAAATAATTAAAGATTCTTCAATTTATTTAAATGGACAGAATTTTCGTTTAATTGTTGATACAGGATCAGCACATAGCTTTATTACCTATAAAATATTAAGTAAATTAAATCGCGCACCAGAGCGAATGGAAAACCCGTTAAAATTACTTACATGTTTACTCGAAGAATTTTCTGTAGATAAACATATCAATCTTAAATTTGAGATACGAGGAAAAAATTATGAGCACTATTTTAAAATTATGCCAAAAAGAGCTGATTTTGTAGTAATATTGGGTAGATTGGATTAATGCTAGGAAAGAAATAGAATCATGGGTGCAACAGAATGAGATTAAAAGGCACATTACGTCGTCATATCACCATAATTCTAATGGTAGAGTTGAAAGGTTTAATAGGACCTTAGGAGAGGCAGTTAGGAAGCAAGATATGGGATTATCATTATAAGAAAGGGTCAGAACTGCGATTAGGACTTATAACAATACCACGCATACTGCGACGGGAATAACTCCAAACGAAGCTTTGGAATGCGAGAATCTCGCTGAAGTAAAACAAAGACATTTTAATAAATAATTTAATTTTGAAGCTAGTCTTGTTTATAACCTTTATATGATTACAGTAGGGATTGCCGACTTTTTTATCTCCAGGCTCGATGCTTGGCAAACTTCTTCCTCTTTGCCCAATAATTCATCGAGATCTCCACTTCTCCTGAAGTCAAGGGAGATACTTTCCAGTGTCTTTTTCAAGACCAAAGACTGGATGTATGCCTCGATCCTGTTGGAAATTTCAAGACTCCTCCTGTATTTATCGTGGTATTTTGTCACCACACCATCCCAAGTTAGCACATATGGGACTATCACTGATTTAAATTTATACATCTGCGCAAGTTCATTCGCTAGTATATCATACTTCCTTAATTTTTCCGTCTCGACCTGCTGTAAATTTTCTGCCGATGTTATTCCGACCTCAACTATTAAAATTTCTTTCTTTCTCTTGTCTATGACAACAAGATCTGGCCGATTATGTTTTATTTTAATGTCGGTTTTCACAAAGGTGTCAACTCTAATCTCAACATATTTATTAGAAACAATTTCTTGTACTGAGTGGTTTCTAAGTTTTTTTGTCGATTTTAGGCCATACTTGCTACAAAGAAGTAAATGAATACATTTAAGAACCTCATTATGACGCCTGGTGTAGTCAGTTCCGAGCATTTTCTCACATTTGGAAGCTAGGTGGTCTACCGTTTTCGGACCATCTCCGCAGTGTGGACACTTCCTTATCTCACCTAAGAAAATGTTTCTGTCCTGAAGGAAACATAAGGCTGCTTCTCTTTTAGCGGGGATATTTCCATGGCTTAGCCAAATTGACGAGTCTTTTAAGGAAACTTTCTCATTTGCAACGCCCTTGTACAACTTTTTGTGAAATGTTTTTGTTTTTAAGTTGTTGTACAGAGATTCTTTTTGGAGTATTTGTAACATAGGTACTTTTATTTCCATCATACACTTGTATTTCTCCTCGCAAAATTTCTTTATCGTCCAAAAATGTGTTTTCTCTTCTTCTTGAACTTTAAGAATAGCTACTCTCCTTTTATAAACTAGTCTTGTCTTAGTAAATTCTTCAAACAGCTTAAGGAGCATTATTTCACTTCGATGTTCTATATTAACTAGACCTCTACCTAGTTCAATTCTCGGCAGGTAGAGTCTTTCCTTGCAGGCAGGTTGTAAGTGGATTCCATTATGTACTAGGATTAGCCTGACCTCGTTGTCAATCTTCTTATACACTTCTGGTTCCAGGTTCAATATACCTATATAATAATTAATTAAAGAAATTGCGTACTCGTTTATTGCTTTAACCATATTCTTTCCTGATAATCTTGTTTTAGCCAGCTCAAATGTTCTTCTTGAGATTTCTTTTGTAATTGTATTTACGACTTCATCTTTCAAAGTACTTGTTGAGTCTTCGATAATTCCGAGATACTTATAGCTACTCGTTTCATCTAGTTTAACCATTTCTGTCTTTAAAGTATTCGCATTTGTTGCAGACTTTTTTGGGTTTATTTCAAGATTAACTATTTTGCAAAACTCCATAGTTTCTTCCATCATTTTACCTAATGTGGTCTCATTTTCTGCAAGGAGCTTTAAGTCGTCTATGAAAAGTAGATGGTTAGTACTATAGCTCTCTTCTTTGTCAATTGGAATTTGAACCATGGGAAATTTTGAATTTAAACACTTGCTAAGAGGATCCATACAAATTACAAACAATAGAGGCGACAAACTATCGCCCTGCAAAATACCTCTAGTGACAGATTTTTTAAGAATGAGATTACTTTTTGCAAAGATATTAATTTTCCACTTCTTTGTAGATTCTTCTAGGAACTTATAAATCCAGGGTGCTATGTTCAGTGATTTTACGCAATGTAGTAAGTAATCGTGGTCTATAGAGTCGAAAGCTTTTTTTACGTCAATCCAAGAAGTTTTTAGTTTATTTTTGTATTCTTTATTAATTGCAATGTTGAACATTGCTTGTTCTTTAGCTCCCTGAATTCCCCGTACATTACCCAATTGGTTCTCACTTACCAACCTTCTATCTTCAATTTCAAGCTGAAAGACCTTAGAGACACATTTTGTAATGAGTTTATAGATGTTAGATAAGCAGGTAATAGGCCTAAAATCACCTCCAGAGTTGCAACCATCTTTCGGGATCAAGTATGTATTTCCTGTTGTCAGCCATTCTTCCATCGTCTCTGGGTTTTCAACTGTTTCTTTAATCAACTTATATAGTGTGCCATGGAGAGAGCTTAATTGTTTAATAAAAAAGTTAAAAATGTTATCCGGTCCTGCGGCTTTCCAATTTGGAAGGCATTTAATAATTTCTTTAAATTCTTCAATGCTAGGAAACACAAAGTGATCCTTCTCTTTAGATCCGTGTTTCGGTACTATTTCTTTATACTTTCTAACTCTTTCATCATCCTTTTCTGCTCTGTTCCACATTTTAGACCAGAAGTTAGCAATTTCCTCAGTTTTAATGAACGAATCATCTTTGTTGGTAGTTTCATTTATTTCTAGATCTCTATAAACCTTCCTCTGTACAGTTCATATTTCCTATTCTGTCTTCTGTACTCTTTTCTATTATCAGAGATCTTTATTTTCTTTTCGTATATAAGAATTGCACCATCAATATGACTCTTCATTTCCATGAGGTCAGATTTTCTAGCCAGCAGCTTATTATCGTCTCTAAAAATCTTAATTAATCTGGCTTTTTCTTCTTTATTTAATTTTTCGTTCTTTTCATGCCTAACAATTAGATTAAGTTTTTCTTTAAGACTGGTTATTTTGGTTACAATAGCTTCTTTCCATTTCGACGGTTCTTTTTTGCTCTTAGTAATATCAAAGTAAACCTCCTGGGCTGACTGGTAGATTTTTGCCAAGTCGGTCAGTTGGGATGATGGGTAAATAGTAAAAGAGTCATCAATAGCCCTATTTATGCTTTCAATAACCTCAAAGTCACAAATATCTCGTGGGATTTTTGGAGTTCTTCTGCAGTCTTCGACGTTTCTCTTTTTTGCAGAAAAGATATTATTGGTCAGCAAGTTCTTAACTTTCAGGAAATTCTCTTCTTTAGCAGTAGTCGATGCTTCAATTAGATCGATAAGCGTCTTGCTTTTTTCCCTAGATTCTTCTTTAAACTTGTAATTGGATATTGGTTTTCCATTCTCTCCTTTGAGATTTTCGTGGGCTTTTCTTTTAAAAAGTTCTATCGATTCCTCTTTTTAAACTTCACGTTAAATACTTCAGTAGTCAAGTTCCAACCCCCTCTTGGCATTCTGTCAAATCTTGTTAAGACAGCTTTCAGTGCTTCCTTTGGCCACAGAGTGCATGGAGCATCTATAGAATTTAGGAGCGATCTGAGGGAAGCTGACTTGTCATCGACCTTTACTTGGAGATTTGAAGTCGGTTTTGGTTGGTTACTGCCTTCTAGCGTATTGTTTTCCATTGTTTTTGGTTCATCCTTGTTTTTTTCTTCAATGTTTTCTTTACCCTTCATTAAGACATTTTAATAATAGGATAAATAAATATAAGAAGCTGTTTGATAATCCACGAATGAGTAAGTTGCAAGTAAAAGATTTGGTTTTAATTGAAGATGGAATTCATAAAGTAAAAGGACAACCTAAATTCGGAACTATAGGTGAAATTGTCGAGGTATTAGATAACGATACGTATTGGGTAGCAGACTCTGCAAGTACGGTAAAAAAACATATTACTCAGCTTAGAAAAATCGATGAGGAGGACTTCTTTTTATGAGGGAAGGGATGTTATGAGATGGTCTTCCCTTCATCTCCTATATAATATTTTAAATAAATTACCCTTAGTCTATAAAAGATAACATACCTTAAGATTCTTTCCTCCGTCAAGCATTTGTAACTAAACCTCCTTCATCTAAAGTGTTTTTGTTTATGTGGTACACTGCGTGACCGCATTTTCATCCTGTCAAATCTTTCGTTTTATTTTCTAGAATTTTTTTAACTTAAATATTTTGAGACCAAAGAATGGAACGATGGTGACAGTGGATGTCAAGACGAGTAATGGTCATGTGTCTAAGAATCGTAACAAAAATAAATACATAAAAAATATTCTAGAATGGTTTTTCATCTCGGGCCGTATAACCACGAGGTGCAAAGTTTTAAAATATGGCCTTTTATGGTCAAACTATCAATAAATCTTCTTAATTTAATGTCGCATTATATTCTACCCCCATAATATACGACCCCCCTCTACCGGCATATACCTAAACCCGTAATAGTATGTTTAAAATTTTCTCTTAGGCCTAAATTATCTTTTTAAGCATAATAATACTCACTTATTTTAAAGTCTTTTAAAATAAATTAAACTTTGTGTATGAAATAAATTTTTGCACCGTCAAGCGAATTAAAATTTTTTTTTTGTTTGTTTTTAAAAAAAATTTTGTAACAATTATTTAGTGATGACAAAAGTTACGATAAGAAAGAACTTTTTTTGTAAAAAAAATGATCTTATTATGAGCTTAAATCAATTTTCAAAGTCTTTTAATGTTTTTTTTACATATATCTATTCAAAGCAAAGAGCATGGTATAGATCTCAGTAGATATGTAAGCTGTTTATTCCATGTATTTTTGTGAGTAAAATTTAATTTTGGTTTGAGTTTGTGATTTTCTGTATGATAAAAATTAATAATTTTTTTTGTAATTTTTAGACAACCCTTTGTGCCAAACTTTCTTAGAATAACATCTCTTGAGAAAAAAAATTCCATAATTGAGTATTTAACTTCTAAGAAATACCCCGAAAATCTATCCCAAGAGCAGAAAAAGACATTTAGAAAAAAATCAAATGATTTTCACCTTCTAAATGGCCTGCTTTGTTATAAAAATGCGAAGGGACATATAGAAGAGCAGTCTTTGCATTTGAAACAGACGTTATTCAAATGGTTCTCTCTGAAGAACATCTCCCTGTTCACCTTGGGATTAATAAGTTGGTAGATATTGTCCATAAAAAATATGATGGCATACCTACTTCACTTATTGCGTCTTACGTCAAGGATTGTGAGATTTGTGCACGGTTCAATTCATTAACAACCATCGAAGATGTAATTGTTAATGAAATTACATGCAAATTCGACAGGTTTATGATGGATTGTATTGACCTCCGTCGATATTCAAGCCACAATGACGGGTTCTCTTGGATCTTGAATGTCATGGATACTTATACTAAGTATCTATGGTCATTCAAGATGATCAATAAGAGCGCTCTTCAGGTCAAAGAGTGTCTGGAGTACATTTATATGAACTTCGGAGTCCTAAATTCTATACAGGCGGATAATGGGAAGGAATTCCGAAACCGTCTTTTAACAGAGTTTCATAGGGATCTCAGAATAAGAGTGATACATGGGAGACCAAGACACCCAAGATCCCAAGGGCAAATTGAGCGTGCTAATCAGACCATAAAAAAGTGGGTTGGTAAGGCTCTTAATGGACAGACAGAGAAAAGATGGATAGACTATTTGGACATTATTGTATACAAATATAATATCACAGTGCACAGAGCTACTAATCAGAGTCCTTTTATGCTTTTCCATAGACAGCCTGGATTTAATGGACTTGTTAGTGATCTCGAAACAAGAGCAACTGAAGAAGATGATAATGAAATTATTTATAATGAATGAGGGTTTGAAACAGTTTTTCTTTAAATACGGATAATGAGCTTCATGAAAGTGTTATGACGAATTTTAGGACTTATAGACAGACTATAATTTCAAATTGTAATCCCAACACTGTAGTTGGAAGTAGGTGACCGTATTTTGGTTAAATTAGACTTTGATAATAATACTTATGGGCGACATAATTCGGTAGATGCATATTTTCTAAAAGAAATTTTCGTTGTTAAAACAATCCTCAGAAATAACATGATAAAAATTAGAGATAAAGATTCTGGAGAGATTTTGGTTGTTTTTAGAAAAAGATTAAAGAAACTGAGCTCTCTTTCACAATACGTTTTAATTTTATATATTTTTAACGGCAAAACTCCAATATAATCCGGCATAGAAAATTGCATAAAAAATATACGCATGGGAAAAATAAAAAAATTAAACAAAATATTTATTCTCCTAACAAATCTGATGGTATAATGATCAATTCATTTAGACAGTAATGTTTGGGATGCTTTTTTTAATACGAATTCAAATAGGTAACCTGCTAAATTATCTTCCTAATTCCAAATTTAATTTTATTGGCTCTCTGCGCGAGACCAGCAATTCTCAATATTTTGAGTATGAATGAGAGGATCGTCTGGAGACACAAAATTAAATGAGTGGTTTACTGTCAGGTGACTAAAACCTGGGTCTTGAGACAGTGCATTATATGCTGCCCAACAATTACTGATAATTGTAGTCTCAGGATGGCAATTATCTCGGATTATAGGGAGCAGAGTCGATGCAGATCTATTTGAAACTGGAAAAGCACACAAAGTAGGCCACGATCGACCATCCCAAAGACCCAGGATGCACCTGTATACCTTCCTCCGTTGTACTTGTGTCTAAAGAACAAAGAATCATCGATTTCAACTATTTTAAAATTGCCATTATCGTCATGACCACCTAATAAATCTCTGTTTTCGAGAAGGTGGTCCTGAATAGTCTCACGCATATTAAGACACCAGGATGTAAGGGTGTTCTTGCTTAGTTTATTTTCTCTCTGGCAATGTCTGTGCTCAACCTATCTTGGCACCACATAAACATAAACAATATCCTTTAAAATCTTTTGGCTTTCAAAAATTGGATTTGCCATAGACTAAGTTCCTTACGACAAGGTCTTTTGTACAACCAAACATACTTATCGACTGTCTTTTTTTTGACTTAAGTGCATTTGATTTGAGCACTGAGGACAAATTGCAGAATTGCTGATTAAGCCAAGCTGCGCATAAAAATATAACTCCCCCAAAAATTTTTCAGATCTTTTCCTGTATATGTAGTCATAAGTAAACTCGATTCCCTTATTTCATATGGGCGAAATACAAAATCCGTTATTTCTATCTGGGTTTCCTTCTTGCTCATTAAGGGGTAATTTTTTTTTTAAAAATATGCCCAATATGCGTATATTTTATGCAATTTCCTATGCCGGCTTATTTTTTTATGCCGACCTACACTGGGAAAGCACCTGTTTTGATATGAAAATTTTTTCCTTAAAAAACAAGAAAAATGAATTTTGGAGGGAAAAATTATATAAATTTAAAAAAAAGTTGCACCCCTACCATAATGTGACTAACCTTCACCCTCATCCTGGTTAAATTTGTAGATTATCTCAGGGTCCGGGAGGAGGTGGGGGTAGCATGGGGTGGTATATCATGCGACATTTAATGCAAAACAATATTGCTGGCCGTTTTTCCGCCCTAAGGCCGAAAAATCGGCTGGCCGACCTAAAAAAAGGTGCTTCTTTAGAATCGGGTCCACGTCCAAGGAGGGGTTCATGGTTGTTCAAAATTTAAAAACCGAAAAAATCTTTAAAACATATATAAAATCAAGTAAAATAGCATCATTTAAACAGCAAAAAAATTAATATAGTCATACAAAAGATTTTTAGGACATCCATCACCCAGAAGAGAATTTGTTTCTCTGAAGATTAATTCTTCGAGCCAAAGATCTATGTCTTCCCTTTTTACACCATGTTGTCTGGACATGACAGATTTTATTTGAGACCATAGATTTTCAATTCCCTTTGTGTGGTCTCCATCGTCGTTTAAGAATCCAACAGAGTGATGGACAACTATATGTGTCAGACCTAGATTACGAGCGACGCCAGGATAACTGGAATGGCCATCGCTTATTTAAATACTACCTACGCCGATCTTGCTTTCGAGAACCCTAGTAATCGTCTCTATAGTCCTATCTGGATTACGGACAACAAAAAACTTGGACTTATCATATTTTTCTACAATACCCAGGATCCAAACGGTATCAGCGACTATATCCTCATTAGAAGTGGGGTTTCTTATAATCCCTCTTCTACACAAGACGGTTTCATCAACTTCAACTCCAGGACCACCAATAAGCAGGTTTCTCGAATTTTTATATTGATAATATGCGCGAAGAGAAGACTTTGCTTTAGCAATAGTGGCGCTTGAAACTCCTACAAGTTGATATATTAGATGATAACTACTGTCTAAAAATAAAAGATGTATAAAAAACAGATAACAGTTTAAAGGCATATGTACAGAATGAGAAAACGGAGACATTTTTCTTGCAATTTCGGTTAAAACATCGATAAATGATCCTTTTATTTTATCCTTGCTTGTATATACCTATACGAGCGTTTCTATCGCACCCACACCACAGTTTTTCAGGCGGGACTAAGCCTTGGTCAATAAGCTCTTCAAGACATGTTTCCATAGAGGCAAACAACAAATCATTATATATAAGAAGCTCTCTTGTCATTTTAGGTGGGTAAAACTTTATTTTTTGTAAATCGTTTTTTTTTTTGGCTTTGATTCAAAATAACGAATTATTGTCACACTAAAAAATGATCTCACTCATAAAAAAATAGCAGATGAGTTATTTGAGAAAAGACAAAAGGAACTCAGATTCATTCATCTGCAGAAACCTATAAAAAACAAAATATTATCTGTAAAAAAACTTTCTTAATTTCTTAAAGAAAGAAATACGGAATTTACGAAAAACTAACGAGTTGTGTGTGTCTGTATTATGAGTAGGTTTTTAACTGAAAGTTTAGTTTTTTAGACGAGAACGGTTTCAAAAATTAATAAATCCTTGTTTCCTCAGGTTTGTAATTTTTCCTTGTGTTTTAAAAATTTTCAACCCCCCCCCCTTAAATTGTCAAAAATTGTAAAAATACAGATAATAAACAAACAAGAAATACTTTTAGATGAGAATTAAAGAAGACATTTTTTACAAAACGTTCATAAACAGACCCCGGAAAAATATAAGGTTTTTTAAAAAAATAGCGGTAAAAAATAGGTAATTTTTTTGACAAGGGTAAAAAATCAAATTTATTCTGTAAAATCCCGTTCAAAAAAAAAATTGAAACTCTAAAAATAAAAAAATAAGGCCGGAATGACAAAATAAAGATATCTTGAGTCTTAATTGAGTAATTGTGTATTAAAGTACTTTTTTTATGTTTTAAAACAAATAAATACTTGCACATTTATTTAATATAATTTATTAAAACTAGATCCAATGAGCATTTTAAGAGATTTAACTTTCAAACTTCTTCTTTTTTCATTATAAACTAGCTAACGCTAGCCCCGTTTTAAGAACGGGGATATTTATTAAGTAAAAGGTATACTTGTGCTTTTTATTATTTTCCAAATTATTTCTGATCTTGATCAAAATATTTGTTCACATTTTTTGAAGAACATTTTTCTAAACTCACAAAAATGTGTCCAATTTTGTTTTAAAAACAACGCACTAAACCGAAATTTGGCCATTTGACACGAATAAGCTATGTAAAATTTATATAAATGTCTAATATAAAAATTTATTTTTCAGTTGGAATTTTAAAAAAGAAGGGCAAATTTGCCACACAAAAAAAAAGCAGATTTTGATTTTTCTAAGTCCGGTTTTTTGCAGACCTTACGTCTTTAAAGTTAAATACACATTTTTTGCGATATAAAAGCACTTACATATAAGCTTTACCGATCATTTAAGGCTGCTTTTATGCGAGTTTTAGTCATCGAAAAAGTAAAAAAAACGCTCTATCTCGCTCTACAACTCATGATCAGTTGTATAGAGGCGAGCCGTTTACAAAATGTAATATAAATCCGACACATCCCCCGTATTTTTAGGGCGTCTCCAGGAAAAAAATTTTTGCTTTTTATTAATATGATGGCTGCCCAACATTTTGGCCCAAAACCGAAAAAAAAAAATTTTTTATTTATATAAAAGAACAGCTAAAATTTAGTGAGACTTCAATTATGAATTCTATGGGGTTATAAATATTTAAGTTAGAAATATTTCGAACAGACGTCTTTTATTAGGCTTTTTGAAGAAACTATTCAGTGTATATGGACTAGACTTATATAGAGCATTGAGAATTTTTTTTTACCACAAAAATGTTCTTCGTGTAGCTTTTCACCAAAAACACCTATATCTGGATGGGAGCTATTAAATAAATTATTTAAAGACCTATGAAATCCTTCTAAACTGTTAGTTGTTCTAGGTAGATGTTTCAAAACCCGTTCATGTACATTCCAAAAATTAATTTCACTTTGTTCAACCAGTATATAGTTTTTTTCAAAAAATGCTAGTAAGTTTTCACAATTTTCATTTGTTTGTTCTTTTCTTATTTTTTCTCTTAACAAATAAAAATACTCGACAACCTTATCGGGCCTAACTAAACTTAATGCTATTATCCATTTTATGCTTATTTTAAACTGTAGATTTGACTTATATAGGTTAGTTAACCTTAGTTCTTGAATTTTCCTCCACATAATTTGATTTAAATGAAAGAAGCATCCTGAAAATGAAGCATTATTGTTACTTTTCAAATGCATTTCTTGGCGCTACTTCAAAATCTAGAATAAAAGTTTCAGGGTTAAAATTAGGCATTTTTTCTATTATAAAAGAACATAGCTTATTGTTAGACACCTTGTTTTTCTTGTACATCAGCATAAAAATCAACGGAATATATACTCCATTAATATATGTTACCAAAATGTTAAATTGTTTACATCTTTGTTGTGGTCCACGTCTGGGTAACACCTCTAAGTCTGTTTGCTATTCAACTTTAAATATAATTAAAAGTAATGTTATTATTAGAGTAGTTAGTTTCCACTTTTTTCTTTTCTGTCTTAACGTTCATATTTTTGTAAGGGTAAAAGTAAATTTTTTTTAAAACAAAATATTTTCTAGAAAATTTAAAAAAAGAAAAAATGTGGAGAATACCACAATCTTATAAGTGCATATTTAAATGTACCTGTCCTCAAACACTGGGACTTTGTTCGTCTTGAAATATCCTTCAAGGATATTTACGAACATATTTTTGTTTTCTTATAAATTATTTTTATTATTGTTATTGTCAACTGTCATCCTATAATTTTTGTAGGGGTGTAAAAAATATAAATTTTTAAAGATAAAAATTTCTAGAAGAAAAAATATTGGTAATATTATATCACAGTACCATCCATTGAAACAGTTTTACTGTTTTCAAAATGCATCATTTTATCTTCAGTGCAAAAAATTAAAATCCTGTTTTAATCCTTTGCGCCTGGTTCTATTGCAAGAATACATCTTCTGTTGATGTGTTTCTGATTGAAAGAGGAATATCTAATTGTTCAAGGATTGTTGGAACATGTTTTTTGTTTCTATGCCTTTTTATTTTGTCTGTAAAGGTGGACATTAATGGGGCAGAAAACACTACATGCTCACTATTACCCCCTAACGTCCTGTAAACTATCTCTCGAGCTTTTTCTGAAGTATCTTAAGCTCTTTTAAAGATAACAGCCCTGGCAAATTCGAGTTTATTTTTTTCAAAATTTTACTCATGATTATGCTCAGTAAGCTTGGAGATGGCCAGGTCCAAGGTCGTGTGTAGAACAGACAAGCACGAGCCTTGTCTACAGTTCCAAGTAATTTTATTCTGGCTTTGAGTTTTTAAATTATATGCAAACCCCTTAAACAAAACCTTTTTTTATCTCCTCTTTTAGACAATATCTCAATAATTTCTTCGTGAAAAAAATTTTCCATTGGGGTTAAAAAAAAACGTTTTTGGGCCGAAAAACCCGCTCTTTCGGCCTTGGCTGAAACGGCGGATTTTTAATATAATTTTTTTAAACTAAATCCGATGAGCATTTCAAGAGATTTAACTTTCAAACTTCTTCTTTTTTCATTATAAATATTTTTTAAATACGAAAAAGATTGTTCAACGATAGAGGTTGTTAAGGGAACATTAGCAAATATTCAATCATGAGAAGGGAAAGTTACGAAACAAAAGTTTTAAAGAATGTTAAATCAGGTTTTTTTTACAAGATTTTTCAAGTTTTTTAAAAAATCATCTTTTATTTTCTTTATTGTTTCTTTAAAAATTCTTATATATTCTTCTGTTGACAAATCTTCGTTTTCAAAAGCTACTATTGCTTCTGATAAGAATTTATACTTTTTCACAAGCTTAATTTCTTCGATTAATATCTTTTCAGTAAACAAGGCTAAAAAATCGTATGGGCAATTGTTTGTATTCGAAATTGATTTGGCAAATAATTTTATCTTTTCGTAATTTTCGCCAATATAACATACAAATTCAATCCAAGTTCCCCACCTAGTAATAACTGGGAATTTTGGAAGTAAAAGCCCTGTTATTGTATTATAAAGTTGCTGATTATGCCTGTTTTTCACAAGCAGTCTCTTAATCTCAGCACATATATAATTTAATTTTAAACACCTATTTCTTATTTCCTCACAAAGACGATGTACGAGATGGCATAAGCATGTTACATGCTTTAATCCAGAAATAAGCTCTTTTAAACATTTCCCGACTTTTATAGAATAAGGAGCTTGATCAGAAAGTATCAGTTTCACCCTTTCAAAATTAATTTGTCCCCCATGCAATTTTGTTAAAAAATTTAAAATTATTTGATTAATATTGGCTGAATTTGTTCGTTCCATCTCTATTGATCTAAATAAAATGGGACTCATTCTCTTTTCTCAGGAACACTCACCTGCCATAAATTTAAGATATACAGTCTGTAAAATAATAAACGCATATTTTTTAGGCCCTTATCTTAGTATTCAAAAGACAGCTTAGTATCCTAGTTGTGACTTTCGAACAATTTTAAACTTTTTGGCGATTTTACTTTTGATTTTTAGACATGTTTAGATAAGTTTTTTATATTATTTTTTAAAAATTGTAAAATAATAAACGCATATTTTTTAATTAACAGTCAATATGTCCCCCTTTGCATTAAATACCTTTATAGCTCTTTTTTTGAAACTTAAAGCATATGATTCGCGGATTTCTTTTGGAATACTGTACCAAAACTCCGTTAGAACAGCCTTAAATTCTTCTATCGTACGAGCGTAAATTTTTGATCTCTTACGCTTGATAAAGCTCCAAAAATTCTCAATAGGATTCATGTCAGGAGATTGGGCAGGCCAGTCTATCAAATCAATATTTTTACGCTCGAAAAAATGTCTTGCGAGCTTGGAAGTGTGTTTCGGGTCATTGTCTTGCTGGAATATAAACGAGTCAAGCCCCATAAGACTAGCCGATGCATTAAGATTATTTGACAAAATATCTACGTATTTAGCTGCATCCATAATTCCATCTATAAAAACCAGCCTTCCAACACCATGATATGAGAAACAGCCCCAAACCATGACTGACCCACCCCCGTATTTCACAGTAGGAGTCAAATTTTTTTTTGAAGCCAAGTTGAAGGCTTTCTCCAAACCGATGACGTTTTATCAGGATCAAAAAGAGGAAATTTACACTCATCCGAGAATATTATGGTTTTTATCTCGTCATCTGAAAGAGCAATAAAATTTTTTGATTTTTCGAACCTATTCAAAATGTTTTTTTTCTGATAGGAGTGGTTTTTTAATGGGAGAGTATGAAAAAATATGATTTTCATTTAATATATTTTTCATGGTTGTATGTGAAATGTCTTTCCCAGTCTTTTCTGTAAATTCTTTTGCGGTCTCACGCAATGATAATTTCGGATTTTTAGAATTAATTTTTTTTACAAGATCTATGTCATTGCCTTGAAACAATCTAAATATTCCAGAACCTTCTAAATTATCCGTAACTCCTAAAGTATCATGTTTTTTAATTAACCTGGAAACTGTGCTTTGGTTTACTTTCATTTTCTTGCTGATTTGCACCTGAGTAAAACTTTCTTGACAAAGAGCAATTATTCTTCCTTTTTCAAAATCAGTTAATCTCATAATTAGGGCTAGTAAAAAAAACAATATAACGTTTTTGGAGGGAATTACCATATACTTATTTGGGTTTGTAAAAAATATGCGTTTATTATTTTACAATTTAGATAAAAAACGAGAAATATAGAAAGTTTGTAGTTATTTGTTTAAAAGTAAATCCGTAAATGTACAAATTATTTTTATAAAACCTTAAATATACCTTTTAAAGACATTTTTTGCTTATAAAAACATGAGAAAAAAATATGCGTTTTATAATTTACAGACTGTATCTACCACTCACATCAATAGTTTCATCAAACATCAAATAAATGTTTTTTTTGAAAATTCTGTATACTTCTTTATTATTTCATTGGTATATATCTTGCTCATTAAGCATTTTCTATACCAAGACTTTGATTTTAATGACACATTGGTATATTTTTCTAAAAAGGCTTTAAAAACAGGATGTTCTAATTTATATAAAGGAATTTGTGCCGCTGTAAAAGCTTTCTACAACGAAATATCAAACTCATGGTAAGTATCAAGACTATCCTTTGAAATATTGAAAAGACTCTTTTGTCTAAAAGGCGATTTTTCATTTCTTTTGTGGTTTTTTGTATTCATGTGTTGTTTTAAATGCGCTACACCCTTTTTTGGTGTGTATATAAAACTTATAGTACATATTTTACACATCACAACTTGCCCCACTATGCCAAAACACTTATTTTCTTCAATAAAGTTTTTCAGTGCCACAAAAGTTTCTAAATTTTTCATGGGTTAAAAATAGTCGGGTTCAAAAAAAAGTGGTACCACATTTTTTCCGGCGTCTAATTATAACATAAGACCTGAGTCTTGTTAAGAATTTTATGATTTTAGCAAAAAGGCAAACAAGTCTGGAGAGTGCATTGATTTGCTTTTAAAATTTTTTTCATCACATAGAATTCATAATTAAAATAGTTTTTTAAACACATTAGAAAAAAAAATTATTATAATTTTAACCCGTTTAAATAAAATCTTTCGATTTTACATAAATGTATTAAATGTAAATTTGTATTCTTTTCTGTTTTAAATAAAAATCCTTTTTAAATTTTTTTTAACTTATTTGCAAATTAAATATCCAATATTAAAAAAGGTTTTTAGTCGAATAGAGCGCCACAATTATAAGCCGTTAATTTTTCTTTGTAAAAATTTAGTGAAATTGAAATTTCGTATGACAAACATCTTAAAGCTAATGTTAAATCAAACAAATGATTAACTTTAATTTTTTTTTGAATAAAAATTAATTTAATTATATTAAAGATATATTGGGAAGTAAAGAGTTGAAAAGTTGAAATTACAACTTGAAAAAGGTTACCTTCAAAGCCAGAGCGGTGTTTTTAAAAAAGGCAACCGCAAACTAAGGGCATTTTAATTTTTTTTATGAGTGAGATTATCTTTCTTTATAGGCATTTTATAAATTTGCATGGCTGCGGTAGCGATTTAAATTTTTAAGTAAGGCGCACATCTAAAAAAGAAAGAACCACAGACTCGCGACTTAGAGCTACTTTTAATATACGATTTTTTTTTTCCAAAAATAATTTCACCTAATTGTGTTAGTGAGCAATAAGACATGTAAATAAATAATTGAGTGTTAAAATACTAGTTTTATGAGCAAAAACATTCTAGAAAAAGTTGTAATATCGATAAGGCTGCCTACATCTCATAGCAAAAATATAATGTAGCAAATCTTACAAAAAAATGCTGATTTAATCAAATTAAAAAAGTATTTAATTGGATCTGGAATAATTTTCAAAATGGAAGGCCGCATTATACCAAAAAAATATACTTTAATATGATATATAAGGAATAATTTAGTATCGGGAAACCTTTTTATGGCTGCAGCATCCATATTTATTTTTTTTTGCTTTGCGGAGCATCTGTAGAATTAAATTCAAATCTGCTCTTCGATGTAAAACGATAACTCAAAAAAGCATTATTTATATTTTGGTCGCCAACGCTTTAATTTTAAAAAATCCATGCCATTTGTTTATTATTGACCAAAAAACATATTTTTTGACCAACGCTTTTTCATTTTACATAAATGTTAGCAACCCCTTTAAAAACTAGAAGATGAACCATTTGACCGAAACTAGGCTTTTACATTGCGAATAAGAGTTTTATTTAATTTAAATGTTACAAATTGCTTATTTGTAGTTAAAATCAAATTGTTGTATGATAAAAATTGTATTTCTGTGATAATTAGAGACCGGAAAAAAGTTAGGTACCTATTTTTCCCCATGAAAAATTTAAAAAATTTCCTGCGTCAAGAAATTTTATCGAAAAAATTAAGGTTATACGATTGTAGGACAAGTAATTATGTGTAAAATATGCACAACCAGCTTTTAGTACATTCTGAAACAAGGAAATCGCCATTAAAACAACATTTAGAAACTCAAAATTTATAAAAGAAATAAAAATCCAATTTTTTTTCAAAAAAGCCTTTTAAATTTGACCGATGAAGATTTTGAAACCTCATGTGAGTTTGATGTTGCTCTATTAAAAGTTTTCCGTTCAGCGCAAATCCCTTTTAGTAAACTCGAAAATCCTTTCTTAAAAATACACTAACTTTAATATTAAGTCTAAGTCTTGGTATAGGAAAACACATTTATGCAAAATATACAATAACTAAAAGACAAGAATATATACCTCATGTTCGATGAGACCACAGATGCAAGTGGTCGATATATTCTTTACTTGCTTGCAGGAGAATGTAAAAAACGAAAGAACATCCAATACTTTTTTAGATTGGTTAAGCTCGAAAAAACAAACTCGATAACTATAAATCGAAAAATCCTAAATTTTTTGACAAATCTTCGTAAAGGTAAGATTGATTTTATTAAGATAAAGATGAAATATCCGATTAATCGCCCTATGTTGTCAAAATAAGCATGTGCTAAAAGATTTGATTCTAATTTAAAACACGTTACTTGTATATGCCATCTTCTTCATCGACTTTGTGAAAACTCAGAGAAAAATGCAAAAAATAAAATTTTGCATGTTCTGAAATAAAGAGATTATTGATAAAAAACAGAAATAATCAACAACTATATTTAGATAAAACTTGACTAGTTTTGCCAAAATTGCCAATAACAACAAGATGGGGGACTTGGATAGAATTTGTTTGTTTTATTGCAGAAAATTGTAGCGAAATTAAATTGTTTATACAAGCTATTTCGAACTCAGATACATGTTCTTATGATTTTTCAAGCTTATTGACAGAAAATTCTCTTTTTGAATAAATTAAACTTGTAAGAAAATATAAATATTTGGCAGAAACGATAACTAAGCTTGATTACGAAAATTTGTCGACTGAAGAGCAAATTAATCTTTTTAAAAATGCAACAGAAAGAATAAGCCATGATTTTTTTATAGATGAACTTGATAAATTATGTAAAAAAGCCTGATTTACCTTTTTTCTGAAATTTTGCTCCTTTTCTAGTCCGTCCCAGGATCAAATTTCGCACAAGTTCCTCTCACGACAGCAATGGTTAAAAAGAAACATTTATAGAGAAAGACGGCGTAATTTAAAAGTAGAATCTATTGAAATGTTGATTGGATTTAGTTTTAATAAATTTAATTAATTTTTTTTAGAATTATTTAAGAGCTTTTATAACTAATTAACACCATAAAACGTCTATCAACATTTTATAACGCCTATTTACAGACAATACATCCAATTCGGTCTTGTTTATGACCGTTTATATTTTTTGCAAACAACTTACATAATTTTTACCCTTGTTTGAAAATTCCCTATATTTTACCTTTATTTCTCGTTTCTCTATTCATTTTGCTCTATTATAGTCTTACAAGCATCATTAACGTAAATATCATTGGACTTAATTATAGATAAACGATTTACTACTATAATAAACAAAAAGAAAATATTTAATAGGTAATTTCTGTCTTAGTCACAAAGTATAAAAAACGTTTTTAGATCACAAAAATTGTATACTTAAGCCTGGATTTTAAATCAAATTTTTATTTTTTACACATTTAATACTTAAAATCGTCTTTAGCTTCTCTTAATTCAGTTATTAATTTAGAACTACCTCCACTTTTCTTAACGATTATGAAAAATGGATTGTATTCAATTTCTTCTTTCAATGTTAAGAACATCTTCTCTTCTATTCCTTCAGGCAGTTTATAAGGCGTAAGTAAATTTTTATTTATTGTTTTTTGAAATGCTACATTCGTCGTTCTATAATCATGACCATACAACATTACGGCATTATCATCTACTCTTTTTTTGATCTTTTCCAAAGCTTCTAACATATGTTGACCTGTTCCCTCAAAAAACTTACCACATCCTAAAAAGAAAACAGTATCACCTGTAAATAACCACTTGTTGTTAATATAAAAACAGAAACTATCTAAAGTATGACATTTAGTATCAATGCATTCAATTACAAAGTTTTTTATATTTATTATTTGACCATCATAAACAGGATTATCATAAAAGCTAGAATATTGTTTAATATCAGGGAAAATTCTTTTTAATCTATTGTCTCCGCCAGCATGATCATAATGAGAGTGTGTTGTTAAAGAAGCAATTAATTTTCTTTTATTTGTTCTGGAAGGCAAATTAATAATTTCATACTTGGTATAAAACGTTTTATGAAAATCACAAGAGAGTGCTTTATTAATAATGTCTGGGTCAAAAGAATCTATACTTATGGCAAATTCATCATCATACACCAAATACATTAAATTATCAGTACGCACGAGAATAGAAACAAACTCCATATTGGGGTACGAAATACTTTTTTATTAAAAAATCAAATTTATTAATATTTGACAGTTATAATATGGAAGAGTGTACAAATTTAGCTAAAATTTCATGACAATCTTCGATCGATACACAATCATAAGAGGCTACAATATTATGAATCCTATTACTGATGTATTTTTTTTATAAGAAACATCAATTCAGAGGAGGAAAACAACATGATTTTATAAGATTTTCCCCTAATAAAAAAAGCGTTAGAAAGGTAAATTGAATCCTTGAATCCAGAATTGGAATTTAAAATAAAAATTTCAAAAGTTAATTTTAATGTCGCAGTTGGCTCATCGAATAAAAACTTATCTCTTACAACCAATGATGACTCTTTTGATAGATAATGAGTTTTAGTGTTATTAGAAATAGAGTAAACATTATTTTTATACTGGGAAATAGAATATTCGATTGAATTTGATCCTTTAATGTAATTCATACCTTCTAATAAATCTTCGCCTTGTGTCACAAAAAATATCATAAGGGAGCTGAAGAAAAAGTTTTTGCCAAAAAAATACAGCACCCAACGTTCCCAAGTGGTCTCCCTTCTTAGTACTAAATTAGCTCATACTGGTTTAACTTCGGAGTTCTGATGGGTTCCGGTGGTTTTCAGTAGATATGGCCGTATCTGGAAGTAAGTTAAGCACATATATATAATGCATTTTCATGTTTAGAACGATTTTTTGTTAAATATGATTAAAGGTAAATTAACTGAATTTATGAGTCATTAGGACTTTTCTGTATGCCAAAATTTAATACTGCTTTTAAAACGTTTTTTTAATATACTTTGTTTATTAACAGAGACATTTCTTTAATTCAACTTACAATATCTCTTTAATTATAAAAAATTTGCATTCGTATATTATTCAATTTGGAGATTTTTTACAAAAAAGCCCGTTTTTAATTTGAGCCCTAATGACCACCGAGAACCCAAGAGATTATATGCCACTAGAACCAGTTAAAACTTCTAAAATAAGTGAGATTTATGATGCGAAAATACATAATATTTATTGTAAAATTATATCTATTCATGATTGGATGATGTCTAGAGGAGGAGATTATGTCATGACTATAGTTGTAACGGATTCTTCAGTTGAAAGAATATTTTTGAAAATATTTAGTCCGACTCGATTGAAGTTTACTTTTAGAGAAAATGATATTTTATACGTAAGAAATGTTAAATTATACAAAGATGACTTATTTTATATTCAACAACCGATTAGTATTGATATCGTAAACAAAACATTTGATAAAAGGAATACCAATAGGGAATTTTATGAAATAAAAGATATAGGCACTAAAAAATACATAGACACTGCTGGTTTAATTATTCACAAGCAAAGAGAAACAAACAATATTGTGATTGTAAATTTAATTGATTTTACTAAAAATCCAAGGATTAATGGGAATTTAAATAGAGGACAATATACAAATGACATGATTTTACATGTTAAGTTATGGGACAAACATGCAAAAAATTATGATGAGATTCACATTGGATCTTTTTATAAATTGGAGAATTTAAATGTAAAAATCCATGAAAATGTAATTTACGGAAATCTCTCAGATCAAGACGGTTGTAGATTTGATGCTTTATTTGATTTTAATATTATTAATAAGATAAAACAAAGAAGAGAAGAATATGAGGAATATACATTAAAATTGTATAAAGATATTATTTTTACTTTTAAAAGAATTAATAAGAGAGGATATTTTAGAGCAGAGTTTCAAGTTCTAAAACAATTTCCATTTTATGGCAAAAAAGTAATTATATGTCAAGAATGTAAACATATATTTACTAAAGAAGACGACGATGACGAAGATTGTATTTGTATAGAGAGTTCTAAAGTAAACATGCTTGCATTAAAATTATTAGTCAAAGACAAAAGTGGAGATGCTACAATTTTATGTAAAAATGAAATTGCTGTCCAAGCTTTAAAGAAATTAGAGAGAAAAGAAAGGTATTGGAAATGTTTAATGTACGCTGATAAACAAGAAGAAATTGTATTTGTAATTAAGGATTTTTTATAAAAACTGGATAAATATTAAAATCTTAGAATATTTTTATTCATTAAGATAAACATTTATTTTTCAAAATCCATAACCTTCAAAGATTTTACCTTTGATAATCATTTTTTGCAAATTTCCTTTCTTAGTAGCCTTTTCAATTACCTTCTCCTCAACTGTATTTCTAGTAATAAGTCTATACACAGTCACATCTTTAGTTTGTCCTAATCTATAAGCTCTATCCATTGCTTGCTGATCAACAGTAGGATTCCAATCACTATCAAAAAATATAACAGTATCTGCTGCTGTAAGGTTGATACCCAAACCACCCGCACGTGTACTCAATAAAAAAATAAATTTATCACCAGTTTGCCAATCATTTACTGTATCTCTTCTTGTGGCTATTTTAGATGAACCATCTAATCTACAGTACGAATATTCTTTCTTAACAAGATAATCTTCCAAAAGATCCATCATTTTAGTCATTTGAAAATACAATAAAATACGATGACCTTCAGCTTTTAGTTTAGGAAGTAGACTATCAAGTAAAAAAAGTTTACCACTATCAATAATAAATGTATTAAGAGGAGGAATATTAACAACATCATCTATGGTCAATTTAATTAATGCTTTATCTTTTATTGAAATTTTTGGCAACATATCAGTCATGTCTCGATTATTAGAATAAACGTAAGGATGAGATGATAAAATTGATTTAGTAAATCTTGGAATACTTTTTGTTTTGTAAATATTATGATCTATTCTTCGTTTTAAAGCATCGTGAACGTCTAATCGAGGATTGTGGTATTCATATTTTTTAATAAGTTTTCTTACTTCAAATAATTCAGAAATACGATCATTACTCGAGATACTGCCTGATTTATTATTTACATAAAAACCACTAGGTACGATATTAATCTTTTTGGCATTTTTACAATTAAAATTTTGTATTTCTTTCATTATTCTCTTTCTGTTTTCAATTTTAATATTGACCGATACTATAGCATCATCAATTATCAAAGATGGCATTTTAGTCATTATCTTAGATCTACCAAGTTGTACACTAGGACCATCATCCTCATATTTAAGCATACTAATTTTAGTTGTTGTTTCTAATTTTTCAAATAAATCTGGGTGATTACACACTTTTCTGAGTTGCATTATGATGTTTTCCATCTCGTATGATCTACAAGCTTCTACAATATATTCGTAATACACTTTTTGACGGGGACTAAGTTCGCAATATAATTCAAGTTCTCTTTTTAATCCAAGTTCAGTTTTAACATCTGATTTAAGTCTTCTCAACATAAAAGGTTTTAAAATCGCATGGAGTTTCTTAAGTTGTATTTCATCAACTGCTTTTTTCCTTTCTGCTGATTCTTCAATTCCTTTACTAAACCATTCAGTAAATTCAGAAAGAGAATCGAATAAAGTTGGCATTATAAAATGTAATAAAGCCCATAATTCAGTCATTGTATTTTGTACAGGTGTACCTGTTAATAAAAGTCTATTCCTAGTTTTAAATCCTAATAGAACAGTCCATCTTTTAGAAGCCGTACTTTTAATGGCTTGAGCTTCATCTAAAATCATGTACATCCATTTAATTTTTCTTAAAATTTTATAATCAGCAACGGCTATTTGATAAGAAGTTAATACAACCGAAACTTTTTTAAATTCATTTCTAGCTTGTGTCCTTACCATAGAATTTCCCCAGTAGTTAAGAACTTTAAAATGTGGAACAAATCTAGCCAATTCTTGATCCCAATTATGAAGAGTAGATGCTGGTGTTACGATAAGAAACGGTCCCCAATTATCTTCAGTTTCAGCTAAGTGTGCTAATAAAGCAATAGATTGTACAGTCTTACCTAAACCCATATCATCAGCTAGAATACCATTAATGCCTTTATCATATAGTTTTGCTAACCAAGTAAAACCTGCTAATTGATATTTTTTTAATTGACAATTTAAAGATTTTGGTTGTTCTAAAAATTCATTTGAAGATGCGTTTTCATTTAAAGAAGTATTTTCACTTGTAGCAACATTTTCTTTTGGTGTAAAAACTTCCTTAGAAGTGACATTTTCATTAGATTTTGATTCTGCCTCATTAGCATCTTTTTGTTTTATTGCTGCTGCTTTAAATTTCCTAGATAATGCCGCTAATTCCTCATCATTCCCTGCATTTTGATCGAAACTTTCTATCTTTTTCTTTCCTAACATGAACTCAGAGAATAATTCCGTTTGTGATAACAAATATTCAAATTTTTTCTTTTGTCTTAAAGCTTCCCTATTTTCTTCTTGTACTTTTCTGGATTGGATGGCTTCTTTTTCTGCTTTTTTACTTCTTTCTCTCTTTTCTTTATCCACTTTTTTATTTAAAAAGTTAAGTTCTTTATTTATTTTTCTACTTTTAAGTGCAGGATTAATTTTTGTTGTTTTTGAAAGCGCCTTTTTTACTTGACAAACACAAAGATAAGCAACTTTCTTGTGAAAATTAGCAAAATCCAAACACCTATGAATCATAGACTTAGACATAGGTTGTAAATGTTTCAAAGATGTCTTATAAATATCACCTGGTCTAATTTCCCCTTCATTCTTAGTGTAATATAATGATTGTTCAGATCTTTCTATGTTTTTTATAGCTATTTTTATCTCTTCGTCTAAACAAGAAGATTTATAATAATGAAAATATTCGTCGTTAACTTCATGTACATAAGTGAATGATTTTGAGATGATATCTTCGATTTTTGAACTTGGTACCTCCAAATTTAAGTCTTTATATACATTAAAGATTCTTTCTTTATCTTCTTCTCTCATTTGAGGGTTTTATAAAATTTTTAGAAATTAACTTTGAATTTTTCAGATCTTGTTGATTTTCACTGGAATGACATTTTAAAAGAAAATGATAATAACAATATAGTTTATAAAATTATCTTAAAAGTCCTTTATAATCTAGTATAAATCTTATGAGTTTGTTTTTTTAGTAAGTTCTATATTGAAAAGAAGTAAGTAAACAAATTTATTGTAATGTACTTAGATATAAACGAATATTACGGTTTTAATACTTTACCTTTCATACAAAGTATTTATTTCCGAAACTAATTATTGATTATTTTGTTTTGGATTAATTGATTTCAAAGTATTTTTTCTAAAACTGATATAAACAAACATGAGGAGACATCGAATTCAATTAATACTGCTATTAATCCTTTACCTGAAGTCAAAAGTGATTGTAATTGATGATGTGGGTGCTACAAAGCAATTTGGGCCTGATAAAAAGGATTTGGTTGATAAAGTGCGAAAGAAAATTAATAGCGGAAATGAAGAAGTTGTCATATACGGAAAGAATAAAAGGAACAGAAATATTCGTATTTCAAGTAATGATGTTGATCCTAATGCTAAATTAAAGAAAGAAAAAGAACTTAAAGATGAAAAAATAAGGTCAAATAACCAAAAAATCATTAATAGTTTGAAAAGATTGGTTAATGAACAAAGCAAAATGCCTACAAGAAAGCCAAGAAGGCGAAGGCGATTTAGAAATAATAATATAAAGCAAAATTCTCCTGAAACAATCAATGACACACCTCGAAATATTGATGACAAAGAACCAAAAGTAGAAATAGACGAACCAGTTGTTGAAAATTTATCATTTGACTTTCCTAAAGGTCATACACACGATCATGATACAACTCCAAATCCAGAAACCTCATTAAGTAAAAGTCCATTGTTTGATTTAGATCCTATAAACGATTTTTCTTCTTTGTTTAAACCAAAAAATAATTACTTCGATGATTTTCTTTCATCATACAAGCCAAAGTTTCCAGAAAATGATTTTATATCTAATTTTACATCTAAAAGAGAAGATCCATTCAAAGCAAATGATAAAATACTTGATTTTAATAAAAATACACCTGATTTTGATCCTATATTACCTTCAAATTCTATTAATAAAGATAATATTTCATTATTAAAAGATCAGGAAAATAAAAATTTATTAAGAGCAATCAATAATAGAAAAGAATATTTAAGAATCAAAATAGAAGAAGTAAATAATAAAAAAGAGAATATTGCACGCCAATTAAGTGATTACAAGAAGAAAATTGAAGATTTATTTAATCGTATTAATACAACAAGAAATATACGTGATAAATTATACACTAAAATGAACATGGAGAAGAGCCATATTACAAATTTGAACATGAACAGTAAAGAGATAAAAGAAAAAGAAGGTAAATTGAAAGATATGATTCGTTCTTCTCGTGATCAGATTATTCAATATAAAAGTTTTCTTGAGAATGAAATGGCAAAATTAGATGTCTTAGAAAAACAGTATGAAGTTTATGAAAACACTCTTAAGAGATATAATGATGACTGTACTGAGGAAAACAATAATTTACTAAAACTTAAAAATGACCTGGCTAAATACGAAAAAGATCTTAAAGATCTAAATGAAATCTTTTCGAACTTTAAAAGCAAGCACAAAAATTTGAATGATGAATTAAACAGACAGTCTAAAATAGAATCCGATTTAGAAATGGAGAAAGATAAAGTTGATAGAAATGGGCTGTCTGGTTTATTCTAAAAAGTTTGTAGAATTTAGCAGAATGTTTGTATCTTTAACAGTTAAATAAGTTAATAACGAGCAAAAAAGTTAAAACAATTTAATTAAATTAATAATTTATTTGTTTGTGTGTAAATGTTTGCTTATAATCATTTAAAAATTTATAAAGCTACATTTACCTCAGTAAACTTTTACAATCTATAGATCCAATTTTAATACAAATATTGTTTACTTTCTATTATAAACTCACAATTGTGTAGTATTTGATACACTGACGTTATAATAGGCGCAAGCTTGAACCAAAAATCATTTTTTACCAAAAAGACGTTCAAGAGCATCTTTACGTACTTAAGTAAAAATAAAAATCTTGAGGGTCAATATGCGATAAGAGAGTTACTTAATCTATGCTTTAATCTTCAATTTCAGAGTAATACTAATTAATTATACTGCATTAAAGTAACACACTAAGCTGCATCAAATCTTTTTTTTATATGGTACTTGATTAAACTTAAAATTAAAATGCCCTTTAGTTAAGCATCCCTTAATGAAATGTTTGTTTACGAAGTTCAAAATACTTTTAATAGAAATTTTGGAGAACTTAATTAATGACAAGAGGTTTATGTTGACGCATCATTTTGTGTCTGAGGTAGTTAAGTTTATAACAAGAATTGATATTAAAGAAAACAATAAAACAAAAAGATCAAAGCATTTTTATGTGCTAATGGGATTAATTTTTGTTAAAATAGTAAAGATGCTAGCACGAATATTTGAATGTTTTAGTAAAAACCTAAATACTTTTTTAATTTTCTCTAATTCTTATAGAACATTTTTTTACTCTATGACTTTAGCAATTACGTTCCGTACATTTTTTAATTTTATTTTGGCTAAAAATGTAAACTCTACAAAAATATCTGCCACGGATTTGTTTATTTTTTTTTTGATATTTTTGATATTTTTGACACCACAGAAAATTTTTTATTTAGATCTTTTTTCGTTGTTTGAACCTAATTGGTTTATTTACTTAGAAGTGTTAAAATTATTTTACAATTATATGCCTTTTATTTTGATATCAGGTTTTTTTCTTAGGTATATAATTTGTTATCTTGGCATTTTTACTGATCTTAAAATCGCGTTTATATCTGATGGTAATAGAAGATATTTAAGAGAAAACAATTTATCTAAAGAAGTTGCTAAATTAGAAGGCATTTATAAAATTTATGAAATTGCGATTGCTTCTATGAATTTAGGCATTAAAGAAGTCGGATTTTACTGTTTTAGCATAAAAAATTTTAATAGACCTAAATCAGAAATTAATAGTTTGATGAACGTCATCGAAAGTGGCAGAAGTAAATTTAATACAAAAAATGTAAAAATTAAATTCAAGGTTTATGGACGTTTAAATCTTTTAAAAGAAAATGTAAAAAACGAATTAATTAAATTAATGGATTCTACGAAAAACAATAAAGATATCACTGTTAATTTATTTATAGCTTACACTACAACAGATGAGTTAGAAAATGGAATAGTTTTTAATGGAGATGTAGATCTTATAATTAGAACAAGTGGAGAGCAGAGATTAAGTGATTTCTTAGTTAGACATGTTGCGAAAGGAACACATGTGTTCTTTGCAAAACCTTATTGGCCTGAACTTACCATTGTTCAACTCATTCTTATCATTGTCAAATACAAATTAGAAAAAATATTCTTCAAATAAAAAATTTTAATAAATATTTCAAATGTCTAAATTAAATATATTTTGTCAAATCAGGTGCCTCAATGCGTTTTTTAGTGTTATCATAACTAATATAATCATCATCTTTGAAAAACTCATAAAATTCAGATCTCAAAATATCACGAACTATTTTAAAATGTAAATTTAATTCTTGTAAATGAACTTCATTATCAAAAAATTGGAGTATTTCAATCAACTCTTCAATACCTTCTCTCCATTTATAAATTTTTATTCCTAAACTAGCTAATTTCTCAAGTACAAACTCCTTCTCGTAAACACCACCTGGCCTACCTCTGCTTTTCTCAGATAAAACAGAAAAACTAAAACTAGTATCGTCATTTATATAGTCATCTGAACGATTATTAATAGTTTTTAATCTATCTCTGTATTTTTTGTAGCGTTTAAAAAGATCATCTAGTAATGTAAGTTGATTTTTCATGATAATGATGCATTCAGATAAAATTGTTTGTTTTTGTAATTCCTTTTCTTGCTTGTTAAAATCTTTGATTAATCTTAAAACATCTGAAAGTCTTTTACTTTTTAGGTAATTTTTGATTGCTAAATTTATATTTTTTTCATATTCCTCATAAAACACGCCCAGATCATAAAACAAACCAGTTCTTTCTAAATTTTTCTTAATTGTAGGGTATAAATCTTCTTTATTTCCTCTAAATTCTTTTATGGCCTCTCTGTACATGTTCTTTTCTAAATATAAATTAACCAATTTTTCATTTTTATCAAGATATTTGTAAACTTTAATGGCCTTTACATCATTTGTAGTTGTATCAGCAAAGAGTTCTAATAAAAGATTCCTAATGTTTTTAAATTGTTCGCAACAAGCACAGATAAGTAATTCTCTGCCTAAAACGTATTTTTTAACGTATTGCTTTAAATTTTCATGAATATTTTCATTAATATTTTGAGACATCTCATTAACGAGGTGATACACGCCATTTTGCCTATCTTCCACTAAGTTACACAATCTGTACTTCACATTACCACCAATTTCCATAAAATTCGATATGTCTGATGCATCTTGTTGGATTAATCTATAAACTTCAATAATTAATTTTTGATCAAAAGACAAAATCACAGAACGTTTAATATCTTCGAGTGTTGTCAAAGTCATCAAGTATTTTATACCTTTGCTTAACTTCAATTGTGCAATTTTAATTGCTAAATCTGTTCTTTTGAATTTAACAAATAAAAACAAAATCATTTCAAATTGTTCGATCGGGTCTAGAAATTTTAACAAAATATTTAAAAAAGTAGTTTTCATAGAGTAATTATCCAGACATTTCAAAAGCTGAATTGTTTTTACTTTAAAATCATCATTAGGATTCATTGACAATAATTTACATATTGTAGGATGTATTATCTTGACGTATTCTTCTTTTGCTTCGTTATTCAAAACAAAATTTTCGAGATATATTTCATCATCAAATTCATTCCTATACTTTTCTATTTGCTCATCATCTAAAATTATTCTGTAATCTCCAAATTGTTTACTGATCTCTAAAATAAACGATAACAATAACTTACTTGGGCATTTAGACAATGCTTCTATATCCAAATAATTATTCATGAACACATTGTAATTATTGTTAGACATTTCAAACGCCTTTTTATAATTTTTCATTTCAATAAGTTTTTGCACAAAAATATCTGAATAAGATTTTGGAAAAAACGTTTCAAAAGTGCCATGTCGAGTTTCTCCAAAAATTTCAAGATCTGTACAACCCAATATTTTGAATTCAGGATCTGAATAAATAGATTGGTGCGTATCATTAATTAAAATGTTCATATAGCCACTCTGAACAAAAACAAAAGAACGTGAATCAAAAAGAAAAGAGTCCATGTTGTTTAAAGTAAGCGACTCGATTTTTAGATCATCGATCATAGTTTTATGATATTGATCAAGTTGGTCTGTGTCTTTACTCGTTATCATTGTATCTTTTTTAGTTGTATTTAATGAATATTGTTTAATCTGATCAAACAAATTATTTTTTAAATCACATTTACCAATTTTTATCAATTTAAAAACCTTATTCTTTAAAATACCGATAAAAACGTCATTTTCTATTCTTTTTACATCTAATCTAGAATATGTGTAGTCGTCGTATTCAATGTTAAATATAATACCTTCAACTATGATACTTCCATTGTTTAAAAACAAACAAGGTGTTTGATCGAAAATTTTCATATTTACAACGTTTAAATTACAAAAAGAATATTCTTTAAGTATAATTTTATCATTAAAACAGTAAATCTTCTTACTCCAAAGAAAATTAATTAAACTTTTTAAATCCATTTCTTGTGCTTTGTTCTCAATGTATAAAGCAATTTTATCATTATAAAATGTAAAAATGCCGCCTTTATAAGAAGCAGTAAAATCTACTTTGGCAGGAAAATTATCTTTACCACATTCATTTACCGAAATTAAATTAAATGATCCATCAAAATTAAGTAATTTGCCAGTAACAAGAACATTAATTTTATTGTTTTGGATATCTAGGCTCTTGATTTCTTGTTTACAATCAACAACAAAATCAGATAAAGGTGGAGGTGTCTTATTTTTATTCATATTGGTAAATAAGACATTAGTGCCATCAATAACGTAAAATCTATTATTAAAAGTATCTATAATGTTTATAATAGTATATTCCAGTGTTTTTGAAGATTGTTTTATGTAAAAACTACTATTTTTTACACCTAAAAACTCGCCCTCATAGTTTTTCTTCTGTTTTCTATACCAATGAAAATTTTTTGAATAAAAAAGTTCAACTGTCATTTCAGGATTTTTAGTGTTAACACACAACAGTAAATTATCATTTAACATTTTTATATAAGAAGTCACAACTTCCAAATGTTCTCCATGTTCCAAACCATTACTTTCTATAAAAACGATCTTATCTTTTGTAGCACAGACAAATAAATTATATTTACTTCTAAAACTAACATATATAAACTCGTAGTCTTTATTTTCTCCTAAAACATTCATTTTAACATCAAAAAACAAAAGTTTATCTTTGCAAACAACTGCAAATTCTTCATCTCCCCATTCTACACCAATAAAAGTACTTTTGATGTCTAAATCTAATGACCCAATCAAATCAAAATAACAATCAAACAATAAAATATCATCTTGTGTAATAATAACAGTATATTTTTCATCTTCTGATTTTTTTATTAATAAAATTTCTGTGGAGATTGTACCAAGTTCTCGTTCATTAGAAGTGTGTTTATTACGTAATCTTAAGACATTATCTTCATTGTAATATAAAGTTTCGTATTTATAATCTACTATTTTAGTATTTGTAGATTCTTTTTCATAATTAAAAAAACCAGTAAATCGTATATAAAAATTATCCATTGGGGCAATAATTGATAACGGTTTTAATCCCATGGACGTTATAGAGACAAAATTAAAGAATTTGAACGTAGATAAAAAAATAAGTAAGACTTTATACAAAAATTTAAGTAAAAGGTTTTATAACGCAGAAACTATAGAAGAGAATAATGAAATAACTAAACAACTATTGACTTTGATTTATGGTTATGGCATTACAAAAGAAGAGATTAAAATGTTGTTAAAAGGAATAACAAAGCACATGGAACATCATTTAAAGGAGTTTAGAGAAAACGGGTTAATTTTGACAAGTTGCATTTTTAAACATAAAGGATTCAAAATTGAAAAAATGAAAAATTATGAACTTTATAGAGAATTAATTAAAAAAATATTGGGATCAGAAAATGATAAAATGATTGAGGAAGAAAACACAGTTTCTGTCATTAAACTACCAAAAAGACATAAAGTTAAGTATTTGAAATCTGCCATGGAAATTTTAAAGAATAATGAAAATAAAAAATTTGAAGACGTTTTCGATAATATTGTAAAATTAATAAAAAGATCATCAGATCGAACTTTAAATCAAGCTAAAGATTACTTAAAACTTATTTTGATTGCTGAGTTCGATTCGTTTGAGAAAATTAAGGCCATTTCATTACTAATGCAAAGGCAAGAATCTCTTTTACAACAAGTTCTTAATGAAATATTCGAATGTAATTTTAATGTAAAAAACAAAATAGATCTTATTTTTTCATTGATAGTGTATATAGAAACTTCTGAAGCCTGTGATTGTCGATACATGTTACAGAGAATAACTGAAAATAAAAAGGAAGTGCATTATGTAATAGAAAAATATTTAGACGTACTTACAGATAAATTAAAAAATCGTTTGTAGAATTAGTTTACAAAGATTTTAGAATATTTAAATAAGAAGATACTTTAGGTTTAATTTTATATATAATGAACTATGTTGTCTTTAGGTACGTTAAGGTATGAAATTTATTGGTTTAGACTATGATCAATAAATTTGCATTTGTTAATATTATCATCAATTGTAAGTTTTATTTTTTTTATATATGAACCAAAACTATACTTATAATTGTTTAGTAACTCTATAAAAGTAATAATATTAAGTTAAACCGAAATAACCTGTAAATGGTTTTTGAATGTGTTTATCAAAATTACTAAACATTAAATTACTGTCTGATAACTTAAATCTTAAGATCCATTTATTAATTAAATTTAAGGAATACTGACTTAAACACGAAATTAAAAAATTTTAAATTTAAATGATAGTTGATAACAATAGAGAATATTTAACGGTAAAACACGCGGAAATCGAATCCGAACCAAGCAATACGCGTTTTTTTAAGCCAAGTTGTGGTCATCATTTAGGATTTGACCTTAACGATAAAATTTTTACGGTAAACAATCTGAACATTTGAATTGTCATACCTACAAACACAAAATTAAAGTTATTGGAAGTTATGATAATTACATATTTTTGTAAAAGTTAAGGGTAGGCAAACCTTTTTGATAGATGGTCGATTAATGTTAAAATACGAAAAAAGGCAGTTTAATCACAAAAAATATTATTTCATTAAAAAACAAAAAAAAACTCACTTTATGCATATTCTTGAAACTTAACTTTGGTCTATCTCACAAATAGTTTTTTTTGAAATATAAAATTATAATTGTTTAAATTTTCAAAAAGCTCAAAATTTTCTGCATATATATTTTTAGAACATTGAAGGTGTTTTAATTAGCTCAATGTTTTAGTTTAAAAGCAAAAAAAATAACCAGCAAAAACATGCATAGTATTTTAGAAGTAATCTTTGCTTTGTCAAACACTCAAGTTATTCAATCTTAGCCTTTATCAAGGCAGTGTGGCCGAGTGGTTAAGGCGACGGATTTGAAATCCGTTAGGCTCGTCCTGCGTTGGTTCGAATCCAGCCACTGTCGTTTTTTTTTCCCGGGATAAAAGGGTTTATTACATACTAAAATCTATGAGGATAAGAAACAAACAGTAAACAAAAATATTTTAAATATTAATTTAATTTCATTTTCATATCACTCATTGTCATTATTGCAGATACTAATTGCACAATGTGAAAGAAGGTTTTAAGCCAACATGCAATTTGCAATAAATTAACAAGCCGATGTTTTTTGTCAAGAACTATTGCAGATACAAAAAAAGCCTCAGATAATAAACAAATAGGAAATAAAACAGCTTTGTTGTAATAAATTTGCATTATTACATTGGTGTTGTTTTTATGATGGCTCATTTTCATACAAGAAACAGTGAAATGCACAAAATGAGAAAGAAGATCAATTAAAATATAAAAACTTACAAAGCGATAATATTCAATATTCTTTTTTAACATTCTCATTCCTATTACAACGGTAGATATCCTATCAATAATCATATCCAGGCAACCTCCTAAGACTGAACATTGATTAAAAGCCCTTGCTGCATGACCATCAAAGAAATCTAGACTAGAAGAAATGATATAACTTACTGAAAATATATTATCTGGTTGAGTTATAGCAAAAAATAGTAATAAAATTCTCAAATAATCGATTATATTAGGAACATTGAAAATTAATTGCAAATCCATTGAGGGTTAACAAAAGGATAAAATATTTAAATGCCAATAAAGTTAAAGGGGAAATAGCAAGTATACAATTTTTTAATTTTTTATGAAATTAAGATGTAATGATTGCGTCAAGATATTTTATCTGTGTTTTAAATATTTTTTACAAAAAAAACGATCAATTTAAAATAAATATAAATTATTTTTTGATCACACGTAAATTAAAATAAAAATGTAAAAGAAAAAGATAACATGTGTGTAAAAATTAAATTTTAAATTATTTAAGGTGACCTGTGTAATTTTTAAATAAAAACATAACGGTTATGAATCCTAAAAAATTAATTTAAAAACAATAAGACATTATTTATTTCGTAAAATGTATGACTTTTATTTTGGTCATGAGATAGAGTGGATTGAAATGTATTGTGTGTTTGCGAGAAGTAATAAAAAAAAAAAGGTAAACGGGTACTTTAAAGATGGCATAAACTATTTATTATTCTTTTTTAGTCGTTTTAAATAAAATTAAAAATAAATTAAATTTCGAAATGAACAACGTGATTCAGATTGTTCATTCTCGTTATCAACCGTGTTATACACTCCTTTGCAAAAAAACATATAAGGCTATCATTTAAAGATACCAATTGCTTAACACATTTAACAGATTTTTTTTAAAAACGTTTAAAATTTTTTGTTTAAAAATTTAATTATCGTAATAACTTTCCACGATAGATTTTATTCTTGCAATATATCTGTATTCAAATTCTCTAATACGATTCAAAGATTCAAAATAATTAAATATTATTTTCTCATAACTTTTAATATTTATAAATATCCCTCTGAAAAAGTTGATTATTTCTTTGATGTATTCATCATTAAATGTATTTTTAGTATCTTTAAAATCTTCTTCACGCATATTTTGAACCTTATCTACTGTAGATCGAAAAATTTCTAAAAATTCGCGTATTTTAGATATTGTAGAGGAAGCATTATTTTGAAACTTCTCTTGTCTAAAATCATTATAACACTTAAAATGTTTAACTTCTTGATCAATAAGTTCTTTAAAACAGAAAATATCATCTTCAAAGTCTTCGAAATTTAATGAATCTAGGTTAATGCCCATTATATCAAAATATTCAATGTGTAATTCGATAAATTCGTCAACGTTAGTAAGTTCAAAATGAATCTTATTAATTGTTTTTTGGTAAATATCTGGAGTCTTAAAAGTTTTTTCATCATTTAGAAAATTAATAAAGCGATAAATCGACTCATAACAAATTTTTAGATATTTCATGTAAATATTTCGATCATATTCATTTGTAATATCAGGCAGATCATGTTCGATTTTTCTTAAAGCGTTTATATAATTTGTTGTATGTTCAAAATAACCATTATCATTTCTTATCAATAAAAACATCATAGCTACGTTATCATAAAACTTATCGAAAATAAAATCTTCTGCAATGAAAACTTCATTTTCAAGATTTGAATCCATATCAGTTTCATTAAGTGCAAAAATAGATAAATTGATATCTTCTTCATTTGCAAGATAGATATTTGTCTCTGTTCCAAATAAAAACTCTTGGTGAACGACATCAAACAGATAATGGCGTCTATTCAAAATAGAATTTTTTAAGGGATTATAGGCAGAATCAGCTCGTATATAAATACTAAATAAGAAAACCTTGACTAGATAATATAGATGGTGCAATTTCATAGGGGTAAAAATTTTTTTAAATTAAATATATTTGAAAAAGAATTATGGAATCTTTAGAATGTTTAATAAAATTAAAGATGATTAAAATTTTTGAATTTTTTTGTATCAAAAAAGAATCTAAAAAAATTGATAAAAAAAAATTAATCACAAGAAAAAATCTATCATTTTCATTTACAAAAAAATCTGATCTGCCTAATAACAGAATCATGTATTTTATACGCGTAAAACTATTTTTAATATCATTTAAAATTGATCATTGCCATTTTTAAAATGTCAAGATCATGTAATTAATCTAAATTTAGAACTGTCATAATAACGTCAGAAACAACGACAAATTTCATTTTTAATTTAACTTATGTGTAAAAAAAAGATTGCTGTGTATTAATTCTTTATCTAAAAAAATAAATCTCTATACATTACATACCTGGCATGTCACATTAATTTCTTTTTAATTTGTTTACGTTTGTTTGAAATCACACTTATCTGATGAATTATAAACCATTTAATAAAATTAAATTTCACAAAGCAAAATAAATTTTTTAATTATAAAGACTGTAATATCATGTAAACATGTACAGGCTTTTTACTCGAAAAATTTTTATTTAAAAAGTGCACAGTACATTTATTTTTAGATAACGGACAAAACAAAATGATTAATACTTTTTTAATTTAAACGCACTGAAGACGATCAGCAATTAAGATACGTCAACCCCTTCATTTAATCATTTTTCTATGATTTATATCTTTTATCACATAAGCCCAGCAGCAATCTCAGCATGTTTCTGTGTGTGAACACATTCTTTTAGATCCTTGACTCTTTTTTTATGTTGTTTAGTCTTCTTGTGAGTTTCTAAAGCTTTTTCTAAAATAAAAAATCTATCGCATTCTACACAATAAAACTTACCACCTCCCGGTAAATCTTCATTTTCTTGAGGGTAATATCCATTTTCTACATTCTTTTGTATTTGATCGAATCCTAATGAAGACTGTTTTTTGATATTTTTTTTACTGCTTATTTTTCTATTTTGTAGACGATTTCTGTCTTTGGCCATTTTGAAGGGTGTCAAATTGTAAAAATTAATCTAATGAATTGATGTTGGTAAAGCGATAAAAATTGTGTGAATTGAACTAAGTTTTGTGCCTTATTTGCACATGCCATTACCAGAGGGTCTTGACCCAATATACGTTTGAATAAGCAAAACTTTTTTCGTGTGGGTGCCAAAAATAAAAAAGCCTTTGCCCATTACATTTTATAAAATTTATAATATTTTTTACAATTACAATTATTTATTTTTCTTCTAATACAAACATACTATTCTTTAATTCTACTGCACTACATCCTTCTCTTACTTCCTCTCCTCTCTTTTTTAGAATCAATTTTTTATTTGAAAAATTTTTCATTTTTTCATAAAAATCATTAACGTTCATATTTTTATTCATTTTGACTGTTACTCTTTTATTTCCAACCATAACTTTAAAAATAACATCTCCTTGTTCATCTAAGATCAAATTATCAGGGCAATCTATTTCTAAATCATCATTAAAATTGAGAGTGTGTTTTTTATTATTTTCATAAGTTTTCTTAATTTCTTTTTGATTATCATTTTTGTATTCTTGGTTAGTAAAATCTTTATAAATGACTTCAGCCTTTTCATCTGCCTCTGAGTGTCCTAAAATATCCCTATCGAATTCATTATTAGCCAACATTTCTTTAAGTCGTAAATTATTAGGATCAGAATAATCATAAAACTTATTATTCACAAGTAAACCATTACTGTACCCAATAATCACATCTTGTTTAGGACCTGAATCTACAGCCAATCCACTTGACCCACCCCCTACATAGTATTCATTGCCTTTTTTATTTACTAATTGAATAGCCTCTTCTATATTCCCTTTTGAATCTTTATCTGCATTTTTGGCCTGATCATAAGTACAATTTGTACTCTCCATGATTTTTCGTATTCTTCTCTTTTCTTCCATTTGGGGGTGACCTTCATATTTTTTTTGTTGTTCAGTGTCATTTGAAGTAAAAAATTAATCAATTTATGAATATTTTTAGTTCAATTCATTTTTAATATCATCTCATGGTATTTATGATCACATTTTGCTTTATTGTTTATCATAAATTCATTTCTTTTATAAAAATCTATGCCTCGAATATTTTTCTTATGAACGTAAAGTATTATTTGATTTACATTTTTAAAATGATTTTTTATGAATTTAATTAAATCTGAACCTATTCCTTTGTTTCTGGCTTTACTCTCAACATGAATTTCATAAATATAGAGAATGTTGTTAATGATCCTAACTGTAGCAAAGGCATTATAAGAAAAAGAGGTTTTATTAGTATAAGATTCATTTTCATTACAAATCATATCATTGTTATTCTCTCTACTATCGTCATTATTAATCAAAAAAATATTTTCTGGATTATTAATTGATTTTGATTTTGCGTATCTCAAGAGAGGCGTCTTATTATAAACTTTCATATTATTTACAACTAAATCAATAGCCCATTTTTTAATATCGAGATTTGGTTTAATTATTTGAATCATAATTAGAAAGGGATAGGAAATAAAATATTATTTCCTTTTACTTCGCCCTTCTCGAACTTTTAAATGTTGTTTTATGAATATTTTTTAAAAAAATTAAACCAAAAGATAACGGTCGTCTTAAAAAACAACTTAAGAATTTCTGGAGATTTAGTAAATGTGGATCCTTACATAAATCTAAAAATTAAAAACATACAATTACATTCTGATTGTATAGGATTAAACGATATGGAAATTTGTAGTATTAGAGGATATTCTATTAGGTATGTGGTATTAGAGAAAGATGAATTACTTAAAAAACTTAATGAAGGGACTAGATTGTGTCTTTATTAAAAATTTAAAATTACTTTTTTTTAAGATGGTTTTTAGAATAACATTTATGACACGTCATGACATTTCAAACACAATGTCAAACTCAGTTGTTTGTTAAACCTTCTTCTTATTTAAGATTTAATTTTTGTAAAATTTTATAACATTTAAATTTTAATTATTAAATCTTTTGGTAGTTAAATTTGATTTTTTTAAGTTTTATCTAAATTAAAAACTCGTTTTAATATTACAAATCAAATAATAACCTTTCTTCTTATTCTCCTTCTAATTTATTTTCCAATCTCCTTTTTTTTTATTGGTTGATCTCATTCAAATTTTTGAAACAAAAATAAAATAAAAAATTTACCGTAAACAATCAAATGCTAAGGAGTGAACCAATGGAATTGATTTCAATATATATAAGTAAGGATACATCCCGGAAGACCATAAGTGAACTCGGAGAAAGAGAGCTTCTTCATTTTAGAGATATGAATCATGGTGTTAAATTGGATAAGTTATTTTATTCTAATGAGATGAAACATTATGAGAAATTAGAGTCTAGATTAAGTTTTATTAGGAGTTGTATGGATGAAGTCGACTTAGAATCTGTAAATGAAACAGATTTACAAACTGCAGAGGCAGATATCAATAATTATTATTGTAGAATGGTTCATCTTAATATGATCAATAAAGAGACCAGTTCTAAACTAGAAGTTATGAAAGAAGACTTAAGAATGTTAGAAGAAACTGATTCTTTTGTTAATAGTGTATCTAGTGATACTCACTTGATACAATTAGATTTTATTACTGGAGTTATTGATCGAAAGAAAAAATTTTTAATGAAACGAGTTTTACATGAAGCAATGAGAAGAAATCTTGTTGTTAAAACTAGAGATATAGAAGATATGCAAAAGGTTATATTTATTGTATTTACACACGGAACTGATGCTATTGGTAAATTAAAAAAGATATTTGTATCATTGGGTGGTAGGATTTTGGATTCGAATAGGTACATTGAACCAAAGAAAAATTTATTGGCTTTAACTTCAGTGATTAGTCAAATTGAAAGTGTTGAAGAACATAATAGAGAAGCTATGAATAAAGAAATAGAAAGAATTAACAAAAGATTTGCTACTTGGAATTACTTTTTGAATAAAGAAATGAAAATTTATAGCACAATGAACAAAATGATTTTTGATTCTGGCAAAGATTGTCTAATTGGTGAGTGTTGGATTAGAAAACATGATTTGTATCCTTTGAAATGTTTAGCAGAAAAGGCAGAGAATTCGGGGTGGGGATTTGCTTATGAATCATTGGATTTAAAAAATGATTTACCACCTTCTTCTTTCACTATTAACAAATACACAGAAGTTTTTCAAAATTTAACAAATGTTTATGGAGTACCAAGATACGGAGAAATTAATCCTGCTCTCTTTACTATTTTCCTTTTCCCTATGCTTTTTGGTGTGATGTTTGGTGATATTTTTCATGGTTTAATTCTCATGGGATTGTCTATTTGGTTTATGAGAGATTATGAAAATTTGTGTAAAAAGGCAAAATTTATGAAAATGCTTTTTGATGGGAGGTACATAATGTTTTTATGTTCGTGTACTTCTATCTTTTTTGGTTTTTTATATTCAGATTTTGCTAATATTCCATTTAATTTCTTTGATAGCAGACTGGGTGAATCTTTTAATCCCATTCCTTTTGGTATTGATCCCGGATGGCATCACTCACCTAACTCAATGGTTTTCATAAATAACGTTAAGATGAAATTTTCTATTATTGTTGGATTTTTTCATATGTCTTTAGGAATCGGAATATCTATTTGTAATGCCTTGTACCACCAAAATAAGTTAGAACTTTATAGTTCTATCATTCCACAGACTATTGGATTTACGGCCTTCTTAGGATATCTCGTTTTTCTTATTATTTATAAATGGCTTGTAACTTTTGATCATCCTTCACTTATTAGTACGTTAGTATCTATGTTCACTAATCCACTTAAAATAGAAAATGAAATGTATCCTGGTCAATTGTATGTTCAATTGGGTTTATTAAGTTTATTACTTGTTTCTATTCCTTGGATGTTCTTCTCTAAACCAGTTTATTTAATTTCTAGGAGACAAGTTAAGAAAGATGAGATGATGGATTTGTGGATGGAACAGTTTATACACACTATAGAATTTTGTATAGGACTTATTTCAAATTCTTCATCGTATCTTAGACTTTGGGCTGTATCTTTAGCTCATTCACAACTTACTTCTGTTATACACCAACAAACTATAGGTAGAGAAGCACCTTTGATTTTGAGATTAGTTCTTTTCATTCCTTATATGATTTTTACTTTTATGTTACTTATAGGATTAGAAGGACTTGGGTCTTGTTTACACGCTCTTAGACTTAATTGGATTGAATTTCATTCAAAATTTTTCAAAGGTGATGGTTATTTATTTGAGCCGTTAAATTTTAAAGTGATAAATGAAGATGATTAGAGGCTAATAAAAAAAATTATCTTATAAAAAAATGTACTGAGTTCTTTTATCAAAAAGCTTGCTGTTAATTTCTTATAAACAATACAAAAGATATTTTATTTTCAAAACATGTATTAATTTTTATCTCAATCAATATTAAATCTAAATCCATGCCGTTCTATTTTAATCTCAAACCATCCGTCAATATCCACATCTCTTGGCACAAATGTAAATAAATGCCCACCAAACCCAGCACCTGACATTTTAGATTCAACCCCTTTATTTCTTAATTTTCTCACTTCCTTTTGAATTTCTAAGGGTACCAACCCCAAATCTTCTAAAATATTTTGCGCTTCTCTAATTAATTTGTACATTTCTTCTAATTCAAACCCATTTTTAATTAATTTATTTGCTTTTATTGATACTTCAGCTAATCTTTTAAAACTGTATTTCTTGTTTTTCATTTCTAATTGTACGATTTCACTAGTTTTTTTACTAATTTTACTATCATAAAGAATTATTTTATATTTTTCTAGGTGATCAAAATCTAATTTATCAATTTTATCATTTTGTAAAGAAATTAAACCACCATAAAAACAACTATAAACATCAACACCTGAACTTTTATAATGGAAGAAATTTTCATAAACTAATGCTTGTTTTAAAATTAATTGTGAGTCAATTATATTAATTTTATTATTAACATGGTTAGTATTAAGTTTTATATAAGCTAACAATAAGGAAATTGATGCACTAGTTCCTAAACCGCATCCAAAATACGAATTAACTTTTATAATTGAATATTCAAATCTATCATGTTTGTTTATTTCAATTGGATTTCCAGATTCAATAGAAATATAATAAAAATTATTATTTTGATCTATAATTTTAACAAAGAAAGATTTTTTTAATTCTAAAATTTCACTGTATTTGTTTATACTGATCGATAAACAAGAGCCGCCTTTTAAAACGCAATGTTCACCGAATAAAATTAATTTCAAAGGACAATAAATCATGGGGTTTTAAATAAAAAATAAGTTAAAAATTTTATTTTAGATATACGTAATAATACATAAGGTAAATAGGTATTTTAAATATTCCTATTACTATAAACATATACTCAATACTACAATTGCTTATACAAGATAATCCTATAGAATTACTTAACATTACAAGAATTTCAATTAGAACATAATACTCCAATTCTTTATAACTCCAGAGAATCATAAAATAAACAAATAAATAGTAAAAACTCGTGATAATAAAAGTATTAAAAACCAAAGACAACATAAACTTATTAAGAAAAGATACAAAAAGCACAAGGAGACCCATTTCTATGAAAGCACAACTTATTAATTTTAAAATTAAAGGAAATGAAAAAGTGTTGTAAAAATTAAAAACAAAAATGACTCGAGAAATAAAATACGTAGAGTAAAAGATAAAAGGTCTAATAATTGTTCTATTATGAATGATATGCCTAAATACCTCCACTCTTAATAGAAGAATGTCAATTAAAAGTAGCGTATTATTGACTTCGTAATATCTATCCATTTTTTTATTGCACTTTTTACACGTTGAAATTGTTTTTTTGTTTGTAAAAATGTTTTGTGAATGTTCTCCGCATTCTATACAAATTGGCATATAAAATTAATGGGGTTAATTAAAACAAAAGAATAACATAGGATAAAAAAAAACATTTACTTAATTTTTTAAAAGCTTAATTTATTAATAACCGTCATTTATAATTTTTTACAAATAAAAAATAGTTCATTAGCCCTTAATGCTCGAAGTCAAAAATGTCATAAACTTTTCTAAAAATGATCTTAAAGATGTTTATGTAGATGACAACCTTTTAATAACAGTAGGAAGAGATGAGAAAATTTATATTAGCGATTTAAAAAATAATAATTCTATTACACACTTAAGCCCAAATTCTGGTGCTGTTAATTCAGTGACATACAATGAAGGAAATGTCATTTGTGGGTGTCAAAATGGATATATTACAATTTATAATTTAGAGACAAATTTAAGATCAAATTTATACGGACACTCTAGTAATGTTTGTACTTTGGAAGTAAGAAATAACACGTTATTGTCCGGTTCTTGGGATCATACTCTTAAGGTCTGGGATTTACAAGAACATAAAATGATTGATACTATTGAACACCCAGGAACAGTTTGGTGTGTAAAATTTATAGATAATGAGACATTTGCTACGGGTTGTGCTGATAAAGTTATCAGGATTTTTCGTAATAATGCGTTAGTATCATCTCATAATCTTCATAATTTTTGTATTAGAGGCATTACAGTTATAGATCAATTAATTTATTCTATTGATAATGAAGGGACTCTATTAAAAATGACTTTAGAAGGGAAATTATTAGCACATTTATCTTTTAAGGATTTTATGTTCAGTGTTTGTAAAATTGGAGAAGAATTAGTTTGTTGTGGTGAAAATGGTAAAATTTATCTCTTAGATTTAAATTTAAGAGTATTAGATGAGACTACTGCACCTTGTGTATCTTGTTGGAAATCATATTTTTATAATGGAAGTCTGTATATTTGTGGTTCTGATGGTTCTCTATACGTATTCGGTATTAATACTTCTGATGCAACAACAAACAATTCTGAATTCTATAAAAAACAAGAAAAGAAACAAGATGATCAATCAAATGTTACTCGTGAATTTGTTTCTGATAATGAAAGATTTAAAGTCATAGGAAATGATGTTTATCAATTAATTAATGGAGATTGGCAATTATTAGGTGAAAAGCATGGAGAGACCAAACATTTTGATTATTCTTTTAAAGTTGAACTAGAAAATAAATATTATACACTTTCATTTAATAAAGATAGTAATGTTTATCAAGTGGCAGATGAATTTCTCTCTAAAAATAAATTAAGTGATATGTATAGAGATCAAATTGTTGATTATATTAGAAGTAATTTTGGATCTAAAGGAGATTATAAATTGTATGATACGATTAATGTAGAAGGAGTCCATAAAATTTTAGGAAGTTATGATAGTCTGCCTTTTATTTTTTCAAATTTAAAAACGCCAAATAAAAAATACGAGAAAAGTATTGAAAAAGAGCTAAATTTAATTCTTAAAGTAGGTCCTAGATTCGTGGCTTTAGATCTTTTTAGATATTTTACAGTACATGGATTATCTTTTGATTTATCTTTTATTTTTAAATTTCATTGTAATGATAGGAAAGAAGCTTTGGCTTTTGTTAGACTTCTTACTGTACTCTATGCAGATTTGCCTTTTAACATTGAATCTTTGTATCCGGTAGTTCAAAGACTTAGAGATGAAGGATTATTAAGTAGAGAAGAACTTGATGATTATCAACATAATCGAAATTTAAAAAAATAAAAAATGTTTTTAAATGTACAAAAAATGTTTGCTTAAGGCGTTAATTTATCTAAATTTAGTTCCTTTTAGATGTATTTATAATTATAAAACACATGTCAAACCTTTCAAAATATAAACCTTAAACATTTTCTATCTTAAAACATTTTTTTGTAAAACATCTGTTTCATGAAAAAAGAAATATAGTTCACAAAACCCTTTCAAAAAAATAATGAAAGCGCCAATTTTTCCAGTATTTGCCTTAAAAACAGTGGATGATAAAGTTTTTATAGGAGGTGGTGGTGGAAATGAACATTTTGGGAAGAAGAATGGGATTGTACTCTTGGATGAGACTACTTACGTTGATTTAGATTATTTTCAAACTGAAGATATAATTTTAGGAATAAATTTGTATAAACCTGGTGTTAATGATTTGGAATTGCAAGAAGATGAATTGGATTGGGATGAGGCTAGTGATGATGATGAAAATGTTGTTGAAGACGAAGAGAAAGTAGATACAGTGAAATCTACAAATATCGAAACAGAGTCTGATAAAGCATATTCTGATGTTGGTTCAAATGTCTCCGAAAATAAAATTTCCCAAGATAATAATCAAAAAAACGGAAATGATATTTTATATTTAACATGCATAGGCACCAATTTCTTTTACTTTCTTAAACTTGAAAACCAAAAATTCTCAATAATTAAGAAAATTGAGAAAACCGTGACAAAACAGTTTTTAATTAATAGCTTATTTTTGATAATCAATGAAGAATTATTTTGTATTTATGACATAATTAAGAATTACAATGAACTAGATCATCTTGTTAAGAAAAAGAATAAAAGAATGGATAGCTTTTCTGAACATGAAGAGTATCTGTATACTTTATATAAGAAAAACAATAAAATTCTAGTTGAGAGAGAAGGTGGTAAGACGGATATTCCAGAGCATTGGGTTAATTTCTTTATAAGTGAGGATAAAATTCATAAAGTTACTAAAGAAAACAATTTGTATACTTTTGTGTATAAAAAACAAAAGTATCAGTATGACAAAGAGATAGGAGAAATTGTCTGCACACCAGAAATGCTAATTTATTATTTGAAAGGTTGTGATTCTCAATTGTTTTTTATTGTTGATTCAACTACTGCTTTTAAGATTCCTAAAATAACGTGTATGAACATAGAAGAAGATTATACGACAGTAGGAACAGGTGATGGATTTGGATATTTATTTAAAGGATGTTTGCAAATTTGTAAACGCAAATTGTGTGATTATGCTATAACTGGTATATCTTTTAAACAAGGTTATTTTTATTTTAGTTCTTATAACGGATTAGTTGATAGAAAACCAATTGTGGGTTTTATGGGGTTGTTTTTACGAGTAGGTTGTGTTGTGTTGATAATACTGGCAATTATTTTAGGCGTAATATTAAAAAAATGAACACAATAAACAAATTAAAATTAATTAAAGGTATTTTTATCAATAAAAAATAAATATCTAAATATTTATTGTTTATAATCAAATTTCATTTACTGCCAATTATCAAAAAATACTTTTTTATCTTCAATCAAATTCTTTAAATACGTTAAAAATATTTTATAAACATTTTTTTGCATATCCATCCTTCCACAAACATACACAGAACAATCTCCTTTTGTAAATTCTATAATTTTTTCTAAATTTTTTAAAATAAAATCTGTGACATATTCTCCTTCATTGGACTTAACTTTATCTATTTTTGTGTTTTTATAAAAAATGTCGTTATCAAATAAATCATCATTATCATTTCTAAACCCGTAAATAACCCAAGAAATTTGATCTTCTTGTTTATTTTTTAAAAAGGACAAAAAAGGCGCAATACCAGTTCCTGTACAAATTAATAAATGTTTAGGATCTTTATTTAATCTTATTAATTTACTAGATCTCATTATAATTTTAATATTGCCATTTGGATTTTTTATAAATTGAGATACGTGGCCATACCTCAAAATATCATCTTTATCACCATTTTTATTCTCAACTTGCACCATTTTCGAGGTAATCCCAACTAATATTTCATGATTATCTCCAATTTTATTAATTAATGAAAAATATCTTGGCTTTAAAGTTTCACAAGTACCCAACAAATCTTCTAATTTTAATTTTAAATTAAACATTAGAATTAAGTCAATCACATTATTCCAGTTTTTAATCATTTTAAAATAATCTTTTGATCCCTCTTTAGAACACAAAAAATCTAAATATTGATTACCGTTAGAAATTTTATTAATGAAAGCTTTTTTTGGTAGAGAAGTAAAATCAAAAACGTATTTAAAGAAATCGTATAATTTACCAGTAAATTTAAAAGGATTTAAACCATTTCTTTCTATTTTATAATGATCGTTTTCCAAATTTAGTAATTTTAAAATTTTCTGAGGAAACTCTTCTTTGTTTGGACACAAAATTCCAATTGAATCACCAGGAACGAAAGGCGCTGTTGATTCAAATTTTACTTTATAAACTTCCCTCCAAGTTGGTTTTAATCGATTTATTTCCAAAATTTTATTTGGTTTAACAATTAACTCATTCAAATGATTTTTCTCTTCAAACGTAAAATTATTATCAAATTCATTAATATTGCCATTATCAATATTAATTTCACAGTTGTCTTCCTTTATTTCCCTCTCTTTAAAGTCAATTTTTTTAATTTTTATTGTTGAAATTTCTTTAAAATTCAATTTTATAAATTTTTTATGATCAATTTGAATTTTGTTGAATTTCATAGGGGCAATTTTATAATTAAGAAATGTTTACCCGGTCTTTTTAGCAAAAATAGAATGATTAGAACACGAAATCACAGATAATTTAATTGATCCCTCAAGGAAAATGATTTTTTATTATAAAATAAACAAATAAATTTTTTCTTTAATTTTTAAAGTTTATTCCAAATCAAAAAAACCGTTATAAATTATTTTTATAAAAATTATAATTATTTTTGATTATGGATCTTAAATTTAATACAAAAACAATTAAACATTTATAATCCACAAAAGAATATTTTTACTTTTGAATTTTGAAATTAATGAGTTACAAATTCGGAAATACTGATCAACACCTGTCACCGTAATAGGAAAATTCTGATCTATTGTGTTATAAATATTCTTTAAGTTAAGGGTATGGAGAGAATTAATTTCTTTCGGCCAGATTATGTGCTGGTAAGTTTTATTACTTTGATTATTGCGTATATCATAAGAAAAATATACACTAAAAATATAAGAATAAGAACTACAACAGACCTCCCTAGAAATTATTTAAATTTACAAATAACAGGAATAGTAACTTCTGTATCGGATGGTGATGGTTTTAAATTGTTTCATACTCCTTTCTTGAGGTCATCTCAACACAAATCTTCTGATCAAAAACTTAGTATAAGACTAGCAGGTATAGACGCACCAGAGACAAGGTATTTTAATACGCCACAACAACCTTTTGCTGCAGAAGCCAAGGAATTTCTTGGCAAACTTTTACTTAATAAGACTGTTACAATTAAGATTTTAGGAATTGATAGGTATAATCGAATTTTGGCTGTTGTGTTTTTAGGCGGGTTTTGTAATCGTGTAAATGTAAATCTAAGGCTAATAGAAGAAGGATATGCTTGTGTGTATATAGGAAGAGACGGTGTGTATGGGGAATATAAGGAAAAAATGTTTGAAGCACAAAAAGAAGCACAAAAAAGGAAGAAAGGGATGTGGTCTTTGAGTAATGTGATACTGCCTATGGACCATAAGAAAGCGTTTAAAAATAAGAAAAAGACTATTAAATAATTAAAAAGTTTTGTATAAGTTTTAGAATATTGTTATTTTGTTTGAAAAGTAGAGAAATAGATCAATTTTATTCTGCATGGCTATGCTTAGAGAGAAAAAATCTTTATTTTAACTTTTTTATGAAAATTTGACATGATGTCACACATTAATTTTATTTGAATTGTAACTGTAATTTGTGTAATTACAAATAACCCAAAAGATATGTAAAATTTTGTTTCTTATCAATTTATTTATTTGGCCAATAAAAGAAACGCGTCATGGATATAGATTTTCTATTTGTTTTCTATTCTCTAATTTTGTTCATCAAATTAATAATTTTTTAAACTGTCAAGTTCTAGAGAAGCCGCAAATTTTAAAACGAGACATGTAGATATCGTAATAGAAATTAAAACAAATTACTCCTTCATCCTACAACAATAAATTTTTTAGAAAAAAAATCCCCCAGACAGGAGTCGGACCTGTGACCGCTCGATACCTACCAATTCTACAGTCGAATGCTCTGCCACTGAGCTACTGAGGGTTAAAAATTGAAAACGTAGTAAATATAATTTTTTTTTAGATTAAAAAAGCTCCTTTAAGTTGATTTAAGTTTGTTTGAAAACCAAGATAAATTTTATGCAAGTTGTTATAGATCATTTTGCCTTTGTCTCTAATTGATCATAATAAAGTGTCTTTTTTGTAGAATTATGAAAAAAAAAATTGCATAATTCATGGGGGTCTATCTTTTATAGTAGTCTATCAGAGCTTATAAATTCTGTTAATGTTTCAAAATTTGAATTACATAAACCATTTTGAGCGCAGATCGGATAACGCAATTTTTGATTTTTAGCTTGACAAAAATAACGTAAATTTAGATAGATCACGGATGTGAATTGGCATTTCAAAATTAAAAGATTCCTTTTGAGTAAACTAATATTGAGAAATCCTGATACCAACATACAACATTTTAAATGAATACTGAAGCATTATAGCGTTGATCTTACGACACAAGACTATAGCAATATTTTATAAACCAAAGAATTTGGATTTTTAGAAAAATAACTACAGCAGAGAAAATTTTATAAGCGAGAGGTAAATGATATAAGCACTGTGAAACATGTAAAAGTTTCATTAAATTTACTGAGATAACAAATTTGAATTTATAACCCAGTGGACGTCAATAAACGCCCCACGCGATAGAATTTTAGTTGCACCATGTAACAATAAATGGCCTACATTTTTAAGAATCTTCTTTAGTATGTAAAACCCCCTAATTTTTGCACATAATTGTTCACATATCCTCTGACATCTTTGCCGGTATAATGTATGCAAATATAAAGAGCCTTTAGCTAGAGGGATAATTTAGACTGAAAACCTAAAAGATCCATTCATTTTTAAAATACACCTATGTTGGGCTGTCGCCTTACTTTGGGAAACAATGTACCATTTTGTTCGTTGTTAAAGTTTAAGCACTTTTTATAAAACTTTTTTAGGCTTTATAGCACCTTAAATTTACAAAAAATGTTCAAACATGTTTTATTTAATATCTACACGATCTAAATATAATAATGTTTCTTTATTCCAACCTTGTTTATGAGAGTTTGTTGTTTTTAAAATTAAGTTAAACGAGATTTTACAGAATAAATTATAATTTTTTTTAAAAAATCTAAATTTTTCTCCTAGCTCTACTTATAAACTTTTAATTTGGATTTGTCCCAAAAATTCATCGAAAAAACAACCATCACAACCATCAGATTCAATAACTTTCAAAATTAAATCTTTAAAATTCAAGATTTGTTCAACGCTTAAATTTAAAAATGTCATGTATAACATGTGTTGAAAAATAAATGATACTAATACAACCTTAACCACATTTTTGTCACTGATACGATAATTTGAATTTCTAAATTCTCTGCATTTTATCTGAAATCGCTTATTAGAATTAAATTCGTTAGTAAAGTAATAAAGATTATGTAGATTTTTTTTGCACGAGAATTTATATTCTTGAATTTGAAATATATCAAACTTATTGTCATAATAGGTGTCAAATGCAATTGAGATAATGCACAAAATAAAGACTCTGATAATTTCTATTTTATCAACTGATTTAGCAGCCAAATTAATTGCATGCAGAAGGGAATTAATCACACAAAATGTTTTATCTTTATAGAGACCACCAAGTGTTAAAAGTTCTGGGATTTGTACAGCATATTTATATAACTTAAAAAATTCATAATAAAAAAAAACTTTTCTATGATCATCAGATAATTTGCATATTTTTTTTAAAATTAATCTCGTATTCGTTTTCCAAAATGTGCTAAAAAAGATATATTTATTAACTTGTAAATAAGTTTCTCGATTAAAGTTTGAAAGATTATCAAAGTTAAGATTTTTTAGTTCGTCTAAAAGTTGCTTATCGTAAAGAGGATCATATATATCAAAAAATGATTTTAAATTATGTTTAAATTTACTAATAATAACAAAATGTTTTCCTAAATTCTCAATTCTATTAAAATGCTTTTCTCTATAAGTAATACAGATATTTTCTTTTATAAAATACAAAATATTATTTTTTAAAGCCATTATTAGTTCATTTAAAGGAGCTAGTATTTCTAAATTAATCGTAGACATATTTAAATGTTCGTTTTTCTTTTTATCATTGAATTGAAAATCATTAGACGATTTTACAACAGAAACAAAATTTTGTTTTAGATTAGGTCCCTGTTCCAGTTTTTTGTCCGTTAATTCCACATTACAAACTTGTTTTGGCACTTCTGTGAAACAATCTGTGACCTTTTCTACTAAAATAGGACTGTTTTTATGGTCATAATTTAGATTATAATCATCCAAATCCATTTCTTCTCCTTGGTTTCCATTCAACTCATCTTGTGTAGGCTTTTTAGACTCCGTAAATTCTAAAAATTCACTAAAAACTCCGTAATTAAAATCACACCCAGAGTATTTAGCACGTTTTGGATCATTCTGTTTATCTTGATATTGTTCTAAGTCGTTTAAAATAAAATTAAGCAGCTCATTATCCAACAAAGATAATTGACCAACCGTGTTTTCTTGATTATAAGAAAATTCAATGTTATCTTGGCTATATATAAATTCATAATTGACTTCTTGGTTTAGTCTTTTATTATTTTTTGTTGTCGAACAAATAAAATTTATTAAAATTAATAACCTGCAAAATTTTTTCATGGGGTCGAAAAATTTTGCAAATTTTAATTTAAAAAAATCTAAGCGAGATAATCGGTGCTTTAAACTGTTGTAAAACAGATTAAGTATTAAATTGAAAAATGCAAATTGCTTACAGATCACCTGCTATAAAAATTATATAAACGAAATTTTATAACAAAAGAACTTGAATAGTGATATAAGTGCTATAACGAAAATTTGACGCAAAATGAATTAAAAATTTGTATTAAAAAACAATAACAGCTATAAATAAAATAATATGTTAGAGAAAGATTACTTATTTGTATTAAACAATGTCGTAAATAAATAAGTCTATTCATTTTTTTTTCATGAGATAGCATGGGCAAGAAATACCCAAGATTTATACAAATACTAATGTCCATATTTAGAAATGTTAATAATATAAATAGAAAGTCAAGCCATGGATGGTTACGATAGTTGGAATTGCATAAAACTGTTGGAGTTTTTGATGTAATTATAGAAACGAAAAACTAACACGGAGATGATACAAATCTAATCTACGCTAATTTTTTATTTTAAGTTAGCAAAATTTTACCTTCTTTTGAAGTTATTTACTTTGATTACAAATTTTATTGTTTTAAACAATGTATTGAGTAGTGAATTAGAATGTGAAACTTCTAAAACCCAAATAATAATGTAAATTTTTGATAACTAAACACCCTATGCAGAGGATAAAGCTTTGTTTTTGAAAATAAATAAGAAGTTGCATGATTCTTATGAATGAAATGTTTTGCATTTTTACAAATTAGTTAAAAATTTACGTAAAGAGAGTTTTTAAAAACTTATAAAAATAAAAAAAGCCCAGAATGATACAATATTGGGAGGATGACAACGAAAAGTGCAAAAAAAGGGGGTCTTGAAAATTTATTTTTTTTACCCCTAAAAATGCGTTTTAAAAAATTGAAAGCAGAAGAATTGGAAGAAGAAATTAAAAAAATTGAGAATTACATCGATGAATTAAATTGCATTAGATGTAACAGTCCAGTTGTTAAGATCAATTCACGTCCGAAAATGGTCAGATGCACTTTTAAAAGCTGTTATTTCAGATATAACAAGTGGAAAAATACAATTTTTTCTTCAATTAAAATTTCAAAAATAAAAGTTTTAAAAGTGTTGCAACAATGGATGATAAAGTCTTCAAGGAGTCAAATAAGCTTTAATTTAGATATTTCTTTAAATTCTATATCTATCATACTTAAAAGACTAAGAAAAGTTCTTGTCGATAAATTTCTAAATAAACGCGAAAAAATCGGCGGAAAAGGAATCATAGTTGAAATAGATGAGTCAAAATTTGGCAAAAGGAAATATCACAAGGGCCTCAGGGTAGAAGGGGTGTGGGTCTCGTTGAACGAACTGGGAAGAAAAGAATAAAGCTTATTACGCTAAAAGATCGTTCTAAATTGACGTTGATAAAGCTTATAAAAAAACATGTTCATAAGGAATCACATATATATACCGATGGGTGGAAAGGATATATTGGATTAGAGAATTATTTTGAAGGACATAGTGTGGTTAACCATTCGTTACATTTTGTGGACCCCAATACATCTGTCCATACTAATACGATAGAAGGTAATTGGTGTGGTGTCAAACTACAAGTACCCCATAAAAACAGGACAAAAAACAAAATATATTTGTATTTAGTGCGCTATATGCTTTTAAAAGACAAAAAGACCCATCCTTTATTATTATTATTATTAAAACATTTATTTTAGTTTTGTGTTTTTTTTTTACCCCTGTTTTTGCACTTTTCGATTACATTAGCCCAATATTGGATATTTTGAAAATTTACATGATGAAGTCTGTGATTCCTTTTACTCAAATTGTCTGAATGACTTATTTGAAATTTTAATTTTAATAATGATTTTATATCTATATGTATTAATAAACAAACTCATCAGGACGATGTTACCAATTAAATCGATTAAAAAAAAAGGTTTTTTTTTGAAGAAATCGGGGTTTTATTATTAGTTTTGATAAAAGCTTTTGTAGATCATAACAAGTAAAACTAAAGAGTTTAAGCTTATACACAAAGTTTTTTTAACATATGAAAGAAAATATTAAGACTGCAATGACAATGATAAAATTATTGGAATTTAATAGATAATTTAATAATTCATGTCGGTGATCTTGATTGTATTAAATAATGTAAAAAAGCGGTCAGCGCTTGTAACATCAGCGGCAATGATGCTAATCGCTTCACTGATTGGGTGATGGGCCGTATATAAGGGTGTAACCCTGGGAAGCCCATGTTCAGTACGCCGGAGAGTGGATCCAACAAATTACAAAACCATTATAAAATTTTTTTCTGATAAATTAAATTGGAATCCAGTGACAATTCAATTTAGCGAGTCTTATAAAAGAGGTATTTTTAATTTTTAAAAATTTAAAGAACATGTTGGGAAAAAAACAATATTCTAATTAATTTTAAAGCAAATGGATTTTACTTATGTCAACTTTCTGGCAGTTTTACATTATGGGAAAAAATATTGAAAATTAAGAATAAAAAATATTTATGTTTTTGATAAATGTGCAATTGAAAAGTATTCCAATATTTAAAATTTTAGTGTTAAAAATTTTAATATTAAAAAATGTGTTACACTGGAAGTCCGCCCTTTTAGTTGATAATGTTTTTATGAAAATGTTATGTAAACCAAGGTTCTACAAGCCTTTACTAAATTTTAATAATCACAATAAACAATTTTAATGATCAAAATAATCAATTTTTATTATCAAATACATTTTATTCTTTTCCTTTTACCACCTCCTCTTATCAGGTCTCCTCAACCCTCCAGATTTCATACTCCTCACATCATTAGGCAATGTCACAATTATACTCTCATTATCCCCAAATTCGAAATTATCAGCTATTACTAAATCACTACATCTACTTATAGTATAGGAATATACTCCCCCTTTTAATACATCTTTTAAATTCCATTTTATTACGTATCTCCCTGTACTAGTTATAATTGAATCTTCTAAATTATCAGTACTAAATTTTGCTGGTGTAAAATTAATTTCTTCATTAATATAAACGAGATGTTCAGGTTTTAGAGTAAGTCTCTTAGGAATAGGTTTATTACTTCCTATTGGTTTTTTATAATCGCCTTCTACAGTAAACAACATTAAGTAGTTTTTACAAGTACAAATTATATGTTTACCATCCGAAGTTACATCTACGTGTTTAATTTCATCTCCTAAACCAGGAAGTAAAGATTTGGCTCTTTTATCAATTTTATCATAAAGTCGTAAATCGCCCTTTTTATCAGCCACGGCCACGTGCCCCGATTTAGTAGCATTCCCACATTTAAATTCATTTTTAGTTTTATAGGATTTTTCTTCTGAAATTTTCTCTTTAGTACGTGGATCTATTCTAAATACGGAATAATCAGATAAACCCACCAAAGTCCCAGAGTCATCATATTTTGAAGAATCAAAATAATCATTAATTTTCCTATCTAAAGACCAGTTCTCTACTACCTCTCCCCTCTCCAAATCCAATTTCTTTAAGACATTAGATTCATTTTTATCTAAATAAATTAAAGATGTACTTTTATTATGAGGGATCATTTTAGAAGCTTTCCCTTCTAAAACATCTTCTAAATTTTCCTTAAATTCTAAACCATTATTAGTATTCCTAAAGATACCAATAGATTGACCTCTAGTAACAAAAGCATTTTGATTACCAACAACCAACAGTTCATTTTTGTCATTCAAAATGTTGTTAATTGGTTTATGATCATCACTATTATTATAATCATCTTCTTCTTCTGCACTTACAAATCCTTCATCATTATCATCATCATTATATTCATCATTATCATCGTTACTATAACCATCTTCCTTGCTATAATCATTACAATACTGAACTACTTCTTCAAAATATTCATTATTCCCATATTCACTACTTTTATAAGTACTACTTACGTACTTACTAAGGAATTCTAAATATTCTAAATTCTTTTTAAAAATCATTGAGAATGTAAACCAATTGTTATCTTTCATTACTGACCATACAAAAGTACTGGCTTTATTATCCATGTAGTACTGGGTTTCAGTAGTAATTTCTTCAAAATGAATAATATCTTCTTCTGTTTCTATTCTTAAATAAAATAATTTCTTATCTTCTATAATTTTAATGATCATCTTCTCTTCTACTGGTTTGAATAAATTTGAATCTGGTTCATAAATTTTATAAATGAAATCTGAAGTAGAAAAAATACAATTAAAAGGAGAAATTAAAGGATTAATCTTCTTGAAAATATAAGAGAGATCTTCTTTACAATCATATTTATATTTTTTATGACTAAAAGTGAAAGAGAGAGTAGTAGGGATTATTAATTTTAAATCTGAAATCCTTTTTACTTCATAAGAAACTTCATGAGAATCATTTTTAAAAAGGAGATTATCTTCTAATAAAGTAATAATACAATTATCAAGGATAACTTCTTTATTTTGAGATAAGACTCCTAAAATACGGGTATCTGGTTTAGAAAAAATATTTTTTATGAGTTTAAAGACCATTTGAATTAAGGGGCTAAAGGAAGGGGGATATAGTAAGGGGGAGGGGTGTAGTAGAGGGGGGGGTATGGTAGGAGAGAAGGGGTATAATAAGGGAAGGGTGTATAGAGAGGGATAGTCAAAGGGGGAGGGTTACTGAACGTGATGGGGGTACTAAGGAAAACGTAAGAGGGGTACGTATTAAGATGGAGGGTTATTGAACGGAGGGGGGTACTAAGGAAAATGTAAGAGGGATACGTATGAGGATAGTGAACGTGGATAAGAGGGAGTGTACGCGGGAAACCGTGAGGGAAAATACAAAGGGGTAAAATAAAATGCAACACTTTAAAGAAAAAAAATCTATTCCCTTTTTCCTTTACATACCCTTCCCCCATTTATTTCCACTTCACTACCCCACATCCCTCTAAACACACCCCCCCCCCTACAATCTTCCCACTCAAACTAATAAAAATATTAACAAGGTTTGTATTCCAACATACCCAAACAAAAAGTAAATCTTTCGGGTTCTATTCAAACTTGATTCTCCTAAAACCGTCTTTTTTAAGCATCGACTTAAGAAAAAAAAGAAACTTACATACATGTAAATTCGGAATAAAATCTTAATCCATCTGATCCCACACAAATGAATACAAAGAATTACAAAATATTTATATCCTGAATAACAAATTGATTCAATGTACCCAGTATTAATTCCTAAAATATAAGTAGAGATACTCGTAATAAAAAATAAAAAAATTTCTAAAAAGACTGTTCTTGTAAATAAAATTCCAATTTTTTCGGGCTGGAAAGTATTTTGCAAACCAAAAAAGAAACATTTGAGTAAAATGTACGTGGCTAGACTTGAGAGAGGGATATACAAATCAGGATTGGCTATAGAAGAATCGTGGGATTCCCAAATTGAAGTATTGTAAGGGAAGATGATTAAGAGGATTTTCTTATAAAGATATTGATTATCAATATTAAAATACGGTCTAAAGTGTTTAAAACTTACTTTTTGTATTTTATTATTAACATAACTTTGGCTAGTTTTAAGAGCTTCTTTTCCTAAATCGAAATCCATTTTAAAATGAGGGGTAAAAAAGGTGGGCTTGGGTAGGGAAAAGAGGGGGGTATGTGTTAGGGGGGAATAGATGGGGTATGGGTATAGGGGGAAGGTAGAGTAAAGGAAGGGGGAAGGGGAATGAGGGGTAAAAAAGGGGCTTGGGTAGGGAAAAGAGGGGGGTATGTGGTATAGGGGATAGATAGGGTATGTGGTATAGGGGGATAGATGGGGTATATAAGACGGAGGTGTTATGGTAAAAAAGGTGGGCTAGGGTAAGAAAATATTAATATGGGTATATAAGAAGAAAGGGTTTACGTACGGAATAATATAAAATTATTTTAGCATTGTAAGGATTTTAACCAAGTCTTAAATAATCATAACCCTATTTTTAATATATCTTCTTACCTACTCTCTTATTTTCATAAATCAATTTTAAACCTTTATCAAATGATAAATAATCTACAGCACAAAATACTGTTAGTATTAAGAAATGAAGTTGATTTAAACTTAATATGTAAGTCAAATAAAACTTTTTTTTGAAATTTTTATAAACTGCTTCTATTACAAAAGAACTAATTAATAAAGTAATTGATAATAAATAACTAATAAAAGCATAAAGTTTAGCATCTTTATCTTCTTTTTCTGTTTCAAAACGCCTTACTACTAAAGAGAAAAATACAGGGAGTGTTGATACATAAAAGAATGTGCTTGCTATAGCATTATTAAATCTAAATTGGTATCTTAAAAAAAATATTAAAATGTAATTTACATAAGTAAAATTCTGAAAAGATACATACGCACTCCTTTGTATAAAAATTTTTCTTATATTAGTATCTGATCCTATTCTTTTATTATAATTTTGAAAGATATTAGATTTAATAGAATTCCACGTGTAATAAATATAAAAGTAAATGCCTAGATCAATAAAGAAAACAAATAAAACATAATAAATTTCACCTACTTTAAGATAAAGAATAAAATTAGTAATAAGTAATTCAATTCTAATATAAAAATAAGTTAAAAGACCAGTAAGATCTCTATTAAAAACAAAACTTGTCATGTTAACATAACAAAAAACATTTAAATAACAACTATAAAAAAAAAGTTTAGCATCTGTATTGAACTCAAGGGGAGTTTGATGAAGGCGATCTCTGAATACAAATACTTTGATAACAAGACCAGTGTAAACTAAAATTGTAAAAATTATAAAAAAAATATTCATAAGTAGAAAGGGAAAGTGATTTATATACTTAAATAAGGTTTTTAAAATGAAGCTAATTAATAACTATTAATTAACGTTATTATAAAAATAAGATTATTATTAAAGTTAAGATTATAACAAAAGTTAAGATTATCATAAAAAATAAGATTATCATAAAAAAATAAGTTTACAAACGTATAACACTCATGACAGGAGCCATTTAAAAAAATTTATTATTAATTACAATCAGATTTTTAAAAAAGCCGCAACATAAATAAGAGTTATTTTAATAAAGGGCGCCATTTTTATAAACAAAAGCCATTTTTTGTACACTAAGCCATTTTTTGTAAACCAAAGCCATTTTGTTATGCACTAAGCCATTTTTTATAGCCAAAGCCATTTTTTTATGAACAGGAACCATCTTCACAAAACAAAAGCCAAAGGTGTTAAACCAGAAAACATTTTGTTATAACAAGCCATTTTTTAGACAGGAGCCATCTTTACAAAACAAAAGCCATTTTTTTAATCTAATTTTTAATCAAAATGTAATTTTTTAAAATAAACTTAATTTTATGATTTTTTCTAACTGCCAATTTAAAATTTTACTCAATACAACCAACTCATTTTTATATTCACAAACAATCTCATTCTTAACAATTTCATCCCCTTAATGCTCTACCATCCTTATACACTCACTTTATTAACAAAATTCAAAGAGACCAATGAAGAGACTTTACTTAAAGAAATCCTTGGTTTATTAATAGATTCACAACCTTTAACACAATCTTTTTTACAACCTTTTACCGATTTTAAATCTAAACTTTATAAAGATTTTTATAAAATTATATTTTCAAATTCTGAATTTAAGAAATCTAAAAAACAAAATATAAAAAAATTAAATGAAACAATAAATACACAATTTCGTAAAGTAGAAAATGATAATAAAGAGTACTGTTATGTTTTGAATGATTTTGAAGGGATAAATCCTAAAGGAAAACAACTTATTAAAAAAAATAGAAGACAAAAAAGTAATTTAAATAAAAGCGAATCTGTATTAGATGATGTGATTTTAGATAAAAAATCTAAAAATATAAATAAAATATTAACATCTTTTAATACAATTTGTGATTTTATTGATTGTGATAAAATTTATAATGATAATAAGGATTTATTAATGAATATAATTAGTAAACTTTTAAAAATTTTGAATAAAATGCAAGAAAATGGGATAATAACTAAAAAAGAATATTTAAATATTAATATAAAGAAAACGGATACTAATAAGAATAATGATAAGAGTAATAATAAGAATAATGATACTCCTAAAAAATTAAAAGTTAATGATACTCCTAATTTATCACTTTTAAATTTTGTAACTAAAGAAAAAAAAATTAATAATGATTTTGATAACGATAAAAATTTTAAGCCAATCATTTTCGATTCAAATGTGTACGTTTACAAACTTAATAATCCTAATTTTGAATCTTTAAGAAAAAGAAAAGATCTTGTAAATCCTAAAAAAATGATGTTTATTAAATTTACGGAAGATATTAAACCGCCAATTTATAAACCAACAGAAAATAAACTTAAACATAAAATTTCTTATCAAAAAATATTTAATAATGTAGATTATGATGAAGAATCAACATGGGAAGATGATCCTGATGCTGAATCTATTGATTCTGTTGAGACTGAGGAAGATGATAGTAGTAGTGAAAATAATGAATTTATTGAGGCGGACTCGGGGGAACAGGAGAGAATTAAAATAAAAAAACCGACTGTGATTTATCCAAATGTAAAAGTTGAGTTTAATGAAGATTTTGATAAAATTTTTTGGGAGTTGCCTTTAAAACCCGTAAAAGAAATTTCTGCAGAAATAAAAATAAAATTAGAAAAAGAATTAAAAAATGTTGATGAATCTCAAAATTTGATAAAAAAATTATCAAAAAAATATATGATAGTTGAGAATAGTGTAAAAGAAGTTTATGAGGCATTAAAATAAATTAAAAACAAATGATAAAAATGTAATTCATTTAGCCTGTTGGTCACACTGTTTCTTGGATTGAATCAAATTTGGGGCTTCATGTCCTTTAATATCACTTAAATGCAAAATTAATTACTTATGACATTTATTACTTAATACCCACTTCTCACCCCTTTATAACTTTTCAACTTATTGGTAATGACTTAAACCATCATAACATTTTTCATTTTAAATAAATCTCAACTTTCTTTAATAATTTTTTGTAAATCCCAGAAACAAACAAAACTTCAAAAACATTTTTATCATTTTTAATACTCTCAATTAAATCTATTGACGCGGGTCTATCAACTCTAATTATAAACAATTTACTATTTTCAAGATAATCTAAAAGTGTCATGTTTATTAATTTGAATAATAACTTCTCTCCTTTTTGGATTTGAGCAATGTTTTCGATTTTATCCAAAACTGTGTCTGAATTATCTTCATTTAATTTTTTTTTAATTGCTAAATAACGATATTTTCTTAGGACCATGAGGGATTTAAAAATTTGAACACGATATTCTTGCGAAAGGAAGACACGTTCTGATACGTTAAAAATAACAGATATAAGTGTCTTGGATTTAAAATATTAAAACTTGATGAATTACAATTTATAAAATTTAAACATTTTTTTAGTTAGAGACATTACTAAAAATGATAAGAGTAGTTTAAAAAAAAATTAATTACAAGGTATGACTGCAACTTTGTCTAAAAACACAAATAAAACTTAATTTTTTATTAATTTATTTTTTTAAATGTTGCATACACTATAAGTGGAAACACTATAGTCGCATCAGCAAAAACTTTAACACAAGATCTATTCGGCTTAACTTTGCCCCAACTTATAGATTCTTCTAAATTTGCTCCAGAATCACTACCATCAAATTCTGTGGCTGTATTTATTAAAACACAATAATCCAGGCCATCATTAAATAAATTTGCATTAAGAATGTGGTGTTTAACTAAACCACTTCCTAAAATTATAGCTCCATTTTCTTGATCTCCTAATGATTCAAAATTAATATTTCTAATATCTTCAATTATATCTAGCTTAATACATTTTCTTTTATGATAAAATGAAAATAAATCACCAATGGATCCGTCTGTTAAAGCTGGTGAATAAATCGGAATATTATTTTTGTAAGCCCAATACAAAATAGATGACTCATCATTAATATTTTCACCGAGTATTTTAATAAATTTAGAAGGTGTAAGTATCAGAGGATTTTCTTCCGTAAAATTCTCGGTGAGTTTATCAAGTAAATTTGTAAACCATTTTTCGTATGCTTCGTAATTTTCACTTGGAATTACTAAATTTCCGATTCTATTTAATCCGTTGTCCCTGAGTTCATCGCCTTTTAATGTGAAATCAGCACAATAAGTAGATCCTAATGTCTTAATTAAATCTTCTTCTATTCCACCACCTGTAATTACACAGACGTGTACAAATTTGTGTTCTACTAAATATCTAATGACTTCTCTTAGTCCACTACTAATTAAATTACTAGTACAGCCAAAAAATATTTTAGCATTTTTCATTCTATTAATTTCTTGTATTGCTTTGTGTAAATTTAGAGCTTGAAAACCAGTAGTAGCGTAAGAGTTAATAATATCATCTAAAGTAATATTATCTTTATTAAAATCAATACCTTTAACTTTGACATTAAAATTCAAATCGCTTTTAGTTTTTTTACAGAGGTCATTGACGTTTTCCGGAATTTTGCTCATTTGGGGATAACGGATATTAAAAATTTTTATGATTTTTATGAGACAACTATGGACTTAAATTCCTTAAACATAAATTACGTCACATTAAAAATTAATTCTTATAATAAATTTTTATAAAAAAACTTTCCAAATTTGGCAATTTGTTACAACCCCCTTCATAACCCCCTAATGAAAACCAAAATTATTTGTAAAAGTTGTAAATACCAAAGTTCATCTTTAGACTTTGCTAATTTTACTTGTTGTCCAGAGGATTATCACATTTTAACCTGTTTAGAACATGCATTTACAAATGAGACTAAATTAACAAAGGTTCACATTGTCCGGTTTTTTAAAAATAAAACGCCGAAAGTAAGGCTTCTAGCAGTTAAATTATATTTTATTAATTTTGGCTTTGATGATTTACTTAATTTTACAAAATTAGATCCATTTTATCGAATTAGATTGTTTTCAATTCCATATATCAAATTTTCAGAATTAAAAATTATGGTTGATGATGAAAATGTAAATGTTAAACAAGCTGTATTAGAAGAGATTATGAATAGAAAGGCATCTTTAAAAGAAAAAAGTACCATATTTTCTAATTTAGGAAAGTGTATCGTTCATCCTAATTTAAACATTAGATTGATAACGGCCAAATTATTACACATTTTTGAAAATTGTAAATTATCATTAATGGAACAACTTTTAAGTAAAAATGATGAAGATGTAGTAACTAAAAGTATTTGTGGTTTAATAGTGTACGGATTAGAAGATGAATATTCAGAAGTAAGAAAGTATACAATTAATTCATTATTTACTTTGACCAATGAATCTAATATTCATAAAACCTTTTCTTATTTTGTAGATTCATTAAACGATGAATCATTTGATGTTAGAAAATCGGCAATTGACTGCATTGAAAAATTGTCTGGTAAATATAAAATAATTGTTGATCTTGAGACTATTCAACAAATTTGTTTTTTAATCAAAGAAGAAAGTGAAGAGATAACGAAGATTATTGTTTCAGTTCTTCAAAACCTGAAATTTAATAATTTTGAGGTTTTATCTGAAATTATACAAAATATTTATTGCAAATTAACAAGAGAAGATATTTTAAGCATTTTAATATCAATTTTTAGAAATAATACAGAAATGATTATCAATAACATAGATCGCTTTTACAAATATTCACCATTTTTAGAACAACAAATTGTTTTAACAGATAATAAGTATTTTTGTAGCCTTGTTCTTGTGTCTTTGTGTGTTTTTAATAAAATCCCAATTAAAATGGATCCTAACATTAAGAAACACGTTGGTTTTATAATTCAAGAAATTTCGGTTACAAAAAAAATTAATTACAAAAATTTAAATGATTTTACCAAAGATTGTTTGGTAAAATACATTGAAAGCGAAGGAAAACTTAAAAATATAGGAAAATTATTTGAAAACAAAAGACATGGTCCTGATTTTATTCAATTTGCGGCTTGTTTGATTCGTTTTTTATCAAAGTATAAAAACAATAGATCTTTAATTAGACAAATCAATTATTTTTTCACAAATGTTAATATAAAAAATCGAAAATTTATAAAACACACGAATATTAGTAAATTTATTGCTAATCTCAACCTTGAAATGATAAAAAAAATCAAAAATAAAGTCAAAATAGTGAAAATTCCTAATTTGGAATTTGGTTATCCAATAAATCTTGAGTTTAAAATTAAAACGCCATTCTCAAATGCGCTTTTAGTCATAGAAAATAATGATCATAGACGACTTACTTACAAAATACAAGAAATTTTAAAAGTTTCTTTCTATGATGATCATTCCAGTTTTTTTAAATATTTTTTGATTATAAAAAATGAGAGTGATGAGTTCATTATAAGTAAAGTAAAAACAATAGAGAGATCAAAAAACGAGATAAATGTTGAATTGATGCAATGAAATTCGGATTAAGCAAACATTTTTCGAAAGATAAACATTTTACGTATTAAAACCGTGTTTTATTTGACAAATTATTTTTATTTTACTTTCTCCTTTAAATTTAAATGTTAAAAGAAAATCTGCAAAGAAGGCCCATGGTCGCTCAAAAAAAAGGAGATAAAAAAACAGATGAAAAAAAAATTAAGAAAGCAAGTTTATCGCAAGTTGTAGAACATTTAAATAATAATGAAGAAGAAAATAATAGTGACAGTAAGGATGTTAAGGATGAGACCTCTACAAAAGTCAAGAAATCGATTAAGGAAAAGAAAAAGGTAGAACCAAAAGATATAAAGAAAGATTTAAAAAACGATAAAAAAGAAGAAAAAAACGTTGAGGATAATAAAAAAGAAGAAAAAAACGTCGAGGGCGATAAAAAAGAAGATAAAAGCGTTAAGGATAATACAAAAGAAATGGTTGATGAAATGTCTGAGAAAAACGTTGATGATGAAAAAAGTATGGAAAATAAAGCCAAGCCAATTACTGAAATTATACCAGCCGAGGGATCATCTGCTCATCAATTAGTTAAAGTTAATGAATCATCCTCAGAACATATCGATGTTGAGCCAATTAGTTTTACAGAGGATGAGGCAGCTTCTAAAGAAAGCGAAGAATACTCTAAAAAGAAAATAAGGCAAGAACAATCCGCTAAAAAACGAGAAGACAAAAAGAAGAAATCTGCCAAAAAAACTGAAACTGAAAAGGCACCCGAAAAAGTCGATGAACAAAAAAACAAACGAGTTAAAAGAGCAACTGCTGTTGAGGAACCCGTTGATGCTGGGAAAAAGTTGAGTCGTAAAGAAAGAAAAGATTTGAAAGTCAAAAACAAAGGTGCAGGTCCTAGTTCTAAAGAATATGTTCGTATGATGAAAGAAGGTGAAAATAAAGACTTGAAAGAAGTACCTCTTGACGAAGGAAAAGGGATTAATCAATTGCCAACTCGGACTAAAGCTGATGCTATTGCTAAGAAACCTTTGAAAAAAGCCAAGGGTGAGGCTGCACCTCGTGGAAGAACAAGAATGGCTCCTAAAGATAAGAAAAAGAAGTAAATTAAAATTTTAGTGTTTAATTAAAAAAGTATAATTTAATTTTTATTTAAAGCCTATTTTTGTTCATGGGATTGATATTCGTCCAATTTATTAGTATCAAAGGGCTTGTCTTGTTGATGGGTTTGTTCGCCATTCAATTTCGCAGTATCGACCGGCTCTTCTTTTTGTTCATGAAAATGGTATTTGTCTAATTTGGCATTATCGACCTGCTCGTCTTTTTGTTCATGAGATCGTTTCAATAATTTTTGTAAATTTTTAAAACTTCTGTAAAATTTTGATTTTTTATATTTTAAAAATAAAATTCTAATCTGTTTACGTTGTTTCGTAGTGCAGTTTAACACAAAATCAAAAAGGCACAATCTAAGAGCATCTTCTGGAAGTTTATTGCTTTTTATGTGAATTGATACAGCTATGCAATGATAAAACGAATTAAATGAAAATAATTTCTTGATTTCATCTAAAGGCGGCTTGTAAATACTCATTAACTTTATTAAAAGAGCAACTTTCAAAGTTTTTTGATTTAATTTATTGAAAAGGCTATCATTTTCTTTGTAATTTTGTGTTCTTAAGATAATATAGGTTTTATCATGAATGCACATTTCATTAACTTTATCATTGATAGTATCACATTCGGAGATTTTTAACGTTTTTTGATCGTCATTGCATTGTGTTACGATAAATTTATAACAATCAAAAAACAATTCGGTATCAATATTTTGTAAATTGAAAATTATAAAAAATAATAACGTGTATAAATTATCATTGATCAATATTTTATCCTTATCGCAATCTCTAATGAGAATTTTAAGAATACTTGGAAGCATGTTTAAATGACTAATACATTTCTTTACTATATACAGTCGTGTTTTGTTCATTCGTTCATCATTTATTTCAAGATAATGAATAAAAATATAAATTAAAATTTCCCAGTATTTTTCAATATCAATAAATTCATTTAACTCAACCAATTTTTTCGTTAAATATAAAATTGATGTATAATCTTCTTTCAAAGAAAAAACAAACAAGAATATGTAAGAGAAGTGTTCAAGATTTTGAATGTAAAAAGAATCTAATAAAATGGGTATAAAATCAAATTTTGCTTGTGAATTAGTAGCAAGGATAATCAAATCAGACCAAGATATTTGACTCTTTAGATTACTAATGTTATCAAATATAAATTTTGGGTTGTTTTGGGCATAAACATCGTTATAAAAATGTACTCTATTAATTAAAATATTAGCAATTTTTGCAACTGTATTTAAAACGTAGTACTTAGCAGAAATGAAACGAATTTTGGCTAGTTCATCGTCTTTGTATCCTAAACATAAATTATCTGGGAGTTTGTATTTTCCTAGGTCATCTATAAATTTTGATGTTATTAAATCACTAATCTTATTTATAAAACCAGTGTTCTCAAATTCAATACTATCTGAAGATTCAGGAGCTTTGGTGTTTTTCTTCTTCAAAACGTAAATTTTAAAACGATTTTTATCTTGGTTTTCAAGTGATTTCGTATTGTAACAAAGTTCTAAGATTATTCCTAAAGATCGAAGAATAGCAATAAAAGACATAACCTCCTCGTAAATAGAACTATTAGATTCTAAAAATAGATTTAAATTAAACAAACATCTTCTTATTAATCCAACTTTAAAGTCATAAGAAGACAATTTAACAGACTCTACTTCACACAATGTTTCTATTGTTTTTATAAGAATATCGGTATCCTGTTGATCGTAATAAACAAAATTTGATCTTTCAAAAAGAATATTAATTAAGTAAGTAAGCATACTATTTAGAAATACCTTTTTATCATTTATCATACTTGGTGAATGTTCAATTATTGACATCAGCACAATACAACACGACGTGAGGTTTTTATCAATAATATTATTGCTTATGTACTCATTAAGTCTATTAAAAGTATCTAAAGATCTAGAAAAACTTAATTTTTCATTGTCTAATAACTTCATTACAAGACCTAATTCTTCTCTAGTGTAATGTTTTAAATAAATATTCTCGATTATATTTTTGTAGGTTTTGTAAATGACATTATATCCAAAAGCTTTTCTAATGTCTTCTATATTATTTTCAGATAGATTAAAAAGACTTAAAATCTTTATTATTCCATGCATTGAAATGTTTTTCATTTGTTTAAAACAGATATCAATAAACTTTATAGATACATCTCGATATTCTAAAATCGGTCGTATTTTTAAAAGAATTTTATAAATTTCAGAAACATCTTTTTCAGTAAAATTAATATTATCATTATCGCAATTTAGAAGAAGATAAAAACTAAGATAAGGATTTTTAACTTTTAAAATATCCAAAGCATTCTCAGATTTAATTTTTATCAATTTTTGTTCATAAAATTGTTCTATTTGTAATTTACTTAAATTAAATTCTTTTTCGAATACGGAGGTTTTATAGATAAAATTAGAGATAAATTTATAATTAAATACATTTTCATGTGGTTTTTTCATAAATTTTTATTGTATTGACCATTTAAATCGTATCGAAACTGTTTGTTTTAAATTTAACCAATAATTTAATTAAATAAAAAAATTTTAAGATTTCTATAAGATTATTATAAACTCAATTAAGTTTATTATCTTATAAAAAAACATCTCAAATCTTTATAATATATTTATTTGTTACTTATTCGTACTCTTCTTCAGTTTCTAAATTCATCATCCTCAAAGAAACCATATTTTCACCAATCAAATTTCTCAATTCCGCAATTTTTACTGTAAGTTTATTGACCAAATCCGTAAAAATTTCATTTCTTGTCACAATTTCTTTGTGTTGTGTAACAAGTGACATTAAAATTCGAGAAATCAAAATTGCGTTCCTATCTATATAATTAGGCAAAGTTTTTAAAATAGTATAAACATTCATGGGACTTAATAAGATCAAATAACTGTCAATTTCATTGAAATTGATTTTATCAATAAACAAATAAAATCTCTCAACTGTATTATCATGTGTAACAATTCCTTTTTCTGTTTCAAGTTCTTCAATAAGCTCCAAAAATTTATCAGAGTTATATGTATCGACAACATTAGTCGTTTTAATAATTTCTTCATCTGATTCTTCAGAACTATCGTCTAAATTAAGTTCATATTTATCCATTTTAAAAACAGATATCGAATTTTCAAAAACTGAAAATAAATTTTCACCAATTAATTTAACGTAATTAGAATGATGCTTGAATTCCTTTATGTTTTCAAACTTTTTATAGTATTTAATAGTATCAGATCCAACCATAAATAGTTCATTATTGATATAAGTTGTATTTTGCGTATCATTAACTATCGTTTTTCTACATTCACCAAATTGTAAACCCCAAATTTTAATTACTTTATCAGCACCTGTTGTTATAACGTTCTTAAAGTCTGGTGATATTTCTATATGTTTAACAGGCAAAGAATGACCATAAAGTATAAGTTTTTGATCTAAAGTAGGTAATTCATAAACGTAAACTTTACTATTCAACTTAGAAACTAAAAGTAAATTAATTTCTTCATTTAATTTAACATGGGCAATAAGATCATTTGATTCTAGTTCATCATAAACTTCAAGTTTTTCATTTAAGAAAATCACTTTATTTTCTGATCCAACAACTAATGTGTTTTCGCCTGAGTCCATTGATATCACATTTATTTCTTTTGTCATTACAACATCTCTAGTATTCAAATTATAAAAAGTAAGTGATGTTTTAGTGCCAACAACATAGTAATTTCTAAAGAAAACGGATGCCTCCCCTTCATCGATCTTAATACTTGCAATCGGATCCAATTTATTTTCATTTAAATCCCAAATCATTAATTTATCACAAGAAAATGTACAAATATTTTCATTAGCATCAGAATAAACAGATAAAATATTTTGTTTATGATAACTAATCTCATGAACATTATCTTTACTTTTATAAATTATTGAATTATCAGAAGTAATAAAAATAATAGTTTCATTGCAAAAATCGACATCAACAATGTTACTTTCTGTTTTAAAATTATCTAATTCAACTAATTTTAGTTTGTTTTTTGTGTTTATTTCAAATCTAGAAAGTTTTTTATTTGTCAATACACTTAAGACGTTATTATTAATTTTAACTGATCTAATTTTCTTAAATTTAACCCAAGAATATTTCTCTTTAGATTCGTAATCTATTATCAAAGTATCACAATCCATGAAAAATATAAGAATAAATTTATCAATTAAAAATATTTCTCTAATTCTCCTATCAAAAACAATCGTGTCTTTTAATTCTTCACTATCAACTTCCCAAATCTTCAGAGTATTATTTGAGCAACCAGCCACAATTAAAAATTCATTGGAATAACAAGAATCAATACAATAAGTATTACCTTGATATCTATTTTTGATCTTCTCTAAAACCAAATCATACAAAATAATCGATCCTTCGGCACAAACACTTAAAATTTGGCTATCAATTTTTTTTAAATAATTAATTTGTTTTCTATGAGCTCTAAATTTCAAAATATCATCAGTTTTTTCATTAATTACTTCAATAAGACCATTTTTATATCCAATGATAAGATAATCATCTTCACAACAAAAGTAAGTCACTTTATATTTTTTGTTCCAATAACTTTTTACCAATTCAGAACTAGTCATATTCCATAAATTAACATTGTTATTGACAGACACATAAGATAAATCGTTTTTCTGGACGATTTTAGATTTAAAATTCGATATTTCTCCACCTTTGAACTGAAATTTAAAATTTGGAATAAAATCTTCTTCTAAATTTATTTTTTTCATTATGACGGTCAAAAAATAAAATAAACTAATTTTGATAACGGAAAAGATAAAAATTGACAAACATAAAACATGGGCATTTACTATGATTCATGAGTATTCATAGTGTCATGTAATGACAGCATTTGGAAAATAAAATTCCAAATGCTCGCTCGAATTAGTGTCAAGCTGACACGATCAGTGTTTTAAAGGAGGGATCAGATCAATGGTGAAACGGGTGGTTTCAGATCCCCCTTTAAAACTATATAAGGCGAACATGCGCCGTAAAACTTGAAGAAATTAAATAAATAAAGTAAAACGTCTTCGACTTCCCCTGTACGCAACACATAGTAAAAGTTTTAACAACAGTAATTTAAATTTAAAAATGTTTAATTTTTTTTATTTACAAGTTTTTTGTAATATTTTTTAAAATTAAAATATTTTAGTTTCTTTAATTTTTCATATTTGTTATTTTTGATAAATTCAACGTATTTTTTATTTTTTTGTTCATATAATTTTATACATTCTTCTAAATCTTTTATAATACAATTTAAATATTTCTCATCTTTGATTTTATTACTTTTTAGATCTTTAAAAAGTAATATTTTTTTTATTGTTTCATTGTCCAGCTCTACCATAGAAGGGCCTTTTACAAAAAAAGTGTTTGTGTATAACACGGATTTTAGCCCATGGATATAGAAGAAGACTTACTGTTGTTGTTTTTACAACATAAAATAGATAAAGAAAGTCTAAAGAAGTTATTAAAGATACACAAAATTGATTATTATTTCTTTAATAAACGTGTCATACAAACAATTTATGATTTAAAAGAAGTTAATAGGCCAGTATTAAAAGTTGACGAACTGTTAGATAATAAGTTTAAAAAAGAAATTTTGGATTTAAAGGCGAATAAAACAAACTCGCCTATTCAAAATACATTTCTGTTGGATAAAGATATCGATTTTAAATATGTTTTTAAGAATAAGAATCTTTTAACTTATAAATCTGCCAAACGGTTATTGAATGTTGAAGAATTGGTTTGTAAAGGTAAAGAATATTGTAGAGCTTTAGGGATAGACATTAACATAGAAGAAGGAGCCATGACTTACTTTTCTAAATCATTAGAGTTTTTTTTGAAAAATACATTTGATAAATGCGGGAATGAAATAGATTTAAAGAAAGTTAAGGAAGTTTTAAAGGATCATTTGGGCTTTCTTAACCTTAGAAACTTTTTGTAAATCTTAAATTGTATTTTTTAAGAATTTGTAAAATATTAAATTTTTTATATTGTTGATTAATTTTTTGAAAGGCCAAATATTAAAAGTAAAACCTTTCAAACCCATGTACAAAGAATATTCTGAAGTAAAAAATTTGATGAATATTAAAATTATAAAAGATATATTAACAATATCCAAAAACATAGGGCTTCACCAAAAATCTGTACAATATTCAACATTTTGTTACATGAAATACGTACAAGAAACCAATAAAGTAACAGATCATAATCTTTTAGTAACTTCAAGTATTTTTTTAGGGAACAAAATTGCTAATTATGTTCTTAAATTGGAAACAATTTTAGAAAACGTTTTTATCACTTACAATTTGAATTTTGATGAACAAGAATTGAAAGAATTTAAAGACAAGGTGATTAGTTTAGAATTAAACATGACTGTTTCTTTAGATTTTGATTTTAATATTCAGGACCAATACGTTGAAATTATGAATTACAGTAATGAATTGAAAAACGAAATGGATATTAATAAAGATACGGATAAACAAAAATTAATAATACAATCCTTATGGATTTTTATGAATGACAGTCTGTTTTATCCTTTTAGATTGTTTTTTGATCAAGAAGTAATTTTTAAATCGTGTTTGTATTTGAGTTATAAAGTACACAATAATCCAAATAAAGTAGAACAAATACTAAACGACAAATCTAAAAACGAGATTTTATTTGTGGTGGATGAGATTATAGACGGATATCTGCACAATTTTAATGATTAATATATAAAATCTATAAATAAAAGTTATTTAATTTAAATAAAGCTTAATGTTTTAATATTTTTGATCATGCAAAATATGCAAATTAACTTTGATTATTTACCTATAGATTTTGTATTAGAAATAGAATCTGGTACTTCTATTCAACAAATAATACAACCAAAACCCAAATTGGATCTAAAACAAGCACGACTGCCTTTATTTAAAAATAATAATATCCAATATCTTCAACAACACACAATTATGAAAGCAGAAAAAGTTAAAAAGCACAAGATTACAACTAAACACGATATTTCTACAATATTTGGACCTGATATAACTCAGTGTTGTCTCTTTGAACTGAAATCCAAGAACAAGATCAAATTAAAGAAACTGAACGTTGAAATGACTTTTAATGAAAATAAAGAGCAAACTAAGGCAAAAATGGCGCTTAAAAAGCATGAAAATATTTTTATTTTTGAAATGACAAATTTAAAAATTAATGTTTTTGAGATTTCTGGTGAAGCACGAGAGATAAAATTAACAGAAATTGTAAAATTTAACATGAACAACCTGAAAGGATATGAAGAAATTTACTTAATTCTCAAGCATTCTTTTCTTGTTAAAGAAATTGAAGAAGACTCAGATTTATTATTTGTAATTAACAGAAAAAATTATGTAAAGCAAAGTTTAAGTAAACTTCTTTATGAATTAGAAAATGAGTTAATTAAATAAAATAATTAATAAAATATATTAGATGTTTAATTGTTAGTTTATTATTATGCCCTTATGAGGAACAAAAGTTTAGGAATATTTGTTCTGATAACTGTCATTTCTGCTGCCACGTGTTTTATTGTACAAAAAATTCTAAAAAACAAAAAGAAAAACTATTTAGAAAGCGCAAAATTAAAATATTTAAAAAAAGATTACCAAGGATCCATTGAAGACTATAAAAAGGCACTAAATCAAGATTATGACAAAGTAGAAATTTATAATGGTATATCGATGTGTTTAATAAAACTTAAACATTACAATGATGCTTTAAAATTCCTTAGTCAATCTTTAGAAATTAAAATTAGAGATAATTTAAAAGCTTTACAGTGGCGAAGTGAATGTTATAAATTACTGGGATTTAAGAGATTGTATTTTAAAGATCTTGTATTAAAATATAAACTTGTTATGAAACACGAAGTTCCTTTAGAAAAATTAAAAGCAGAATTAATTAGAGAAGATGCACTAAATTATGTGGGAAACAACTTTTTAAATCATTCAAACATTTTGTATTCAGATTTTTTCTCTACGTTAGAAGGTGTTTTAGAAACAGACGATCTTTCTGTAGAAATTAAAAACTGCAATTTTGAAAATTTAAATAACAAATTAATGAAACCTGGTTGGGAAAAATCGTATAAAGGCAATGATTTTATAAATCCAAAAATCATAAGAAGTTGTTTATTTTTCCTTAAAGAATCTTATCTTCACGCATTTGAGTGTTGTGGAACACCAGAAAATCTTTTAGAAAGATTTTTAAAAGAATTTTTTAAATTTAAAACGTTTAACGTACTACCAGATATTACAATTTTTAATTCGCAGGAAATTGAAGGTACAAAAAACCCGACTCTGATTTTTTATTACGCAAAACTGTTAATGTTAAGAGGTAATACGACAGAATACATTAGATTACTCAATACAATCCGAGATCATCCGTTTGTTTCTTATGAATTACTCTTACATAATAAGAAGAATGACTGGACCGATAAACATCTTCAATTGACAGAAAATACAAGATGTTTGGTTTTATTAGGTGAGTACGCCATAGAAAAAGACGACAAAAAATTGTTAAAAAACATCTTAACAAAAATGCAGGATTCAGATGTAAGATGTCTTCTTTTTAAGGCAGAGATCTCTTATGCTAGACACGATTTAGATTATACTGTTCATTTACTTCGAAAGGCAATCAAAATTGATTCTACTTGTTTTAAAGCGTTTTTTAATTTAGGAGAAATTCTATCACAAAAATATCCTGAACAAAGTACATTGATTTGGAAAGAAGTGTTGTCCAAAGTCAGTAATATGAGTGAGGTTATGATAATGATGCATATATTTATATGCTTAGAATGTAAGGAATATGTAGATAAACATTTGGGCAGATTAGAAAATTAAAAAATCTTTTCAAATTAAAAATAAACAGAATAATTTTTTAAACTCATTTTTAATTTTTAAGAAGCACAACTATCACAAACGTCATTCTCCTGAGCCATTGCTTTCTTAACCATGTCTTGATCAACTGTAAATTTAATTGCAGAAGAAATCGGCTTGGTTCGAAGATAGTACATTCCAGTCTTAAGACCTTGTTTCCAACCGTAGAAATGCATTGATGATAAAGTAGAGTAGGAAGGTGTAGCTAAAAAGATATTCAGAGATTGAGATTGATCTACAAAGTGTTGTCTATCCGCGGCTAAGTCAATAACACTCTTCATTTTTATCTCCCAAACTGTTTTATAAAGATTTTTAATCTCAAGTGGTATTGATGGGATATTCTGAATAGAACCATCATGTGCTATAATCAAATTCTTAAGTTCTAGAGACCATAATCCAAGATCGATCAAATCTTTCATAAGATATTTATTAACCATTTGGAAGTCACCAGCTGATGTTCTTCTTGAGTAAAGATTACTGGTAAAAGGTTCAAAGGCTTCATTGTTACTAAAAATTTGAGAAGTACCAGCAGTGGGCATAGGAGAAATTAAAAGTGAATTACGAACTCCGTATGTTTTTATATTTTCTCTTAAGACTTCCCAATCCCATCTACTTGATGGTTGTCCTCCTGACATTTCCCAGTGGAATATACCTTGACTAATTGGTGAACCTTCGTACGTCTCATAAGGACCATGGATTTTAGCTTCTTCACAAGATGCTTCTAGTGCTGCATAATAAAGTGTTTCAAAGATATCTTTGTTTAGTTCTCTTGCTTCTTTACTCTCATATGGTAATCTCAACATTACAAATACATCAGCTAATCCTTGAATACCCAAACCAACTGGCCTATGAGTCTTGTTAGAATATTCTGCTTCTTTAAGAGGATAAACATTATGGTCTATGACTCTGTTGACATTCTTAGTTACTATTTTTACCACTTTTCTAAATAATTCAAAATCAAACTGACCATTCGTCATGAACTTTGGAAGACAAATACTTGCTAAATTACAAACAGCTACTTCACTTGGACTTGTATATTGAATTATCTCTGAACATAAATTGGATGTTCTTATAGTACCAAGATTCTTTTGATTACTAAGATTATTAATTCTATCTTTATACATCATATAAGGAGTACCTGTCTCAATTTGAGATTCAATAATAGCCTTCCATACTTTTTGGGCTGGAACAACAACTCTTTCTACACTTTTCTCGTAATTTAAATACATTTTTTCAAACTTCTCACCATATGCATCCGAAAGACCAGGTACTGACTTGGGACAAAACAAAGACCATTCACCATTAGTTTCAACTCTCTTCATAAATAAATCATTAGTCCAAAGACCAGTAAAAACATCTCGTGCCCTCATTTCTTCTTTACCTACACTCTTCCGTATATCCAAGAAATCAAAAATGTCTTTGTGCCATGGCTCCAAAAAGATGGCAGGACATCCAGAACGCCTATTGCCTGCTTGTCCAATGTACTTCAATGACCAATTAAGAACTTGTATGTAAGGAATTATACCTTTGGATAGACCACCTGTTTTTTTAATTGGAGTTCCTTTTGCTGTCATATCGTGAAGATCTAAAGCTACACCACCTCCCGACTTTGTAATTTGAACACATCTCTTAACAGTATCAAAAAGACCTTCAACACTTTCCTCGATAGGAGTCAATAAAAAGCAACTAGCAAGTTGTGATTTAATAGCTCCAGAATTAAAAATGGTAGGAGAACCATGAGTATACATATTCTTAGATAATAAACCATATGTTTCTCTTACATTATCGAAATCTTCTCCATGTAATTGGATAGCTACACGTAATAACATATCTTGTGGTCTTTCAATTGTAACACCATTAAGAGTAAGAAGATACGCTCTTTTAAGTGTCAAAATAGCGAAGTAAGTCCAATTAGAATCATAAGAATAATCTACCATACTGTCATAAATCAATTTGTTTTTCATTACAATCTCATAAAACTTCTCAGAGAAAAAATCACCGTTTTCATAGACGTGCTTTACCTTTTCCGAAAATGTGTCCATTGTAGTCATATATAAATAATCCATTAAAATTCTAGAAGAAAGTTTTCCATAATCAAAATGAACTGTGCTCATATACTCAGCAGTCTCAGATGCAAATGATATTAACTGATCAAGAGTGATAGAATCACAAAGTCCATCTTCAATCTTCATTAAATAATCTTCTTTATCGATAAAATTGCTTTTTAATTCATCAATAAAACGAATAAGCTTAGTTTTATATTTTAGGTACTGTTGTCTGGTAAACAATTCATTGCTTTTTTTTATTTGATGTACGTAGTACTGCATATAGGGGTTTTTTTCATTCTTTAAATAATTTTTTATCGAATTTAATTTCATCATTAAAAATATTAATAACCGAAATGAACAAAACAAAAAATTAAAAAGTTTGTTCTAATATATAAAACACATTATACCGTAAAATCGTATTTTTTTTTGATGGAGGCAACTTCACTTTTATCGAATCATAATTATAAAATCGATTTTTGTTGATAAAAACAAACGTCATGAACAGGTCAATGATTTGAAATTCTATAAAAGAAACACATAACCAGTTTTTACTTAAGGAAATATAAATACCATTGATTTGGTTGATGTATAAATATCAAATGAAAACTTTGAATCTTATTGATGTACAACTTACTTGTATGTTTGGATGTTTATTTTAAGACCAAAAATAAAGTAAAAAATGTTTTATTTTCTGTTTATGTGTTATTTCTAGAACTTGTTGAGTTAATTACAAATAGACCATTCTTGGAATATTTATTGTTTACATGGTCTTTGATATGATCAATGCCATTATTTATAAACTCTATTAAATATCTAATAGTTTACAATAATCCATTTAAAACAACATTATCGAGGTTTTAATATAAAAAATTTTTTACAAACAGAACAAAAAATTTAATGACAATTTTGACGTTTTAAATAACCTTTTCAGTATAATAAAATATATTTGACAATGTCAGTTTTCAATTAAATACCCATTGATAGATTTTAGTCCATAAATTTTAAAATTTATTATCTTGATTTTTTAATAAAAAGAAGTTTTTGTGTGATGGAGGGATTTTGTGTAAATTAAAAACATAAATGTTATTATAATAAGATTATAATATTATTTTAAATGCAATTTAGATTAAAATGATTTAAATAGAAAATATACATTTTAGAAATTTCATAATTAAATTCTTGCATTTTTTTTCCTTTTTGTTATTCCCATGAAAATTTTAGTTGCAGGCTGTGGCGGAACCGGAATAGAAGTAATAAAATTACTTTCATTTTATCGACAAAAATACTTAATTACAATTATTGATAATGATAAGATTGAAATTGTGAATTTGAATAGACTATTCTGCTTTACAGAAAGAGATGTTGGTCTGTACAAGAGCGAGAAAGCCGCTTCTATTTATAAATGTGAGTACATTGTAGATGACATACTCGTCCTCACAGAAAAAGACATTGATAAATTTGATTGTGTAATTTCAGCTGTTGATAATATTGAGGCTAGAATGCATCTTAATTTTGTTTTTAAGAAGAGTAAGTGCAGTATATTCTTAGATTGTGGTGTTTATGGTGATGTTTGTCATGCTCTTATGACTAATAGAGAAGGTTTTTGTTTGTATTGTATTAAAGAATTGTATCAAAAGGAAAACGATCTTGGTTTGTGTAGTCTTAAGTACCTTAAGAAGACAATAAACAAAGAAAATAGATTTGAACTACTTAAATCTCATGTAAATTACTACAAAAACGAAGGTTTTAACACTATAGAAATAATTAATAAATTTAATGAACAAGTAAACAGTGAATTACAAACGAATCTTAAGGAAGTAAAACATCTCTATGAAAATATTGTACCAAGTGTGTGTTACACAAATTCGATTTGTGCGTCTCTAGTTGTATTTCTTTTAAGAAATAAAACTTTTGGAGTTTTCATAAATTTCGATGGAGGTGGATTACGCATAAACAAAATACAAATAACACGAGATGATACGTGTTTTTTATGTAAAAAATATGATACATAAGGATATACAATGTCATTAACTTTTATTTATAATGTGTCATTTTGTTTTTGCCTTTCACGTTCTAGTATTACATTCATCAATCCATTCAGAATACACATCTATCGGACTTGTCAAATTATTGGCTTTACACATAAATTGTGCTTCACAAACACTACAAAAAGCATAGCCTCTTTTCTGTGTTTTCATAATCTTACATTGTACTACTGAATCTTGGTGACATTTGGGACAAGCAAATCTTCTTTCTATTGCTTGTACTAGTGGTATCTTTTTTATTTTAGTTCTTCTCATTTTTCTCCTTCCCATGAGGGGGTTAAGAAAGGGCTTAAGATGCCCCTTGCCTATGGGAAATATCCTCTCAAAACCAAAAAGCACAAAAGCAACTCTAAAAGATTTGCATTTTAAAATTACAGAAAGCGAAAAGAAACACAAAAATTTAATTAGAAACAATACAAAGACAAAATGGCGCATAATATTCTGGTCTGTGATATGTGTCCTTATTTCTCTGGTATTTGCTTTCTTAGATGATCAAAATATCTTTATATTCTTTTCTATTCCTATTTTATTCTCTACTATTGTTTATTTCCTATCTTCATTTTACTTCTCTTATCGAATTGATTCTTATAATCTTTACGTTGAAGAGCTTAAAGAACAAAGAAAAGAGTTGATAGAAAAATTAAAAACAGAAGAAAATTTCTTAGAGACCATTGAACTTGTAGATCGTTTTGAAGGAGACAATACGAGACATCTTCACTTTAGTAAGATAAATCAAAAGAATAAAGGCATGCTAAGTAAAGTAACTGATGTTATTCTTGGAGGAGATCCTTCCAAGTTGTACGCTTTGATTTGTAAAGAATGTCATTATCACAACGGGATGGTTCCTCCTGGTGAATACAAAATGACTGAGTTTGTGTGTTATAATTGTAATACTTTTAATGGTAAAAAAGATGAGTAATGGTTGAGAATGTTGTTGTGAATAAAAATTTTGCTTAAAGATAAATTAAATTTTGTATTTATGGGCAAGTCGTATGGGAAACCTTAAAACCTTTAATGATGTTATGATTGAATTTTTTAGACGTTGATCTATCATAAAAATGTTTGCATTTATTATGATTAAAAAAAGTAATTTGCTATTATATTTTAAACCATTACTATTAAATATTTATGCAATTCTATCTTGACAATTTTTATTACATTAGTTTAAAATGTAAGCTTTTGATAATTTTTAACTGTCCTGCTAAGGAACAGGAACGGGTTTTAAAAACGCTTTCTATTATTAGATGATGTGGTCATGCTGAGAGTTCGTCTAGTAACTAGTGTGTCGTATGGTCTCGTGGGTGATCAGCCCCAGCTTTTATTTTTAATTTAAAGGGGCTGAAACATACTGTAAAACTGATAGTAAGAGATCAGTTTTGATCTCGTATTCCGATTAGTTCGGCTCTTTGAGCACTGTACGAATCGCACCGATGGAGTGCTATGTCCATATCGCAACATATACAGTAATTCTAAATGTTCGCAGTTGCATAATTTTCAGCTAAATAAATTTTTACTGATATTAAAAAGGTTTTTTTTAAAATCATTTAACTTTATCACTAATTTTTTTTCAATGTTTTTTATCTGTTTATTTTAATCTCATGCTATGTAATCATTTTAATAAAACAAAAAAATTAAAAATTTACAATCTTCCCATAAAAACTGCATTAGTTTATATATTTTTGTCATGTATAAAGATGGCACAACAGTTAAATAGACATTCAATCATCGAAAAGCTAAACAAACTAAACCCTGATAAAACAGAAAATGAAAAAATAATAAAAGATTTAGGCAAAGGTCTTAAAAACAAGCATTTGACATTTAGACAACACAATTATTTGATTTGTTTAGGCAGAGCAATGTTTACAGGAGAACTTTCTGACGAAACCCATGGAGAAGATTTTAAACTGATAGGTAAAGCAATTTTAAATGATAAACTTGGTAAAAAACTAAAGGTCTTCTTAGTAAAGTTCCTTTATCTGATGAACATACAGCCAAAGAGTCTGTAAATAAATTGATAGATATTTTTTAAACTTATGAGATCAATTACGGATTTAATCAAAATAATTTTCAACCTCACGAAAACGGACCTTTTAGTGATGGTCAAATGAATCAAAGTAATCTTAAAATGTCAGGCTTTGAGGATGCAGATGACAATCAAAACAGAATCCGCATAGATAAAATTCTTAGAAGTATTGAATCTTCGGATGATAACTATACCCAAGCCATCGTCATACTTTTAAGAAAAGCTCTTGTACTCGGTAACCCGAGAGGCATTAAAAATCAAAAAATTTTGGAATTATTTGGGGATTGTATTAAAAACGAAAAGCTTATTGAAATTGATAATCAAGAAATACCAAAATTTATAAGCGATGTTTATAATTCTGGAGTACCCTTAGACAAATACACTATTTTAAAGTTGGCTAATGTACATCCGAAAGATGCAAATCCAACTATAAAACATTCTAGATTTTCAGCCTTTTAAGCAATTCTAATCAAGAGAGTTTGCACTTCTTGGACAAAAATTCATCTGTACATAATCGTAATATAAATCAAGTTTCTCATATCGAAAGTAATGGTTCCGCAGATAATCAGCACTCTAAGTCAGTTAGCAAAAATGCAAAGAAGACATCAATAAAACACACAAAAAGTCCCAAAACTAAAAAAAGACGCAAAAGAAGCAAAAGAAGCAAGAAAAGTTCTAAGCTTGATATAAAACCTAAAACTCAATCTCATCAAATCAAAAAAAAGTCTCGAAAAAAATTATCTAAAAAAGCTAAAAGGTCACAACGCAGCAAAAAAAAATTTACAAAAACTAAACCTAGAAACAAACGCAAAAAATTAACTGCTAGTAGTCGCGATGACATATTCAACTCAAAAAATCTTGATGCTGACATGATGGGAGATGATCCAAACACTTATAATGCAATTACGCATCCCGAAGCTTCTTTTAAACAAACTGTTAGCACAAAACCTGAAGTAACCAGGCCCATAAATAATGCTCCACCGTCCACTTCTAACAAAAATATCAAAGATAGAACTTTTATAAAATATTATTTCGAGGAATATAAACGTTTTGTGCCTTTGAATCCAGCAATTGCATATCAAGGGAGGCAACAGTTATTTTTAAATGATGATCAGATAATTTCCAAGCTAAATACGGTCGTTGGTGGTAATTCTTACGGTGACAATTTTCGAGATGTTGACGTTAACTCTCAAAAAATCGTCGACATTTATAAAAACCGATTGATTTTGACTTTTAAAATTAGTCGAGGTTTTTAATAAATGCAAAAAATTATTCTGTAAATTTTGGATAAAGCATAAACAGTAGAACTTGCTCATAAAAATTTTCACCTGACGACGATTTTAAATAGTTTTTGAACGCAAATAATAAAATATGTATATTAAAACATAGCTAAATGATTATTTTAATCCTATTAAATCCTTTTATTTTGAAGTCTTGTATTTAAACTACGAGTTTTTAATTTCAAAACCTTGTTAACCTCATAAATATAATACTAAAACACAGTATCACTGAGCTTCTTACAAACGTTGTTTAGATTGCAATTTATCCTCTTTTTATATTGTCTTAAACTTCTACAGTATTCAAATTAAGAACCAATCATATTTATATGTGCTTTTGATTTTTTGTTTAAATTAATTTTACGCTTAGTTTATTGTTTTACGATCATTTTTCATTTTACACAATGAGGTCATTAAATTAAATGAAATTTTTAAAAAATGATTAATATCCCATGAAAAAGGCTGCCATACGTATATTTATTAAATTTATTGCAAAGTGGCTTATAGAAAACAGAAGCTATGATTCAAATGAACTTAAAGGTCTTGATTTAGGTGTTGGAAATGATAGAGGTTATGGTCATATGAGGCATCTTGGTAAAAAAATTTTAACTGGAGATCTTAAAGAGGAAGATCATAAAACCCTCAATCTTCTAAGTGAAACAATTGCAATTAAAAAATTTACAGTTAATAAAAAATACCAAAAAATCTTTAATTTAATAGGTCAAGCCCTGGTATCTGATAAAAATACTGAAAAGACAAGGAAACTCATTGCTCGCATATTTATGAGTGGTAAAGGTGCAGACGAAGAAATTTTTTTGCTTTTATATGATGAGCTTGTGGGTGGTAAAACAACGGAAGATATAAATGAAGATTTGGAGAAAATACGAATAAATGAACCTGTCGTCCCTGTCAAAAAAACTAAAAAACAACAGAAATCACACAAACTTTCAAAATTCAGCGTTAAGAAAAAATCTAAAAAACAATCCGAATCTGATGGCAAAAAGTATAAAAAACGTAAAAAATTAAAATCTAATACAAAAGATTCCGATAAATTAAAAATTAAAAAGCATAAACCTAGGGAAAAAACGTAAAAAATCCACAAAATATTTAAATGATAGAGCTTTAGAGTTGATTTAAATAAAATACAGTGATTACACATGTTTCTAAGATAAAAATGTATTACGCTTTTAACTTTTTGTTATAATCAACGTCTAAAAATATGAATATTTTTTTTTTAAAAAACTGGCTTATGTATTTCAAGAGTAAATAGAAAAACATGTTGTCTAGATAAAATTACACATGAGCTCTACGAAATTTCAAATTTAGAAGTTAATTAGATCTTTTAAAACAGAATTAATTATTTGTTTTTAGAAAATTTCTTATCATGGTTTGTATGACGATCAATTTGTCATCATGAAACTTACCATTTTAGATCTAATTGTTTTATTTATAAAGACAAGTCTAGAAAGTAATGATCATGAAAACGAGGATGCAGAAGAGGACGATCCTCTTGTTGATTTAGGTAAAGTCCTCATGAAAGGAAAGCTGGAAAAAGAAGACCAAGAAACACTGCAAATATTGGGTAAAGCTATTGTAAATGGTAAAGACATTGATGAGAAACATAAATAAACAATAAAACTTGCAGGTGAAGCGATTGTATCAGGAACAATAACAGAAGAAGCTAAAAAACTTCTTGATGAAGTTCTTGTCTATGGTAAAAATACAAATGAAGAGACTTTCAAACTTTTAAGTAATGCTCTTAAAAAAGATACCGCACAAGAAGAAGTCGAATTAATCAATAAGTCATCAAAATTTGGAGAACAAAATGTTGATACAAGTGATGGTTCCACGTCAGTAAAAAACGCAAATTCTGAACGCCCTATCCCTCAGTCTGTCGTTAATAAACCAAATTTTGTCGAACACAAAGGCACCACTTATTTATGTTATCCTGATTTAAATCTTGTCAACAAAAATGATGAATTATATCCAAAAGAATATGAACGTCCGAGGGCCTTTAATCCGGCATATGTTGTTTATAATCCAAAACGAATCTTAAGTAAAAATTTACAAAAAAAACACTCATCAACATACTGGAATTGATGTATATTCTAAAGGTGAAAAGTTACCAGATGTTGACGTCAAATCACAAAATAGTGGTTTACATAATAATTCTGAAGATCGTATCAGTCTTACTTTTACAGAAAGTCGAGATAGAAATTAAAAATGGGTTTATGGGTTTTAACTAAGTTTTACTAAAATTACAAATTTACTCACTAAATTTTGTTAAATTATTTTTTATTGATGCGTTTGTAAAAAATTTTTTAAAATTTTAATTAATTTGTTTTGTTTATAAAAAGATTTAGGAGTTTGTTGTTATCAATCACAAGTTGATAAATTTTACGAGTTGTTAAAAAGCCCGATAATCAGCATGACATACTATAAAATTTCCTAAACATTCAAATAATTGGTTTTGTATAGCATTTTAAATTTTGCATCAATTAACCCTATAGCTTTCAGTCTGTTTTTTTTTGTCAACTTTTTAAAATGTAGGTTGTTAACATAATAAAAAAAAGATTATTGGATTATAAATTAAACAATTAACCGTCAAAATTTTATCGCAACTGGTGCCTTTGTTTTTAAAGTCTGGTCAATTAGATATTTACAAAATCGAAGAACGAATATTTAAGGATATAGTAAAATAAAATGTTATGTCAACTTAAAATGCACAAAATTAAAATCCCATTTAATAAAGACCCACTAGATATTTCTCATCAAGCAAGTGACAAATTCAATATTAAAAATACTAATTATCGTTATTAGGATGATTCTATTAGATTAGAGAAAATTTTAAAATTAAGCACAGCTCAAAAAACAATTAAAAATATAAAAGTTTTTATTTGATCTTTTGTAAAATGTAGCTTTTAGTCAAAATAACAAAAAATTAAATTGTAAAAAAGGTTCTTTATATCGTAACTTGTAAGTAATTAATGCCCCTAAACTTTAAGTCGATATAAGATGGCATATTAAATGATTTATTAACTAATAAAATTACAAAGAAGTCATAACATTTTCGTATAAATTTTAAGACTTTAAAAAATTTAGATTAAACAATCCTGGAGTACCTGACTAAAATGCTTAGACGTGAAAACGTTATAGATTAATTTAGAAACAAGTCTATCGATGTGGTTGTCAAAAAAAGGAACAATACAGCTTGTAGCTTTTATTAATATTATAGATAAGTCATTTGATTCTAAGCAGCAAAGAATCCACAAAATCATTTAAGGGGGAGGTTTTTACGTAAATTTTAAATTTTTATAAAAAGACTATGTTATGATAGGTCTAAAATTAATTCCAAAATACTTTAGCTTTACGGCCCTTAAAGCACACTTTTTTACATTTTCTAAAAAAGCAGAAACAAGCAATAGTATTGAGTTAAAAATGTTAATTTTAATACATAAATTCATCTTTATATTTTCTTTATATACTTCTTGCGTTTTTTTATCAAAAATATGTTTTTTTGGTTCAAGTAAAGATTTTAGGACTACTCTTAAAAAGAGGGGTAAAAAAAAATTATAATACCTTTAGTAAAGATTTTAGGACCAAAAATTCTTTAAGCCAAATTTCTCGTTCCATAATTTTTTTTTACCCCTATTTTTGAACGTTGGTCCTAAAATCTTTACCAGCGCCGTTTTTTTTAATTTACACAATGAGTTCATTTGATTAAGAAATTATTTAGAAAATAACATACTAAGCCCATGAATTTAATTAATAATACATTTTTATTTGTAAATTTTATTAAGGCTGTTATAAATATTAAAAAAAGAAACTCAAGTGAAGCAATTTTCAATCATAAAGCAAAACAGATACAGGTCGATCAGCGCGTAAATGATCGAAATAAAAATGAATTGATTAAAAACAATGCACACAAGCTTCTTTTTGGCAACAAGCTGCAAAATTACCCTTTTTATGATCCTTTACAAATTCAAGGGGATGAAGCTGCAGCTCATGTTACATATCCAACACTCAAAAAAATTATAGTAGAGGGGGTTAATGACGCACAAGGAGAAAAAATTATAGATATTTTGAAAAAAACTCTCGAAGAAGAGTTATTTTTTCAAGATGGAGACATATTAGATCTTTTAATTCTTTTATATAAATCTCTTAAAGTTGCAGATCTTAATAATAGTGCACATAAGAAAGTTCTAAAAGATTTAGGTAATGTTCTTGTGAAAGGTAACCCTAAAAACGCTCGATATAAAAAAACGTTAAGATTACTTGGAGAAGCCATTATTCACGACAAATTTTTAGAAAATGATCACCAGGAAGCTTTGAGGTTTGTAAGTAAAGTTTTAGAAACCGATAAGTTCACAGATGAAGAAGCTTTTGAAATTTTAACTGCTATGCTTGTTCATAATTTAAGACTAGGTCATCACCATTATAAAAGACTTGGTCTTAAGGCTGCTAAGTTCGAAAATGAGCTTGCACAGAATGCTAAAACTCAAAATCGACTCAAAAGAGAAACTGTAAAAACTAAGAAAAAGAAAAGAGATAGAAAAAAACTTAAGAAAAAAGATAAAAGTAGAAGACAAAGAAGAAAACGACATGCTGTGACTAAAGTCCATACTGCGAAAACCAAAGACAAACTATTAGGTTCTAGATTTTCCAGTGCTAATTATAATGCTAATATGACAATGAATGATGATTAAAATGCTTATATAGAATACAATAATCCCATAAATTCCAGTATTCAACACATACTTAATGATTCTTAAGCATTAAATTCTGAAAACAATACTAATCTACAAACTTCTAACATAAACTCTGCTATCAATATTAATAAAAGAGCTTATTTAAAAAAAAATAAAAGCCATATTGATTTACATAAAAACAATGGTAGTCAGATCAATAACCAAATCTTAACTCGAGACAATTTAGGAAATGACAGAATAGCATCTATCGCTGATGATAAATTTAAAGGCATTAATTTTAAAGATGTTGACATTAGACCTCAGACAAAAAACAATGATCCTCATGTTTTTAATTCTCAAAAACATACCATAATCATTTTTACAGCTTCTCGAAGTAGATAATTAAAAAATTGATTTACATTTAAGTTTAGTCTCTTTGAAAAAACATATCAAATCTGTTTATTAGATCTATGTATAATAATCACTTTAGCATTTGACAAAAGCTTACAATAATTCACTGGTACCATATATAATTTATAATAAACAAACATGTTGCTTTTATATTTCACACCAAATTAATCTCACTCTTTAAAAAAAAAGTTCCTCGTAGGGGAATCGAACCCCTGCCTCCTGTGTGAAAGACAGACATCCTAACCACTGGACTAACAAGGATGTCTATGAAGATATTTATTAATATGTTAGATAATTTTTTTGTATAAAAATTATATTGAACTAATTTGCCCATGAAAAACAGTGACCTTTCTAAAAATGGTTCCAGTAGTTTTTCATTTATAAACTTTGATTGGGGTGAGAAGGTCAATAACGATCCAGAAGACTTGGTTTATCCTACTATTCTTGATCCAAATCTTAGAAATTATTACGTAGAAGTAAGTGTTTCTTTAAAAGATTTCATTATTAAAATGACACCTACCTTTACTTATAGATATATAGAAGATTACAAAATTAATATCGTGGCGTATTCGTCAAATAAATGCGCCTTAGAGATAGAAATTGTAAACTTTGAAATGGTTGAGTTTAAGAACTTTAAAGATAAAGGAATAACGATTGTAACCAATAGAAACAAATTTAAAAAGAATAATAGAACTAAAATTAACAAAGAATACAAGAAAAAAATTTTAAAAGGCGAAATAGTTACAGATATAGAAGATAAATATGAGGAAATTATGAGAAAGATCTTTAAAATTCAAATTGAACACAATCACAACTTCTTATTTATTGATACATACGAAGATTTAAATAGAAATTTAAAAAATTTGATAAAGTCTATGGATTCAGAACGTATTTTTGTTCCTAAAATCAAAAATTACAAATCAGGTGATAGAGAAGAGCATTTTGAGGAAATACTTACTAAGATCCCCGGAATTAGCAAATGTGTTGCTAAAGCCATATCTTCTAAATACAAAACTTTGATAAATTTTTATTGCAAACTTGTTGATGAAAAGGTCATTAATTTAGAAAATTTAATAATTTGGGATGAAGTAAATTGTAAAGGGAGAGCTTTAGGTAGGGTCCAAGCAGAAAAATTAATGAAGATTTTCTTGGCTACCGATAAAAATACCTCTTGTAATTAATAAAATATAAAATTAATTTACCAAATGTTATAAATACAATAGTTTTGTTATTTTTTTTATAAACAGTAATTTTAATCTGTTAAAATAAATCAATTATATTTTATTTTAATTATGCATCGAATTGTCTTCTACAAACAGTGTTGATATCTAATTCTGTTATTTGTTCATCAGAGGATGCAAATATTTTTGATTTTTCTTCTGAATAAACGACACCTGTGATTTGTGAATCATTATAAAGATTAACAACTTGTTTTTTAGCAAATGTCCTAGTATCAAACATGGTTAAATTATTGAATTGTTCTGTAAAACATAAGAGATCAAGTGAGTTTTTGACTGTAAAAATTACATTTCTAATGGCACCTTTATGAGATCCAATTTGACTACTACTAAGAAGATACTGTTTTTGATCTTGTCTTATATCCCATAAACAAACATAACCATCCTGTGTTCCAACTGCAAATATATCTGAAGTGCTATTCCAAGAGACACTAAAACCACCATCTCTTATAGTCTTTAATTTTTTAATTAGTTCATAAGTCTTATTTGAATATACTATTACATCATTACTATCTCCTACTATTATCAGATATTTTCCATCTGGACTTATAGAACAATAGTTGACCTGTGATGTATGTTCTATTTTTTTTATTAGTTGTAGATCAGTATCGAATATTTTTAAAGTTCGATCATTACTGGCTACATGGATTTTATTATTTCTAATGATTATATGATTGTTTATAGCTTCGGTTAATCTTTTGACTAACTTTTCCTGAGTTAATCTATTTAAAACTACAATTTGTCCTTTATGTCCACCAACAACAATATACTCCTGATCAATAAACAAAGATGTAGGAGGAAACCGTAACCTTGGCAATATTACATCTTTAATTTTAATATTGTAATCATATGCTAATATAGACTGTTCAAATGGATATACTAAGAAATTACCAGACATTTTCAACATATTTTTTAATTGCCAATGTTGTGATTTTACGCCTTCTTCGTGTATTAACTTCGATTTTATAAAATTCGAAACTTCTCTAATGCTTGAATTTGGATTTTCAGTAGTTGACATTATTTTGATTGGGTTTAAACATTTAAATTCGGAATATCAATAATGAAACAAATTTGATATTTAAATATTAAAACGTCAAATCAAAAAGTAAATTTATAATTTAAAAATAATTTGATGTAAATAGTAACACCATAATTTAAATAATGATTAAATATTTTTACTTTAAAAACCAAATTTAATATTATCAAATTCTGAAAAAGAAAACTTTTATTATAAAAAACCAATTTGACATCTTAAATACAACAAAATCTATCAATCCATAAACATTATCAAAGATTTAAAAGCACCCGCCTTTCTACGAGAAAGCTCTTTAAAATCATCAAAAGTAAGAAAACCACTTTTATTATCTAATGTACAAAATAAATCATCTACAACTTTTTCAGCATCAATGCAAACATCAAGGGTATTTGATGTCATATCAATTATGCTCTGAGCAATAGTAATCATTTCTTTTTTAGAAATAACACCATCATTATCTTCGTCATAAAATCTAAACATCCATCTGAGTTTCTCAAAGTCACTTCCTTTTAGTAAAATACTAAAAGCTATTAAAAATTCATGAAAGTCTACTTGGTTTGATTGGCTTATGTTAATTGTCTCAAAGAGTCGAATAGAAAACTTCTTAGGAGAACCAAATGGAAATAATCTCTTAAACATAAGTTCTAATTCAGAAACAGTAATATACCCTCTGGGAAAGTGTTCTCTAAAAGATACAGACCATTCGTGTATGTTTTTGGCTGGGAAATGTGAAAATTTCTTGGCATCTTCGTGATTAATGTCTGGAATCCGACTTAATGAACTTCCCATGGGGTAATAAACACAAATCATTAAAAAATATTTATTTTTAAATTAAGTTTCTTGAGGAGGTTCTGAATAAAATGGTATCTTTCCTCTATTCCAATCGTGTAAAACATTCTTGCAAATGAGATCTAAATTTGGCTTATTTCCTTTTATAAGTTTACCGTATCTAGCAGCAAATTTTTCAATAAAATCATCAAAATTATTAAATTCCAAATTGTAAACAAGCGAAATTTGTTGTTTGTGACTTTTTAACAAAACTTCAACGTATTCTTCAGGATTTTCTATATTCTCTACTCTTATAGCACCTTTAAAAACAGCTTGAGTGTAATCTGAAATTGGAACAACACCAGGACAATCTACAAGATAAATTCCTCTAGTTAATGTGATGTACTGCCATACTTTTGTTTCTCCTGGTACAGGTGCAACATTGCAGACAGATTTATTTCTTAGTGCATTGATTATACTGCTTTTCCCAATGTTAGGATATCCAACAAATCCTACGCTTATATGCTTTTTATTGTACAATTTTTCTAATTGTCTTAATAAATTAATAAGACTTGATTTGCCAAAATTATTTTCTATTGATTGTGCGTGAAAAGCCAGAGCTGTGTGTTTATCAGAAAAATACTTTAGCCACTTGGCAGTTATTCCAGTTGGAACCAAATCTACTTTATTAAGTAAATAAATCAAATGTTTATGAGGTGCTTCTTCTTTTATATAAGTTGATATTTTTTCACAAAGTGTACCAAGTGGATCTCTAGCATCTAATACGTGGATAATTACATCACTAGAATCCAACACTTTGTACAATTCAAGCCAAATCCTAGAACTTTGTCCTTTAACAAGATCTTTTTTAACTTCTTTTTCATCTTTTATTTCAATGTTCTTCTTAATTGCTAATTCTTCCAATGACTTAACTTCTAATTTTGGTTTTTTTCTAATGGCGGTTTTACCAAAGACGTTATCAAAATCAACTTTATTTTTCTTTTTAGTTTTTTCTGTAAGTAAAGAGTAAGGAACATTTCCTGTTTTTAGTAATACATTATAAGGTGTTTCTATTTTAGATGCTTCCCTATAAGCATCCAAATCTAATTGAGAAACTGTTTTTGATGCTCTGAACCATTTTCTATCTGGTTGGATTCTTCCTGTTTTTGCCGTTGTCTTTTGGAATTCTGCTGCTTTTGTTATGACACCATAAGCATTTCTTTCGGGTTTACATCCTCTTAGCATCTCCAAGTATTTTAATTTCTTTTTATTGTAAATATTTTCTCTCATTAATGGGCAGATTTTAAATGAAAAAAAAATAATTACAGTAAAAAGGAAAAGATATGATAAAAATTCTTTTTATTGACAAATTTTAATTATTAAAGATTCTTGTGTTGTTCTTTAACACTACTCATAATACTTTCGACTTTTGGCACCAATCCTTTTGCTCCTTCTTCAGTAATAAAAAGTAAATTGTCATTAATATCTTCTATAACAAAACTTTCTTGCTCACCAATTTTTAAAATTACTTCTTTTATACTTGGCTTTGTTTTAACAAGACATCCTTTAGTAATTGTTACCATTAGATTGGGGGAGAAATTAAAAATGTTTATTAGAATGGGTTAATATGTTTTTTTAAAAAAATGTTTGCTTTTTATAGGTGTCTCTGTTTAAAATCGAGAAAATATTTTTGCATATTATTAAAATCTAGTCATATAAATACATAGAAATATTTATATTCATTTAAGTTTTTCAAATTCCATTAATATTTATTTTCCTACTAATTTTTAATGAAGCTTAAATTATTTATAACGACATAAAAATTTTAACCCATGGGAGTAAAAGGCTTATGGGGAATGTTACAAGAAGCAGCAGAAGTTGAAATTCCAGAAAATAAGACATTAGCTATAGATGTAAGTATTTGGATACATTATTACAAGGATATGCAAGAGAAAGATATTATTTATATGGTATCAAAAAGAATTATTAAATTACTTTATCATAATATTAAGCCAGTTTTTATTTTCGATGGTACGCCAAACGAAATGAAAAGAAAAGTACTAATTGAAAGAAAAAAATTAAACAACTCAAAACTTATAAAAGATATTGTTGAGAACAGAACATGCAAAAAATGTAAGAAAAGTATCAGAACTTGTAGACATGGTGGGATGCTGAATGAAAAAATAAGAAATGATTTAGAAAATCAGATTAAAGTTAAATTAGAATCACATGATGAAAGATGGGGAGAGGATTATAAACACGATGAAGATCAAAATACTTATCACAAACCAACACGTTATAAACAAAATAAAGTTGTTATCGATGAGGCTCTGATTAATGATATTGTTAAATCCAACAAATTAACTACTAAACAGAAACTAAAAATGCTTTTGAAAATGCGCGAAAAGAGAAAAGAACAATTGGGATACAACGATGATACACTTACGGATTTTTCAGATTCTCAATTGGTCAATATCAAAAAACGCAATTTAATTAGTTTCTATATCAGGAAACTTGAAAAAATTAAAAGTAGCTCAAAAGTCCAATCAAATTGCTACAAAGAATTTACATTTAAAAAGGAAAAAAAACAAATATCACAGGAGATAAATAATAAAAATGTTGATTTTGAAGTTGAAACTGTTAAAGAAGAATCATTGGATTGCTTATTTTCAAGTGAAGAAGAATCTACGATAGAAGAGGAAGAAATTGTAGATGAACAACCATTAAGCAACTTAGATAGATTATTTGATGCATGTTCTAGTAGTTTAAAAGATAAAGTTAATAATTTAGATAATAATGATCATGAAAACAAAGGCACTTGTTTTGAGTCTTCTTCCGAGACTGTTGACATAAATAAAAACAAAAGTCTAGAGTTTATAAACAATCCTGATGTAGAAGAAGATTCGTCTTCTAGTAGTTCACAGGACATTAATGTAAAAAATCGAGATGAAGAAATTTTATTTGAAAGCACACCACGAAAAAATGTCGATTTTGAAAGAAACGAAACAATTTATGATTTTACTAATGTTCAGCTTATTTTTAAAAAGACAATTGAAATTTTTAATCTTCCGTATCTTGTGCCACCTGGAGAGGCAGATTCTCAATGTGGCTATTTATCGGCGCAAGGAATTGTAGATGGAGTTGTTACAGAAGATAATGATGTTCTCTTATATGGAGGAATAGTTTATAGAAATTTCTTTAGAAAAAACAAACACATCGAAAAATTTACACCACAAAAGATTTTAGAAAATTGTAAATTTACTCAAATTGATTTAATTAATATTAGTTATGTTCTAGGATCAGATTATACAATAGGAATTAATGGTATAGGTGCTAAAAAGGTTGTTGATTATATTAAAAGTGAAGATTTTCTTAATTTAGACATTAAAAAGTACCAAGAAATATATTTGAAGCCTATAATTGATAAACACTATAAACCAAAATTTAATGTTATTTATTTGCGAAAAGTTATAAAATATTATAAACATAAGGATATTGAATCAGATAAAATTAACGAATTGATTTTTTATATTAAAAACATTAAGAAATAAGATGATTTGTTTTTAAAGCAAAAAAATATAACTTTAAGTCATTTTTTATTCTAAAATATAAATCTCACTGGCCGCCTTTTGAAGTCTATCCATAATGGCAGATCCTTCGTCTTGTTTATCTATTGAACATGTGAAAAATAAATCACATTTTTTATCAAGTGATCGTAATCCTTTGAATATATTCGCTGAAATTTCTTTTTTAGTAGATCCTAAATCAAAAACAATAACATTTTTCAATTCATCAGATCTAAATATTGTATTATTATGTTTCATTATACCAATTATTATTTTTTCATCAATATATTTTTTAATATGATCAGTAATGTCAATATTTTTAGAAACAAACAAAATAAACTTATTTTTTGGTGAATAATGTTTATATTTTTGACCAGGTGACATCACTCCATTATTTTTAGATACTTCTAAATGTAATTTTGTTTTATCATTTGTTTTTATTTTATTCAAAATTTTTGCTTCATCTATACTGTAATTAAGTGAAATATCTCTATTTATGACATTACGTATCTGTTCTACAGTAATACCGCCAGGTCTTAAAACAACAGGACTATTATTCAAAATAGAAAATACAGTAGATTCTAAGCCAACTTCACAATCACCTCCATCTATATATAAATTAATTCGTTCGCCAAAATCATCAATTACATGTTGTACAGAAGACGGACTAGGACTGCCACTAAGATTTGCTGAAGGAGCAGCCAATGGTTTATTATTTTTTTCTATTATTTCTAAAATACACTGATTTTTAGGCATTCTAATCACAATTGTATCAAGACCACCCGTAACAATCCTAGAAATATTCTTTTTAGCTTTAAATAACAGAGATAAAGGCCCAGGCCAAAATTTTTCTATAAGTTTTCTATATTCTTTAGGGATTTCTCCTTCTATTAAATTGTTTAACATTTCTAAAGAAGAAATATGAACTATCAAAGGATTGTCGCTTGGTCGGCCTTTAAGCGTAAAAATATTTTTTAATGCATCTTCATTGTAAATATTAGCAGCCAACCCATAAACTGTTTCAGTAGGAATTACAAATACTTCATTTTCCAAATGATAAAGCAAGTCTTCAATGATAACATCTTCACTTTTTATTATTTTCATGGGTTGTAATTTCAAAAAATTAATAAAATTCTCAAAAATTAGATTTTTTAAGATTTTTTTGATAACGACCCATAAAAATGGAACATTTACTTTTTGAACATCCACAAGGATATTTACTTTTTGAATGTAAAGAATACGAAGATATATCTAAAGAAAGTTTTAACGAATATTTAAAATTATTAGAAGCTGTTAAATTAGTTGGGAAATTGGATTTCAAAGATTTAGATATGGCAATGCAAAACATAACAGTACTTAGTGGTAACAAATTACCAATTGAACTTGAAAATTTCTTAGATTTGAACAATGTCAAAGTTCTTTATGCTGATATTTCATTAAAAAATGTTTTAAATGAAAAAGGAATTGAACAAAGAAATTGTGTTAATTTAACTAGAGGAATTAGACACAATCTAAAAAAGTTTTTAAAAAATGATGAAGATGAAAGAAAACAATTTTTATTAAGTACATCTCATGCATTTTCTAGGAATAAAGTTGAATATGGAGCTAGAAATGAGGATTCTGTTTTATTTCATACTGTTAATATGTTAGATCAAATAGAAAAAGATATTAATTCGTATACAATGAGAATTAAAGAAATTTACGGATGGTCTTTCCCAGAGTTGTATTCTATTTGTAAGAATAATGATGAGTTTATTCACGTTATTAATTTATTTTTAACTGGTACAAGACATAAAGATATCAACGATGAATTATTAAAAAAGATCGAAATTGCTAAAGAAAAATCTATTGGCATGAAAATTTCAGAAGAAGACATTGATAATATAAAAAATCTCTGTGCAATAATTGAGAAGAAAATTGATATTAAAACCGATTTAAAAAAATATCTTTACGAAAAAATCGAAATAATAGCACCGAATTTATCAGCTTATCTTGGAGAATATATTGCTTCTAAAATCATTACTTTAGCTGGAGGAATCCTTAACTTAGCCAAAGCACCAGCTTCTACTATCCAATTATTAGGAGCAGAGAAGAGTCTTTTTAAATCTTTAAAAGAAAAATCAGATACACCAAAATACGGAGTATTGTACCATTCAAATTTTGTAGTCAAGACGAGCGCAAAGGATAAAGCAAGAATAAGTCGTTATATCGCATCTAAAATTTCTATATTAGCCAAAATTGATTATTTTTCGGTTGATCGTTCAAAATCGTACGGTTTAGAAATTAAAAAATTAACGGACAAAAAAATTAATTCGTTGATTACAAAAGAAGATGTTGAAAGAACAGATGAAGTTTTGAGTAGGGTGTTTAAGAAGATTAATAGTATAAATTAATGGTAGAATTAAAATAAAATTATTTAAAATAAGTTTTTACAAGATCGTATATTACCCTCCTTTTTTCATGAACATTACAGAAATTACATTTAAACTTTTAACAGAAGGAGTTTATTATGGCGATTTATCTCCAAATATTAATGAAATTAACAAAAAAATTAGGCCATTGTTTTATGAAGCTGTCATGTTGTACGATAGAAGTGTTTGTATTTTAAAAAATAATTCAAATAAATTTATATTTTCAGATTATTCACCAAATGATAATCTTGAAATAAAAACGGTTTTTGAGAATATTGTTAATAAACAAGTAATAGATAGTTACATTTTAGAATCTTTAATTCATAACAAGTGGATTGAGAAAGATAAAGATGGTTATAAATTATCACCAAGATCTTTAATTCAATTTGATGAATACATTTTGGATCTTGATGGGAGATACAGGAAGTGTGGTATTTGTAATCAGTTAGTTGATGGGAAGGAATTGCATGATTATTGTGAGAATTTGATGAATGAAAATAGATAAAGAGAAATGTCGTTAAAGTATTTTATACAATGTTGTTAGAGGATGTTATTAAAATGATGTTTATTAAAAGGATGTTTATTAAAATGTTGTTAGAGGATGTTAAAAATATTTTAGAGGACATTAATTTTTTATTACCCCAAAATGTACTCACTCGTATTAAATTTCCCTTTTAAAATTAATAAAATTAAAACACAGCACATTTACAAGACAAAAATCGAAAGAAAAGAAAATTTAATATCTTTTGCTTTAAATTGGAGATATCCTATAAGTATAGAAGGTGCTACTTGTTTGTCTATTTCTAATGAAAATGATTTGTTTCTTTATGTATTTAAATTCGAAGATATTAACAAAGCAATAGATTTTATGGAAAATACTTCTGTTGATGTTCAGAGAATCCTTGAATTTACAGACTTAGAGAAGCTTGTGGATAAAACAAATAAGTTGATGATTGAATACGAGAAACACGAAAAAGGATTTAAAAGAAATAAAAAGAAGAAGTTGATAGAAGATAATGATGGGTTTTTAAGATATGAATAAAATGGCATAGAAGAAATTAAGATTTAGAAACAAAAAAATCTATTTGATCAGGAGTAAATTTTTATTGTTAAAAAAATAAAAACTTTGTCTTACAAAATATTTTTTTGTTTGTTGATTAAATTTAAATTTACGAAATGTTTAGCTACCCACTCGTGTCCCAAAACTCGTGTTAATCATACTTGTAGTAAAACAACAAAAAACTCTTTTAAATCAATACTTTAATTACTTAAAGTTCTTCTCTCTCAGAAATCTTTTCAGGTACAGGCTCTTCTACTGGCAATTCCTCGACGGGCTTCTCAGCAACAGGCTCTTCTTTAGGAAGGAAAGGAGTAAGATCAACAGAGTGACCACTTTTTTCTTTAATAAATTTAACTAAGCTTACGAGAGTTCTATCTCCACTTTCCATTTTAATTCTTTCATTAGTACCCGATTTAATTAAGAAAATTACAGGTACAGAAGTTACATCAAAGTCAGGAATGTCATTAAGTGTAATATCAGCAGAACCAATAAAAATTTTATCATTAGCATTTTCCTTAACAATTTTACCTAAATCTTCGAGAATAGGCTTAAGAGTCCTACAAAATCCGCAATCAGGTGAAGAAAAGACAACAAGCCTATCTTTAGTAGATTCTTCAAGGATACGGTTAAGATTATTTCTAGTGATAACTTTAAGATCACGATCTTCATTGTTTTCTGGCTCGGTTTCTGAAGCATAGAAAGGTACGGCTCTTCCTTCAACTACATCAGAAATAAACATCTCAAAATCTTTAGTATCAGCATTTAAAAGATTGTACTTGGTTTTTTCATTGATAAAAACAAGAACAGGGAGATTAACTTCAGTAAATCCAAATACATCTGGAGTAATTCTTGAAGGGTCAAAGGGGATCATAACGAATTTACCAACATTTCTACACGTCTTGGCTTTTTCATAAACAAGTTTTTTAGTCTTATCCATTTCATCTGGTTTAGAGAAAAGATAAAGAAGTGGCATCTCAGTAGCCCTATACAATCCAAAGTTCTCATAAGAAATGGGTCCTAACACTGGTGTCTTAATAATTGCATTAATACTCTTAGATGATCTTCCTTCTAATGGAATCCTATAAGCAACTTTGTCAATTGCACTGTAAGCGTAAACACCAGGAAAAGGAGAATCCATGCTCTTGGCCAAATTCTCATCCGTAGAAATAAAAACAGAAATATTATCTTCAATATGATCAGAAGTAGAAAGAATCGTTTTCTCATCTACAAAGTAAACAGCAAAAGAACGCTCTCCTTTTCTTAATTCTGTTTCAGGATCACTTACAATATTATCTAAGTTAGATGAAATTTTGTACATGTCACTTGGTGGTAGTTTAAATTTCGAAATAATTTCATTGGCTTTTTGTACATCATTCTCAAAAATAGACATTTGTTTTCCAAAGAAATCAATGGCTATCTTAGACTGTTCTTTCTGCTCTTCCGTTTTAAGACCCTTATCGACTTCAGCTTGTGCCAACAACAGACTTATGAAAACTAAAAATTTCATTTTGAGGGTTAAAAAATTTAAAGTTTATAAACAAAAAAATAAAAATAACGGTTTTCAGATAATAAAAACTGTAAAAGTATTTCAGAAGGACAAACTTTTAAATAAACAGATATCTAATATCTTTTAATATTTACAAACAAATAATTTAAGTAAACAGAATCTTATTTAACTCAATTTATTACGTTTTTTGCACTTGTCTTGGGTTTTATTTTCATCCCTTATGGAAGAAGACATCATAAAAGACAAAAAAATACTGTATAATTTTGTAAAATCGTATTTTACTGGAGAAAATAATATTTTGTATGCTCGTGTTTTACAAATAAGCCAAGAGTTGGCAATCGAAGGTGAATTAAAAAGCGTAAGAAAACATATTACTAAAATTTTAATAAAATACACTAGAAAACGTTTTAAAAAATTTATAAATAAATCAGTAAAGAGACATAAAATGGCAGATGAAGGTTCTGAATTAGTGAGAAGTGTTGTTTTGGAATACGTGTGGTTTTACAGAATGACGGACATTTTAAAGAAAATATTTTTTAGGTTTGATTTTAGTGAATTTACTGATAAAGTTAGAGATAAAATTAATAAAATTGTTTTTAATAATAGTGATGCTCTTGTTGATGAACTTGGTAAGAGTATTTTTAAATATGAAATTTCTAAAGATGATCCGTTATACGCATTAATGATAACAGAAACTGAAGAATTAAAACTCGATTCATCTAAAAATCAATTTTCTGAAATGGAGTACATAATTTTAATTTTAGAAATATTTAAAGATATTGAAATTGGCAAAGATCTTTTTTCTCGTATAATTGAAAATTTTATAAAATCTTGGGTATCACAAGCTTTGGTTGAAATTGATAATCTTGGAAATCTTAATAAAAGAATAGAATCATTGAGAAAAAACGTAATTCTTAGTGACAATTTGCATGTAATCGAGAGTAAAATTATAAAAAAAATATTTGAAAGGATTTCTGGTGTTTATTTACTATTTTGTCTTGGATTTAAAGAGAATCTTCATTACATTGAATATTATTACGATCTTGTTGAAGAACAAGATGCCTTTGAATCTTTAATTTATTCGTATTTTGACAATCGATATAAAGATTCTGCTGTTGAATACAAAAGAGAAAATATTGAAAAAAATATTTTAAAGTTAAATGAAAAATTAAAAAATGAAATTAATCTTGAAAAAAAAACTTTTTTAAGTAAAATTTTAGAAAAAATTCAGGGGATCACAAAGATAAAATTGTATCTAAAAGAAAAAGTTGACATTGACGCAAAGTTTGGAGAAACTTTTGGGTTTTGGATTGAAACTTTGACTTTCAAAAACAAATCGTCGTTAAATCAAAAAGCTAATAAAAGATTTGAAATGTTTGTGAATGAAAATGAAGATGTGATAATTAAATCACTTTCTAAAGGCATTAATGATATTTTAATAGGACAAGAGGATGTTTTGGATTTTTATAGTTTTGTTTCTAATAGGGAAATGATTAATATTGAGAATTTTATTAATAATGAATTTAAAATGTTTGATAAAAAAGATAACAGCATTAAGATAATTTGTTGTGATTTACTTTGTCCTATTTCTATTGTTTTGAATGAATTTTCGGTAAATTACGAAGATTTAGAAGAAAATGACGTGTTGATATTTTTAAGAAAATCTATTTTTAAATTTGTTGGTGATGTATTTAGTTTATTCAAAGATAAATATGGATTTGAATTGGCTCTTAGAAAAAATTTGGCTGAAAGATTGTTTTCTGAGTCTAGTTCAATTGATGAAGAAGAAGAATTTTTGTCTTACTGTATACAAAATGGAAATAAAATTGCATCTAACAGGCTTGAAACTATGATAAGTGATTTTAAAGAAAGATTTATTTACAATAATTGTGAGATGGTTCTTTTAAGAAAATTTCAGTGGCCTGAATATAGTATTACTAATTTATCAATTAAAGGCTTAGATCAAGAAAAGAAAAAATTTGCAGACCGGCTTTTAAAAAATGAAAGAAAAAGGTTAACTTGGGTTGATAGTCTATCGAGTTGTGAAGCTGAGATTGATGGTAAAATGTTTAAAATTTCTTTGATTCAATATAAAATTCTCAATAACATAATGAAGACGGGTAAAATTGAAAAAGATGAGATTTTTGAGGAGCATAAATCACTTTATGATTTACATTTTAAAGAATTAATTAACAAAAATCTTCTTATACGTGAAAAGTCGACCTTTAAAATTAATTTTTCTTGTGCAGAAAATGATTTTATTCCAAAAAAAGTTGTTTTGAAAGAACAAACACACGATCAAAATCTTGACGATGATAATAAATTTTATAGTGCTCAACTAGATTGTAAAATAATGAAGATTTGTAAAAAATCAAAAAATATTAAAATAAAAGCTTTATCTGTAGCTTTAAAACTTGAGAAGAACGTGTTGATGAAAAGATTAGAAGAGTTAAAAAAGAAAGGATATTTGGACGTTGTGGACGAGGATGTTTTATACATTCCATAGTAAATTTAATAAAGTAAATTAATTGGCGATGTCTTGATTCTTATCTAGTACGTTTATATCATACTTTCAATGTTTTAAAATTCAAATTTTTAAGTTGTGACGGAATGTTATGAAGTCAAAAATCTACAGATCAAATTTATGTCCAATGAACATTTTATTTCATGTAAGTTTGTTTTGTAGATTCAAAGACATTTTTTTATGTTTTCAATAAATATTTAATTGGTTCATTGTACATTATGATCAATAAAAATCATTTAATTAATACAAATCATGATTAGAACATGTCAACAGCTTTTTAGTATACTGACGTCATCGATTATCTCTTGTAAACATATAAATATTTAAACAATTTTTTGATTTGTATTGTTGTTAAAAAATATTTAAAATATTTTAAAAAATGTTCTTAGAGCAATAAGTCTAATGAAATTTATTAAAATCAGTATTAAATAGAATATTAAAACTTCTAGGCCGAATATTTTTTTACATAATTGTTAATACAAACAGTTGTTGTTGGAAATGGCAAATTAAATTTTCTTAAAGATTCTATAAATGAATATTAGATTATACTAGCAAATTTTATGAATGTTTAAGTTTAAAACTGTGTAGAATATATGTTTTAAAATATTTGTAATTGCTTTTATTATTAAACTGACTCATATTATGATTAAACATTAAATTTTAAGACACAAAAAAGGACTAAAAAGACTATTTTAGATTTCTATGTTTAAATTTTGCTATGAATCAATCAATTAATTTTCTTTAAAGATCAAATCGAGTTCATTTTTTTATTTTTCTTTTACAAATTTGTGTTTATAATTTTATTATTAAATTAACTCTAATGATGGTAAATTACTTCATAAAGAATATAAAATGAAAAATAAGAATTATGGTTTGAAAAATCATCAAAAACTTTTAATGAGCAGTTTGTTTATTTTTTAAAATGTCTATTATGTTAAAATTTGATACCCTAAATGATCAGAGATGAATTTTTGAAAAGATTTATTGTATTTCAATACAATAAACATATAGACAAAGACATGAAAACAATTTCATTTATAATACATAAATCACTGACTCGCAAGTTTCTAAGAAATGAAAAAGTGCGGCTTATAAAAGAGTCTCGTTATGGAAATATTATTAATAGACATAACAAGAAATACACAATTCACATGGATAATGATACATTTATTGAAAACGTTTATCCAGGAGATATAATGAGACTAGAAGCCATTAATCCAGAATATATATATAATTATTTGATGTTCATTACTACTCATTCATATTTTAATGTGCGCCTACTAAAGAAAGACGTATTTGATGACATTTTTAAAACAAGAAATTATAACATGAATGTGACGTTTGAAAGCAAAAATGATCCAATTAAATGTGATATAAAACTGTCAAAAGAAGAGATTATCAGAAAAATAGAATGTACTGAAGATTTAAAATTTTTAGAAAATTCTGATAAATCTTCTAAAGTACCCGAAAAAGACTTAATTGATTTATCCAAAAGTAAAAAGCTAGAAGATAGCAAATTAAAAAAACTGTCAGATGAACAATTAAGAAAATTAAACATCAACATACTGTCCAATGTAACAGTTCACGAAAAATTTTCGATAGAAAATCAAGAGTTTCAAAAAACTCATAAAATTTTGAAAATTTTTGCATTTATTAAAAATTTCTGCAGTGAATTTGTGTCAAGCGATTTTAGCATTCAGAAATTAGTTAGAAGTTTAAAAGAATCAGCATATAATGGTGATATTATTGGTAACGTACACGAATTTCTAATTGATAATCTTAATGAAGAGGTTGAGAAATATGGAATTTGTCAGCTTTTAAATAATTTAAAAAGCGTTATAGATTCTCTTCCAGAGGATGATACAATTGGAATAGCTACAAAGAAGAACGACATCGGGCTTAAAACATGGAAGGTTAAAACTAGAGCTTTTCTTTGGGATTTACAGTCCAGGACCAATAACAAAATAATTTATTCTTTTTATGTTATGCTATCAAAGAAGAAAACAGCTCGTATTACAGAAGCTTTTAACGTAAGATTAGATCTTTTAGAATTTTTAATTTTAAGTTATTTTACAACAAAAATTTTTAGAGATGTTCTTTTAAATGAATTAAAAATATTGGAAAATTTAGAAACAAAAGCTAACGAACTTGAAAAGAATATACAGATTGAGGAAGAAAATATAAAAAATAACAAAGATGAAAAAATTATTCAGAAAATACAAGTTAAAATTAATAAAATGAGAAAGGAGTTTAACAAAATTAAAAGTAAAATAGTTTACAATCCAACAAAGAGTGAAATTGGCACAATCAACCATGTAAAATTTATGTTTATAGATAATGTAATTTACGCATCTAAGCGCAATAAATTTTATGTTTTATCCAGGAAAAATCTAGAAAACATTGCTGAATTTTACATGCCAACAGATAGAATGGAAAGTGTTGTTTTAAAAAATTTAAAAAATGTAATAGAAGCAATATATAAATAAATTAAATATTGTTGTCGATAAAATGTTTAGAGTATAAATTTGATGGTTTATCTATTTTAAATTTTTACTAAATACACACGTTTATAAGAAAATTAAAATATATTTTTACCCCCTTAAAAAATTTTTTGGAAAAAAAAATAAAAAGCATTTTTTGTTAGCAAAGCCTTCAAATTAATAAAAGTTATTTATGTTATATTTTTAATGTGTTAAGTGCTTAAATAACTATTTAAAACAGAAATACATTTATTTTTTCTGTTTTTTTTTGGATTTTGTCGACAAAATAGTTTATTCTTTAATAACGTATTTATAGGAGCAAACAGTTATTAAAAAAAAAATTATAACACGACTTATTAGGTGTAGCATCGATCAAAAATCTTCCTATTTTATAAATTTTTTGTTTTTTTGTAACATTAAAGTAAACGACTGGTCAAATTACAAACTGTAAATATCTAGGCTGCAACAAAATACCACAGTTAAATATATTTGTGTATCACTTTACTTGAATAGTTCATAGAACAAAAATTGGGAACCTACAGTAATAGGTTTATGATGTTTTTAAAACTATTTTACAATACATTCTACTCATTTGTAAAAGTAAACCATTGCTATTTTTTGCAATAAAAATCTACAGGATTGCGTAAGAAATGTCATTTTAATATACAACGTTTAAAATTATTTACAATAATTTATATTTTTAATTGTCAATTGGTCTGTCGAAAAATGATGAGAAGGTTTTTAATAGACGGATTATACAATTTGGATTACAAACGCTTGTGGTCAAATATTTTTTTACTTTGAAAGATTTCCATAATTGAAAATCTAACGAAACAATTTCAATTTTGTAAATATTTAAATTTCTCAAAATTTCTGATGGGCAATATATCTTACCAGATTCATCAATATAATAATGTATTTCTTTTTTTAACACTATATAATTATTTTTATCATAATAACCGTTTAAAAACCAAGATTCTTTACAATATTTTATATTAATTTCGATTCCAGCAATAATTTCACATTCATAACTATCAAAAAAGATAGGTTCTAAATAATCTGGATCTTCAAATGTATTGTTTGGGCTGATAATAAAGATCATCATATTATAGTAATCACAAATAATATTTCTTATTATATTTAAATCATCTAATGATTTAATCTTTTTGTAAAGTAACTTAGAAAAATACTTAAATAAATATTTTGAATCATACAAATCTTTTATAACCATTTTTTGAAGTTTCAAAATATAGTAATCTAAAGAATCCCTCATTTTCTTAATTATAAAATTGTAATTTTCAGGTGTAGATATATCTTGTATATTTTTAATTATCTCGACAGACATTTTATTTATAAAATTGTACAGTTTATTTAGATAAAAGTTAATGGTGTATTTATCTATGATTGGGAAAAATATATGATTTTTTATCATCTCTTTCTTGATATGACCACGACAGTTATCGTATAATAATGTAAGTTTATAAGATTTGCTTTGAGTATGGTCATCAACTTTCAGTTTTTTATAAAACTTTTCGTCAAATCTCCTTAAAAATTCAGACAGATTTGAAGTTGTCTCCATACCATTTTGTACCTCACGATTTACATTATTATTGGTTTCAGAAACACTTGTATTTACATATTCGACATTATTTTTCGTTGTATCTGTATTTATCAAAATCTCATGATTTTCGAAATTATTTGAATATGAACAAATATCATTTACAATATTTAAATTGGTTAAGCTCTTTACAAAAATTTTTAAATTATCAAGGCATTCAACATGATTTTTAAAATAATGCAGATAAAACTTTTTAGTTTCAAACTCTTTTTTCAATTTATTTTCGCCTTGATAAGAAATATACTCATTCAACTTTAGTATTTTTAACGATATTAGTCCAAGAAACGTCTGTTTTATGGAAAAACTAAGAATATCGATTTCATTCTGCATCAAACGTAAACTATTTTTACTATTGTTTCCTATGTTTTTATTTATATGTTTATACGACAAATAAAAATGCCTTTTTCCTTTATAGTCGTTATAAGCATAATGATTGCTAATAGGAACATCTGTAAATTCATATTCAAACCTCAAAAAAAGTTTATCGGATTTCGGAGAATTTACAAAAGAATTAATATATCTTATTGTCTTGTGTTGTAATTTAGCGTATCTTTGTTTTGTGAATCCTAAATAATAACAATCCATTGCAAAGTAATCAGCGTCCAACTGATTACCATTTTCATCTTCGATAGTAATATTAACTTTAGAAAAATGTCCTTTATCAATTTGTGAATATAACTGATTTTCTCTTAAAAAGTTGTTTTTTAATAAAAACACCTTTTTGATTTCTATAAATTTGTCAAATTTTGTCAAAATGTGAACAATTAGAAAGATTAATGATTTCATAGGATTTAATGGACTTTCCTGATAAATTTTATAAATGATTTTTTAACTGATGGTTATCACATAAAAAATATAAAAAAAAATTAGAAAATGACAATAGATTATAAATAATGTTTTTATTTTTTTATAAATTGATTAAGAATAATGATAAAATTGATTTTTATTTTTGATAAAAACTCTGCCTTTTCCTTGAATAACAAAGAGCTAAAATCATTGTAACTCTATCAATCTTTTATTTTGAAAAAAAAAAGCTATGTTATTTGTCACCGCGAAAATTACGTCCTAACGTGTATAGGATGGTTTTCAGAATAGTATATTCACAATTGTGTTTAGATACAAAAAAAAACGCAGTATGAGATTTTTGACGATTTAAAACAGTACTTATTTTGTATAGCATCACACCTGTGCAGTATAGGTGACTACAATATCTTTACATGTTGCAAAAAGCGCAAGGTATTTCGACTCAAAATCATTTTAACATTTAAAAAGATTGTAAATGTTTTTAAAAGTTGTAAATTTAGCAAAAAAACTGATATTTGTTGTGGATTTACTATTTATTGATCTATTAATTGTCATTCTAATATTACATAGCGAAAAAATACAGATCATGTGGTATACACAGATTGTTGATCCAATCTATAAAAAGGAGATGAATGCAAGGTTTTGAAAATTATGTCTAATCTAAACAATATGCCTACAAATACCAATAATTTAGCCTAATGCAATACGTTGCATGCCTTGTAATTATTGTTAACAATATCAATTATAAATTTAGTAATAAAACACTATCTTTATTGTCAGTAAACATTTATTATAAATTGAGGGGTAAAAATAATAAGGAATAAATATTACTGGAGGGTACATACCACACTCTTAAACACACAAATAGTGATAAAATTAATCTCACTTTATAAATTTTAAATTAAATGTAAATAAAAGTTAAATTTAAAGCTGCGTGCATAAGAAATCTTATCTTGTAATAGCACGTAAAGTATTTATAAAATTTGTTGTAAAGAAATTCTTTAACGACATAAAAACAATTTTTACCAAATAATGATTATGTGACAACTTTAAATAGAACTTAAATGTTCAAAAATATCTGAAATTATACACTAATATTAAAAGTAACCTAGTTATATTATCAATACTTTTAAGAACAAATTTTAAGTATGGTTTTAAAATCTCGTGCATTTAAAATTTCGGCTAACTAATACAACACTGATGTAATTGTAATTGTATTTGTGATAATTAGTTTTACAAAAATTAGAAAACTTTATTGTAAAAATCTCCGTTTTTTTTCTCATAAAACTAGGACTTTAATTTTTGTCATAAGATAACATTAAATTAAAAATGCAGATTCTTACTCAAGAGTAATTATACGATACGAAAAGAGTGATCATGAGATTTGCTACTATGGTTTAAATTTGGTGGCATTTAAATCCAAGTTTTTTGTTAAAGATTCCTTGTAAACCTAATAATTTTAGATGTATGGCAAAAAATACCTAGACAAATTTTACAATGGCAACTTATTTGTAAGCTTATATTAGACAATTTATTATAACAAATACTTCTATGTAAACTTTTCAAACAAATTTAATAAAATTAATTTTATTTTTATATTTATAAAGCCTGAAATTAACTCGAATTATATTCCACTTTTTTCATCATAAAACATATTATAAATAACTGTCTGTCTTTTCATGACATCTATAAGATCTTTTTGTTCATTTATATATTTATCTACCACACATGATTTCTTACCGTTTTTTGAGACATTCTTTAATGTACTAAAATCTTCATTGGCTTTTCTAATAAAAAAGTTTTTATATGCAGGAGATTTAAATTCCTTGACTATTTCCAACAATGAGTTATATAATTCAACAGCTTTACTCGGAATCATTGGGGCTTTTAACAAAAAAGTTAAAAAATTATAATCAGATTTTAACCATAAAAAGCATTAAAAATAAAATTATAGCACATAAATCATTTTTAATAATTGCATTTATTATTCACTTAGATACTCCAAATGTCTCTTAGAATGTTCAATGCATTCTTTCTTCTTTGTTCTATTGTATATATAATCACAAGTAAAACATTTAACAATTCGTTTTGGACCGAAGTCAGTCCTTGATAATACCCTTTTTTCACGAACTTTAGCTCCTCTACTTTCATTATCTCGTATAATTCTTTTATCATTTTCTGGTTGGCATGACTTGTAACTTACTTTCATAATTAATGCAATTTCTGAAATTTATATCATAGCATGAATGAGCAGTCAATGCAATCACAAAATATCTTTAAAATTTTCCACTTCATCTTTAAATGATTTTAAAACTGTCCTCTTTTTTTCTAAGACATTAACAGTCTTAATAATCTTGTTTTCAATTTCTTTAAAATATCCTATAACATCTTTATTTGTATTTACATATTCCAAATATTCATTAGGTACATATTTTTTATCTACTGAATCCACTAATGAATTACAAAGATCAACAAAAGTTTTTAGAGAATCAACAGGGAAATTTGTAGTGTGTCTATTTTCTGTAATTTTAATTAATTCTTTAAGAGTTTTCAATATTTTTTCTATTATAGTTGAGCTATCTTCTCCTGTTTTAAATACAATTTTGTCATTTCTTCTGAATGTTTTCATAATTTTAAAAGGGCAGTTGTGTGTTCAAAAACTATTTTAAATGTAGTAAACTTATTTAAAAACTTTTATTAAATACCATTAACTTATATCTTACTACTATAACAATGATAATCTTTTATTAAATAACTTGTACGAGACATATTTAAATCATTCCTCGAAATATTTTCTTAAAGTGTTAAACCCGCCAAGATGTTTATCTTTCAAATTACAGAAAATATTAAGTAAATCATTAACTTCATTTTCATGGTTATTTTTAGTGCTAACTATTTCTTTTTCTATTGCTTTCATCTGATTGTAATTAATTTCAATTTTACTTTGCATTGTAGACCTTTGACCAGAGAGTTTTTCATATTCAACCTTGAGATTAGACATTTTTTCTGAAATATCATCTGTAAATCTTCTGTCTAATTCTTGTAAATTACTCAATTTTGATTCAACGTGGCCAATTTGTCTTTCAAGATGGTTAAGTCTAATTTTACATACATTAATAGATGATTCAGTGTTACTCATTTCACTTCCAATATAGTCTATCTCTCTTCTTAAACCATCAATGCTTTTATCACAATCTTTTATACTCCTAGATAGACTTAAGATCGTTTCCATTTCGACGCAAAACAATTCAAGTTCTTCTATCTTTGTAATGTATTTAGATCTACAAAGTTCTAATTCTTTTAAAGATTCACTCTCCTTGTTAACGAGTTGTTTCATTTCTTTTAAAAGTGATATTAATTTTGTTGGATCTTCCACAACTTGAGAGGACAGGCACGCTATATCTTGCTTGATATTCATAATTAATAATTGAAGAGAATTAAGTTTGTCATTTTTTTCATCTCTTTCTAATTTAAATTGTTCTGTTTCAGATACAAGTGCTTTTTGAACCTTAAGAACTTCTTTAAAATTACTTTCTAGTTCTTGTATCTCTTGTTCTAATCTTAAACGTTCTCCATTTTGCATTTCGTATTTCTCTGTACATTTTTTTAATTCTAATTCTTTACTTTTGATTTTGCTTTCAACTTCCCTTTTTAATATTTCTCTTTCTTCACTTAGTCGATACATTTTCTCATATACATGTTTTTTACTGTCTCTGTACATGCTAAAATTGATAACAGAACTCAATAAACCAATTAATCTTTTTGTATCAGGATTAAAATCTTTTAAACTAAAATCCTCAACACCTATCTTACACATAAAATTGTACATTTTCTTATACATCATAATCAAACAAATAGCATCTTCTTGTTCTTCGGTGTTTATATCACTTAAGAAATCTCCAAATGAACTCTGAGATGTGTAAACATTTAGAATTCCTTCATATAATGAAGTAATAAATTGGTAAGAAGGTTTTAAAAGATCTCCTTGTTTAATCATAATATCTAATTCAGAGAAATACTGGATTATTTCTTTGACCGGTAAGTCAGGAACTTTTGTTGTCATGGGTACAGAAAATAAAAAAAACGTTATAAAAAAAATATTTTTTGTAAAGAGCTTATTAAAATTTTATTATTTAGCTATTTCATCATAAACAAAGTGAATATAACTTAAATCATAAACAGAATTATCCAAATTTATCTCTTTTGAAAATACATCGATTTTATTTTGTTCAAAAATCATTTGAATAATTTCGTGAATGATTTTCTCGTGTGTTAATTCAAAAATTTCAAATACATTTTCGAAAAGATTCAATTTTTGATCTTCATCTTCTGAAATAAACACAAGCAACCATTTTTTTAGATCTGAATATTGTTGCTGTCTTAAAAATGATGCTAAATTTGTGTTCTCTATAATACCTGTTCTCTTTATTTCAAAACTGTATTTGGTATTCTTAAATTCATCAGTGTCTAAATTAGGAAACAAATTTTTTTTTAATTGTTCTAAAATTGTTAAAATTTCAGATTCATCTGAATTCATATTTTCATAACGTCTAATTAAAAGTACAAGACAAAAAAGAGTGTTATTGAAGACCTGGTCATTTTGTGATTGCACCTCAATTTTTAATTTATTGAAAATGAACAACCTAAATTCTTCATTCATTTCAATACTCTCCGTTTTATCATAAATTACCTTGAAAATTCTTAAACTGTTATTTTTAACTATCCAAGAGGTGCTTCCTATACCTCTAAAACATAGATCAAGCAATTCAATTGTCAAAGTAAAATCATCTATTATCGAAAGAAGTATGGAATAATTATGATACAAAATATTTTCACATTCATTAGGCAAACTACAGTCTGTTTTATTGCAATTCATATGTTCTTTAATGTTCTTAATTGCTAAATTTAATGAAAATTTCTTATTTTCATATGACAATGATTTGAATAAGATACCCAACCCAGCACTTTTACGGATCCAATTATTATTGTACTTCGATTTTTCTATTAATTCATATATTTTTGTTTCTGTCAGATTCAGTTTAAGTTCTTTTAAATATTTGTTTATTATCAAAATTACACCAAGATCGTCTATATTAAGCAATATTTGTACTAAAATATTTACATCTTGTTTTAAATAATAGTAAAAACATAATTCTCTTACTATTCTATGATCATTAGAAGTTAATTGATTCTTTGTCATAAATTTGTTTCTAATCCGATCAATCAATTCATTTGAACTATCAGACTGAAAAACAATAAATAACCGTAATAAATTATGGCATAAATAATTTGTGTGTCCATCAGCAAACTCTTCGACCCTCAATCTTGACACTTCTAAGAGATTTTTTATGTCAATCGACTTTTCATTGATATACTTAAATAGAAATTCGATATTATTGTATTTATTTTCTAAAAATATTTTCTCTATATCTTTTGCAGTAAAATTTATGTAATTAACAAATATTTTCGAATAATTCCGAACTACTTGTGATTTGTCAAAAATAGCCCTAATAAATATTTCCTGGGGACAGTTATGAATCATATTTGTTGATTCAAGTAATTTAAGCCCAAGAAGTCTTCTATAAGGACAAATTGAAATTAAAGAATGTTGTATGAGAGTTTTAAATGATGTCCGTATTTTGTCACTAAATTTTTCATAAAATTTTTTAACCTTTGCAACAATCACATCGATCATTTCTAGGTCCTCATTATATTGATTGCATTTTACAAATTCATAAAGTATATTATAAGATTCTATGGATTTTAAAAAAACTTTTCTTAAAGTAATTGAAGGATTATAGGCCCATGATATGCTGCGAGAAGTTCTTAAGAATGGTATATCAAAGGGTATTTTTGAGTTTAAATATTCTTTTAATGCGCCTTTCTTATTTTCTATGCCTCTATATTCATTAATTATTGATATCAAATTAATTAATCCTAATTCTGTATACTTTGTGGGTAAATAATTAAACATTTCTAAATTTAACATCAATAATGTCTTCCGTAAATATTTATAATTCATAAAATTCAAAGTTTGCAAAAATTTAACAATTAAAAAAACATTAAAAGTAGTTTCAGGTTTTATAACTGGGTAAAAAACGCTTGCTATTGTATTATCTAAATCGATCTGTGAATCAGAAGATTCAGTATTCAAAAATATGCTCTTTGTCCACAATCCATAACGTATTATAAAATCTAACGGCAAAATCTCAAAATAATGTTTACTATTAGACATTAATGTAAAAATTTGAACTAACACACCTCTAAGAAACTTATAACACCAATAGTTTTTACATTTTTGAATTATTTGCAGCTCATCGGAAATGTTTACTCCTTTAAAAGAAAGCTTTTTAATCAAATTAAAAAGAATAAACAAGACGTCTTTGTCCTTACTTTCCGATTTACATAGAAATTGTAAAATTTTTTGATCACATTGGTTAATTCTGACGTTGATAAAAATTAATCGTAAAAATAATTTTTTGTCTTCTAACGTTAAAAAATTATTTAAACTAAATTCGTCATAAGGAACATTTAAATCATCGGAAATACAATCTTCGATACTAATATTATAGGCTTGTATATATTTAACGGCTTCTTTGTAGATAGATTTCATTAAGGGTGTAAATTTCATTATTATAAATTTTCATTTTTTTAATATGCCATGGATTTCAATACTGATTTTAAAATTGTCAATATTGAAGACTTTTCACTTAAAGATTTAATTAGTAAGATCAATGATCATCTGGAAGAAGGTGAAAACAGAATAGATAGTGTTCAGAAGATATATTTTGAAGAGTTAGTATCTTATCTAACCAAATTATTAAAAAAAGAACAAAGAGAATAAGTAAAACAAATTTTAAATAAAACATTATAATAGAGTTAAATTATTAAAATTGTAATTTATATGTAAGTATTGGTCATTTGTTAAATAACTCAGCCCCACATATGAAATTTTCTCTTAAATCTAAACAAGTTTTTCAAGGAGGCATTTTTTCTGGAGTGTTTTTGATTGAAAATGGCTTTGAATTTATTTACGATTATATTACATGTAATGTAGAGTGTAAAGTACATACACCTGGATATAAAATTACAATAATGAGTTCTCCTTATAAAATTCTCAATTTCAAAAACAATACTGCTATCTTAATATTTACTGTACCGATTGATGCACCACCTACTATAATAGAACAAAAATATCAAATAATTTACAATATTAATCTTTATATTTATCATGGAATAGAAAAACAAAAGGTAAAATTTCCTTTTATTATAAACAGTTCTTATGTTTATAATAAGTCTCTAAGTTATAAATTATTCATTGAGGATGATATGATGCGATTTGATAATTCTCAAGAAACACAATTTCAATCTATTGTTAATAAAATGAGAACTTACAATACAAAATGTAATATGGATGTTTCTATTATGGATATTGTTAAAAGTAAAGTTAAAATTTTTAAGCAGTTTGATATTACAAATCAAATTGTTAATAAAGATCAAAACGGTGACATATGGTTTTACTGTAAAAACGATGTTTTAAGTTTGGAGAATAATGAAATTACTATAAATATTAAATACGAAGATCATACATATGCAACTTTTTACTATAGAAAATATATCAAAGAGGTTTTGTACTTGAAAATTTTTGTTCTTAAAAATTTTCAGGAGCTTAGCGTATTTTTAATCAAAAGAGTCGATGAGGAGTTAGATGAAACGTATTTTATTGATCGTTATAATTTTAATGATTGTCTATATAAATCTTTAGAAATCCCCATACCTGAAAATTTATCATTTTCATTTAAATCAAATTTATTCGAAGTGGAATATCATTTGCAGGTTCATATTGATGATGTATTATGCAATTTGCCTATAATTTTGATAGATAAAAATTCGAATATAGAATTACTATAAATGATAAAAAATATAAAATAATTTTTTATTCTGTTGCCAAAAACATGGAAAGGTTATAAAAGCCTTCTATTTCAAAAAATAATTCTTTTTTTAATGGTATATAATTTTTTGATGTCAACATACTATGTAAATCATTTACATACTTTTCTGAGCACATAGAGATAACAAGAATATAGCATCTTAAATAATTAAAAAACTTTAGAGATCGGCTAGTAGGTTCCAGGTTTTGAATTATCGATCTAATGATTTTTATGCAGTCAAAAGCCTTTGTGATAGACGAATCAGAACATTCACTTACCAAATTTAAACATTTATAAATAAGATATATTATTATTGTATCGTAAATCTGTGTAGTATTGTGTTTCTTATTGTGGTCAATAAGTCTAACGCAATAGTATAAGGTTATCATGCTTTGTTGCAAATTATTCATTGTAAGAAGAGAACTGTTTGGCAATGATTTAGTGTGATACCAATTCACTCTGTATAATTCAAAAATCGATAAACATCCAAAAAGATATGAACTGAGACCACAAAGCTCGTAGTAATATACATTGTTCTGTGAAATAGTATTTAAATATCTTTTTATCTCAAAATAAACCACAAATAAATTTATATTGTAATTATTTGTATTTATTTGATTTTTGAATAAAATATAATGATCTTTCGGTTTTAAAATTTTCATTCTCTCGTCGCTAAATAATAATTTTAATAAATCTTCTGTATCTTTGCTCCTGCAAATAATTCTTGAAAAAATCCATTCGAATGAAAACTCATTCGTAATGATATCTATAATGTTATTGTTTAAAGCGATATGTCTTTTGTAGGTATCCTGGTTCGAAACTACATATCTCACATAGTCTCTGGCCCAATCGTATCTATTTGGATTAAAAATATTTATCAAAACGTTTGATGTTAGCTTTCTGGTTATATGTCTATGTAATTCAATACTTTCTAAATTATAATTCAAAACGTAAAACATGAATACTTCACTTTTTGTAGAATTTTCTTGAGAAAGATTTTCTTCTTTTGTCAGTGTATTTGCACTTAACAAGGATTTATTAAATGAAACTCTATCTTGTTTAAAACGAAGGATTGACCATAGTGGTTTTCTTCCAAAAATGCACTGATTTAAATTGTTATTCTTTAAAAATAGTTCAATTCTATCTGTCGTTAAAACATTTAGGCAATTTAGAATAAAAAATAAACTGATCATATGTGGGTCGATGAAAAAAATTAAGGATCTTTTTTAAGCCACTCACGACCAATACCGAGTCCAGCTTCTCTAAAAAATTTCTCCTCTGACGACCGATAACGATCTGGACTCGTGATATTAAAATTACTATTTTATAACATAGGCCAGATCTAACAAAAAAAAATAAATATTATCTTTTGGATAATTTTTTGTTCAAAATTTATGGATGATCTAAATATTCAACGATGTTAATGAAATTATTTTAGTTTACAATCTCCCTTTGTATAACGCGGTAAAAAAATCAGTACAACTTTGTAGAACGCAGTTGAAAAAACGCGCAATTTGACATTTAAAACTATAAAAAGACAAAGTTTATAAACTTTTCTATGCTTTATCGTAAAATTACATAATATATTTCCTAGATTTCTCTATTTCTTTGCAATTTGACAAAATTTTAACTTATAGAGGTTTACTTAAAGTTTTTGAGCGTTAAAAAAAATTTTTATAATAATTTAAAAAACACTACAAGTTATATTTATATGCATTCAAGTTGTTTAAAAAAACATCTTTTGTTTTGTAGGAGCTTTTTAAGACCTTTAAGGACTTTTTAAATTTTTCAATACATTTTAAAGAAATAAACTTTTGGCGCTAGGGCCTATTTCCGGGCTTGTAATACAAAAACACTTAATTGCAGGAATTAGGTTTTTGCGCACTTATCTATATTATACTTTTTTATATTTTAAACATACTTTTTGCCTTAAAATTAAATTTAGTTTTTTATTTGGTTTTAACTTTTTAATAATTTTATTCTGTTACTAGAAACAGAGTCAATTCATAAAAATCTTCAATGGTATTGGATAGATTAAAATCATTTATATTTGGCCTTTTCTTTTTTAATTTTAGAATGTCATAAAGATCATTAATATATTGTTCTGAATGCATAGCAAAAGGAAGAATATATGTTCGTATGTGGTTGAAAAAATCTGTTGACCTTTGTGTTGCTTTTTCTAGTTCAAATACACCTCTGATCATATCTATACATTCAAAAGCCTTTTTAACAGTAGTATCTGTACAACCGCCAGCTTTTTGCAAACATATAAAGATAAGTTCATTAATGCTATCAGAAATAGAGTTTACATTATACTTTGCTCCGTACTCAACAAGACGTACACAATAATATAAAATTAACATGGCTTCTTGCATTTTTGACATTGTTATAATAGCATAATTTGAAATCATCAAATTGCACGCTCTATATGTCCTATAATAAGTAAACATTGATAACAGTCCAAACTGAATGGTGCTAACACCACAAAGTTCATAATAATAAACATTGGTGTTGGAAATAATTTTTAAATGTTTTAGAATCTCTAAATAAACAACAAATAGGTTAATTTTGATATCATTTTCATTTGTAAATTTAACTACAAAATCAATATATTCAGCTTCAGAATGAGTTTCAAGGTGTCGAATGTCAAATATTGATTCTAATATAGTGAGAGTATCTAAATCTCTGCAGAGTAATTTTGAAAACTCCCATTCATGCGAATATATGTCTGTAATCAAATATATAATGTAATTGTTAATTGTGCTAGTATTCGAGTAATTGTTTTCTCCTGATTTAACATGATTTACATAATTCTCAGCCCAGTCGTAGATTTTTGGATTAAAAATATTCACAACAACATTACTTATAAACATTTCATTAAACCGATCATGTATTTCTTTGTTTTCAAAATTAAAATTTAAAATTATAAATAAAAACTTTTCAATTTTTGTAAAATTATTATAATCGTGTAGAATTCTATTATCATTGTATAAATCCTTTTCAAATTGTATTGGATAATCATGCATAACTTGATCAAATAATATCTCTGACAAAAGTTGCTCTATGCTTGTATCTAGTCTTTCATTTAGTTCGTTTTTGGCCAAAAAGGCGTCAATACGATCAGTGGCTAATATATTCATTGCTTTCAATAAAAAATATAAGATCATATCGGGTAATAATTGTTGATCGGTATATCCATTTTAAATTTTATCAAAAACGGAAAATCTGTTTTACAAACTTAACAACAAATCAATTATTTGGGTTAAGGGAAAATTTATAATTTTCTTAACATTGTTTTTGCATAACTTCCTTAATTAATTATTGCGTACATATGTTCAACTTTATGTCTATTTACTATATTTTATCACGTATTTACCATATTGGTAAAACTTAAAAGTTTGGAATGTGACTAAAACAAGCCCGCATTGAAAATTTTAAAGGGGTTCTCATTAAAAATGGCAAAAGAATCAAGAACAAAAAATGTAGATTTAGGTGAAATATACTCAGTTGATTTCTTTAGAAATTAACTCGACACCATGACGTTGTACGAGTTGTTCTAAACTGTGAGACTGCTTGCGCTTTCATTGCACGCAGTTTATTAATAAAAAACAATACAACTTGGGATAGATGCAGTTCGGGAAGGCCTATGAGATTAATTAAAAGATCTAAACACATTGATGGTGACATATCGAATTGCATTAAGCCTTGTAATTCTTTTAAGTCAATAAGAATTGTCTCTATCTTTGAAAATTCGAAATTAAGTTTTCAAAGATAGTCAAATACAGTATGTAACATTCGCTGTGCATATTTTTTACCCCATGTATTAAGAGTTTGTAATAGCAGTTAAAGGATTATAAAAAGACTAAAAAAAAAATTACAGTAATGTATTTTTTTCGTTTTTGTTTTGTAGCTGTCATAAGTCGTTAATTTAGTCAAAAAATTTTTTTTTGTAACATAACGTGCATATTTTTTAAAAACATTGATATTTTACCCGATTTGAAACAATATGTTTGATAAAATATGCCTTAACTTTTATTGTGCTATTTAAAATTTGTTTTAATCTTGTATTAAGCAAAAAAAAAAGATTTTTTTGGATTGTTTTTTTAATTAAAAATTATTAGGATTTGAATTTAAGTTAAAGGTTAGAATGAGCAAGATGAGCTTTTTTTGTGATAAGAAATATATGTCAAACGTGTAGTTTATTTATTAGACAATCATAAAAACTTTTTAAACGAACGATTTAATTTTAATTAATATTTAGTGTGTAAACCATTGGCTTCATAACAAGCTGTAACTCTTTCTCTAAAACTTAACGCTAGTTCTTCACAAGTAGATTTATCAATCGACATCCAAGCTTTTATAATACAGTTTTTTAATTCTTTTGTTGTTCTTGGTCCCATTTTTTCTACTTTTGGCTTGATAATAGCCCACAGTGTCTCAATAGGATTAAGATCAGGAGATTGCGGAGGCCAGGGTAATAAATCAAAGTTTTTATACTCAAAGAACTTCTTTGCTAGTTTTGAAGTATGTTTTGGATCATTATCTTGTTGAAAGATAAAATTTTTCATATTCATACTTATTGCAGAAGCTTTAAGATTATTAGAAAGAATATTTACGTATTTCTTAGAATCCATAATCCCATCGATAAATACAAGTCTTCCTACACCCTGATAGCTAAAGCATGCTCAGACCATGACCGAGCCACCTCCATATTTTACAGTAGAATGGATATGTTTAATATCCAAACCGGTACCTGGCTGTCGCCAAACTTTTATCTTACCATCAGATGTAAAAAGATTAAATTTGCTTTCATCTGACCATATTATACTTTTTATTACATCATCTGGCAAAAACAAAAATTCCTCGCACCTTTCTTTCCTTATACGAATATTTTTTTTTGAAAGTAAAGGTTTCTTTAGAGGTAAATAAGCCTTGAAATTATTATCATTTAAAATTCTTTTAACGGTCATGTGAGAGATGGATATATTCGTCGACTGGGTTATCTCCTGTGCCATTTTTCTTATTGATTTTTTAGGCGTTTTTTTAATTATTTTGAATAAAGTCGATTTGACCTTATCATTAACCTTTCTTTTCAAGTTAGTTTTATTTGTATTTTCTTTTATATTAGTTTCACAGCGTTTTTTAAATTTCTAGATACTGTACTTTGGTTTATTTTTAGTTTTTTAGCAATTTCTACTTGTTTTAAACCTTGATCGAAAAGAACTTGGATTTGGCCACGAATTTCAGAACTTAGTATCATTTGGGGTTCTAAAAAATAAGGAGAGGTTTGGTTTTTTGGAGGGAAAACCTTAATAAGTTTAATGATTTTTTTTAAAAAAAATATGCACGTTATGTTACAAAATTTTTTTTTACAGAGTAAACAATCTATGAAAACAAAACAAAAAGTATTCCGATATAAGAATTTTAATTTTTTTTTTATTCATAAAAAGTCGTTTATTTTCTACACACAAAGTTTATTACATGGGGTAAAAATTATGCACAGCGAATGTTACATACTGTAAATGTACAAGTATATAATTTAGAGGATAGGGGATTAATAAATATTGCATATTATCTCAAAATAAACAGGAAACCCGCTATTCATACATTTTTTTTGTAAAGATCGAATTGTCGAGGAGGTAATGACAAACATCAAAGGTTGTAAGGTCGTCATGAGTTTGGCATACCAAAAGTCGTTGATATCGCCGAGAGTTTATTCAATTATGCCAAATATTTTGGAGCAATCATACCATTGGTCAATTATATGTAGGAGGGATAGAAATAGACATTAAATATCCTTCCCCGTTCCTGTAGCTAGCAAAATACTGCTACTCTGATTCATGTAATACAGGACAATGTAAACCTAAAATGATTGTGATTACTGATCAATGGACATCTGGCGCGCCGCACTGAAACAAATCACAGGGATCGAACACAGAATGTGAATGGCTTTTTTAATTTTGTCTACCCATATGACCTTGATACTTACACTCAAAGTATTGAGGATTTCGATCAATTATAAATAAATACTTTTGATTGACTTAAAAACTTTAACAGGATGTAAAAACGATAATTTAACACAATTAATATGTGTGGACGTTAGATAATGATAAGATTAGCAATAGCGCCATTAAGCGTCAAATCTGTAACAGGCCGTTTCAGATCATAAAAAGAAGTATTGAAACGCAGAAAACTGTGTTTCCATGCCAAATTATCTCGATAAAGTAAAAAACCTGAATATCATTCCGGCCGACGTTGACAAATATTGACATATTATATTCATAAAAAACAACAACCAAATTATCTTCTTTTACTTTTAGGAAACAATCCTTATTAACATTAATTTTTGCTGTTTTTTATTCCTGCTCTTTATCTTTATAGTTCCAATACGGGTGGATTTTGGTCACATACCATAAAACCATAATTTAACGTCATCATTAACAAATTATGTATGGGATCACGTATTAATTATGTACATCCATCAATGTTTTAATATAAAAATAATCTGATCGAGGATTTGTTAAAATCAAGGCTTAGTTAAAAAACTTTTTTTATCTCAATTAAAAAAGTTTTGTTCATAAAATCTTGTCAATATCATTTATCACCAAAACGAAATTGATATATTTGAATAAGTGATATTTAAGGAATTTTTTAACAGGAGGGATGAATGCAAAAGATTTAAATCAACAAAAACGATCAACTGTAAAAGTTACGTCTCAAGTAGATGAAATAAACAATGAAGAAGTATGTGCAAGACAAAAATATTTTTGCCCAAGATTCTGGTTTGAAAATATAAAATTGGAAGATAAAGATGTAAAAGAAGAATATTTGGCATATTTAGGTTTTCTAGAAAAAGTTAAAACTCTTACTGTAAATCTTTACGCGGAATATGTAAATCTATTTGATCAAAACAATGGTTTATTCAAGATTAGTCATTGCTACAGTATTAATGAATATAATAAATGTGATATCATCTCTCAAAATTTTTGTTCTTTTTTAGAGTTCATAAATTCGAATATTCAAAATTGCTCTAAGTTAAGTACTTCTGAAGATTTATCAAGACATTTAGAAAGTTTTTATGGTTATTATAACATTTTTTTACAAAAAACTTTTGAATTTATTGGGAATACTGATTTAAATCGACTTGAATTAAGAATAAAAGATCAAATAATAATTTATCATTTGGAAAATATCGATTTTCAAATAGAAAAGAAGTTTTTGTCATATCTTGCAATGATTAAATCTATAAGTTCTATGATGATTGATATATTAAATTTAAATACTGAATATCAAGGAAGATATGAAATCGAAAAAACTATAGGTGAAGGGTTGGAAATGTTGGCATCAAAAGTTTCAAAACATCGAGACATCCATTTTGGAAAAAATGATACATTTATTGAACATTTTAACAAAAGTTACAATGATGAAAAATTGGATCTAAATGACGATGAAATTGATGTCGATTATTACGATAACCCTAGTTATCTGTATGTAGATAATTTTTTCGATACCGATAATTACGAGAAAAAATTAGTACGAGAAACTAGAGATTTATTTAAAAATATTTCAGCTTATGATTTAACAATCAATGATACCGACCAATTTCTAAATACAACTTACAGAAATGCATTTTATACTAAGGCTGACCTTTTTAATACTGTAAATTCTTCTGCACCTAGTTTAAAAAATGAGGAAACATCAAATAATACTTTTTCTTGGTCATATATTTTTGTTTCAATTGGTGTAGGAGTCGTTTTATGCCTTGTATGTATTGTAATAGTATTGTATTATTGCCTTGATAGACAAATCAAGGTATTAGAAGACAAAGAAGAAGAAAGGCAGATGTCAACAGACAACATTGAACTACTTGTAAGAGAATAAATCATTATATGTGTAAATTTATTGTTCTGTTACCAAAGAATTGGTCAAATTATACAAGCCATTAATATAATAAAACAACTTAAAATTTTTAATATTGGGCAAATATCAATTTTATTACAAATGACCACATGTCATTAGTATTTGTCAAAATAAATATATAGTGGTAGTATAAAAAACTTAAATAAATGTAGAAAATTATAAAACATTAGGGTTACGCAGGTGTTACCGGGTTATACAGGCTCTTACCGTGATATGCAGACCTTAAATTGTAATAAGTTCTATAAGTAATCTATCTATAATTTAAGATTAAAATTTTTCAACTTGAATGAGAGTTTCTGATTATTTTAGTATTAAGGCTAGCATTAAAATTAAAAAAATTTTCTATATTTTTGTTTGTAAATTTTCTCTACAGAACGACAACAGGCGTTTTGATGGACTTTTTTTTGAATCAAGAACTATTTGACCATAAAACAACGATATTTCTTTATTTTGGTTAAATTTATGAACCAACAAGGTTCTAGACAGAAGATGGTGTCGTTAAACTCCTCACAAACATAAAAACGAACATTTGTGCACGTTAAAATTCTCTTTAGAATTAAATTTTTTATCTTTTTTGGTAAATTAACTATAGATCATTTACCGCATACACTTTGTTAAGGACGTTATGGTGTTTAATATTGATGAATTTATATGTTTGTGTTTATTTGACGCAATAATAATTTAACAGAGATTTAATATACTGTATAAAATTTGTAAGTAATCAATAATTTGATATGTCTAGTTATATGTGTTGTGAGTTCGTAAAATAATGTTCTCTTAGAATTTATATTGTAAAGTATGTTTCTTTTCTTTTATATTCATACAAATATTTTTTTAATAAATAGCAACAATGTTAATTCTCATTATTTTGGTCTTCTTTTTTCAGAATGATCTAAACATCTTTCTGTAAACTCATTTACATTTTTTTAATTTTTCATTTTGTTTACACTCTTCCGACTCCCATAAAATGCACAAATTCACATCTTCAACAACTCAAAACAGCCAACAAACCCGTAAGTTATTCAAAGAAGACAAAGAATGTGATAAAATTATCGAATTACAAAAAGAAAACGTTAAATTAAAAGGAGAAGTTTCTATTCTTAGACAAAATATGTTAAGTTTAGAAAAATATAATTATGAATTAAGAGATGAGAAATCTAAAAATATTAAATTAGAATGTAAAAATAACGATAAATTAAGACGAGAAGTCTCTGTTCTTCATTTACAAAATAAAATTAATGAAAATAAAATGATGGCCTTTAAAAGAAAGAAAATAGAACTTTCAATGGACATCAAATGGGCTTTACAACAAAGTGAAACTGATATTAATTTTCAATTATATCCTTTTGAATTTAAAAGGCTAAAATTTTTTAAAGATTATTTTTATAACGATTTTTGTCAATTTTGTACAAAGAGCGTAATCCAAGAGATTAAGCATCTTATGAAGAATTACAAGGATTTTTTAGATTTTTTTGAATTGTTTTGTTGTAAAATCGATGTTTTTAAAGAATTTTTTGTTTATTTATTTGTTAATGATCATTACATTGATAAAAAAATTGAAATTATAGAAAGTGTACCTTTAGAATGGATTTTAGGAACTTCAGATGATATTAATATTACAAATATAAGAAAATTTATATTAAATTACCCAATTAAGATGATGCGTTTTATTTATAAAATTGCAGAAAACCGTCCTTTTATTTTGAATATTGTTTTAGATCGAAGTATTTTTAATAATTTGATTAGAACAAAGACGTACATTTCTAAACTTTTATTAAATAAAATTTGTAAAGAAGGTGGTTTATCTTTTATAGACCATACGAATTTACATTTTTTATCATCACAAAATCTTAAAGATATTTATAAAGAAGAATATGATTTTTAATGTAAAATATAAATTTAATAAGAAGAATATGATTTATAATGTGAAATATTTTTTGTAATGTAAAATATTTTTTATAAAAAGTTAGTTGTCTTTGAAATAAATAACATTTAATGTCAAACCCGACTATAAATAGTCATATTTTATAATAAACACCCTTATGTCCTCTATTGTCAACAATTATTAATCAGAGGTTTCAAAATATTTTTTTTAAATCAAATTGTGATTTATTACTAATTTAAAATAAAAGCTTATCTTAATAAAACTTTCTAATAAAAATTATAAATAAAGTAGTCCAAATTTAATTATAATCAATTTTTTATTTACTTATTCCAAGGATCATTATCATTCCCGAACATATTCGACCCAAACAAACTAGATCCTCCATCATTATTTTTATTTAAGTATTTTACATTTGATTCCTCGTCCTCCTTTTTACTATTATTGTCGAAAATTATATCATCAAACATACTTTTTGTGTTTAAAAATAAATTTGGATTTTTTTTATCAAAGATGTCACTGTATTTAAAAGTATTATCTACGAAATTTAAATTTGGATCAGTAGAGTGTTGTACAGGATTAGCAGTCTCAAAAGGATTAGGAACTGTCCCAAGAAATGGAATATTATTTGTATTAATTTCTATAATTTTTTTTAGTTCAGGATTATTTTCTATATTAGGCATCTCGAACATAGAAGGTCCCGTATTAAAAGTAGGAGGTAAAGAATTAAATTTTTTAGCAGCAGATTGATCTACAAAAGGAGATGGTGCAAATTTATCAATTTTTCTCTTAGATGGACCTGGTGGTGTATTAGAAGGAAAAGCAGTAGACTGAAATGGAGTAGTAAATGAACCACTAGGAGAATTAGATCCAATATTAACAGGGGTCTGAAAAGTAGGTACATTAGGTTTTAAAGAAGTATTAGTAAATAAATTACTAAAAGGCGTACTTTCTGTCTTCAAAGGAATTTGAAAAGGTGTACCACTAGGAAGATTAGTTTCCGTTTTTGGTAGTAAAGATACACTAGGAAATAAACTAAAAGGCGTACTTTCTGTCTTTAAAGGCATTTGGAAAGGTGTACCACTTGGAGTAAAAGTAAATGGGTTAGTAGGAGTTTTAACATTATCATTATTCTTTAAGGGTAAAGATCCTAACGTGGGTTCATCTTTAGGGGCCATTACTCCCAATGGGCTCTCTTCTTTAGGGGCCATTACTCCCAATGGGCTCTCTTCTTTAGGCTTTGATAATCCTAACGGGCTCTCTTTACTCTTTACAAACATTGGTCCCAACAAGCTTTCTCCATTCCCTGATCCTAACGAACTCCTTTCATTTTCTAGTGATGTTTTCTGTTTAGTTAAATGTGAGAAGACAGGAGGATGTGTCCCATTTTTTACAGGTGCGTTTATAGAAGGATCTACATTTGTTTGTAAAGGATATTTAGGAAAATAATGCCAACTCTCTGGGATTTTTACTGGGTTTTCTAAATCTTTTGAATTATCATCCTTTGTTTTTTTATCTTCTGGTTCATTTAAAATATTAATTTTTGGTAATGAAAATAAATTTGTTTTCAATTCTTTTCTGCTATTATCATCTTCTTTATTTAAACATTCTTCATCTTTATTTTTATTTAACAAAGGTGGTACATTAACTTCATTATCTTTAGAAGGTTGTTTCTCTACTGAATTTAAAGATTCTACACTTATACTCAATTGATCTTTATCTACTTGATCTTCTGAATATTGTTCTTTACCTTGATCTTCCCTTTCAAACGGACTCGAATTTAAATCATTTTCTTCTGAATTTAAATCTGGTTTTAATATACTTCCTTCTGATAAAATTACTTTATCTTTTATATCAAACAATTCCCTTTTCCTTCCAAATGATTGTGTTTTTGTATTTACTTCATTTTCATTTCCTTTTTCTAATGCATCCATACAAAGTACACCACTTGATTTTAATTTAAGGAAGAAAGCATTCTTTTCTTTATCCGAGAGATTACTAAATTTAAATTTCTTATTAAAAAGGAAAGATAACCAAACCTTTTCTTCTAAATTCGATGTTTTTTTAATTAATTTTTCTGTTGTTTCTTTATCTGGTCCAAATCTTTTTTTTAAATTTTCTATAAGATCTTCATCTGATTCCTTTTCCTTTTCAATTTCTTCTAAAACATTTTTAATCTTCTCTTGATTGTATTCGTATTTAATACAATTCCTACAATTGGTTTCTGGATTATAAAGATCACAAATTATATCTTTGGTTTTAATTTTAGAATTTAATTCATTAATATAATCTTCCGTAAAGTAAACCTCTTCTTCTTCAGAGGGGACATCTCCTAAAAATACAATTGGTCCTTTATATTCATCATCATTATTATAAGCAAATTCAACAACATCTAAAGGAGCACTCTCCCTAATGATCCTCCAATTTTTGGGTAAAATCCCCCAACTAACATCATTTTTATATCTTTTAATATTTTTTTTAATTCTTTTAACTTCCTTTTTCTCTTCTGGTTCATCATTAATCATTCTCTTATATTCTCTCCTTATAAATTCTTTATAATCTTTTCTATTTTTGATCTTTTTGTCATTTACAACAACTTTAGATTTAATAGAAGAATCTACAACCTTTTCAAACATTAAATCCTTTAAAATTGTAAATCTCTCATCAATTAAAGATTGTCCTTCTTCAACTGTAATCTTTTTACAAAGATCTTTAATAAAATCTAATTCATTAACTTCTAACGGTTTATCAGAAGAAAATCTCTCTACTAGTTGATCATAAGGAGATTTTTCTCTCTCTGCACTTGATGTAATAAAACTTTTTAAATTTGTAAACATGTTCTTAAATTTTCTAAAAAGGTCACTCATTTGAAGGGGGTCCGTTATTAAAAAATTAAACCAAAAAACAAATCTAAAAAAGGAAAGTAACAAAAAAAACGTGTTTTTATAAAATAAAAAAATAAAGTAAGAAGAAGGTTACAATTTGTTTATTACATACAGAAATCTATTTAACTCCCTTAAACACATTCGTACGCACCCCTTACAAACCTTTAATCCCACTACAACAGCCAATAACCTACAAACTTTTTTAAACACACTTATCTACCCTTTAACCTTTACTACCCCCTGCCCCTGCCCTTACACCCATATACCCTTTAACAAACACACTTACCCCACCACTTAACACACTCACCCATTTTTTTAAAAAAATTAACAAAACCCTAAAAAGATGGACGAATCTCTTTCATTAAAATTCAACACTTTAGAAAAAATGAAAACTGTAGGAAATTACGAGGCTGAGCTTAAAAAACTTTCTGAGGAAAACTTTGAACTTAAACATCAAGTAGCTTATCTTAAGGCAAACCAAAATAATGAAAAAATTGATAATAATATTCAAAATCTTCTCTATGATTCTAAACAATCTATTGATATTCTCGAAAATGAAAATAAAAATTTAAATAAACAAGTAGAAAATTTAAGGGAAGTCATTAGATCAAGTTCTTCGGATAGGGAAAATTTAATTTTAAAACTTAAAGATTATGAAAACCGTTTGGCTATTTGTGAAGAAGAAAATGATCGACTTTTAAATCATTTAGAAAGCGTTAGAAAGAAATCGGATTCTTTAATAGAAGATTATAAAAAAGTTAAAGAATATGAAAATACAATTAATGAAATGAAAAATTATATACAAAATTTAGAAAAAGAAAAGGATTTGTATTTTACAGAAGGAAAAAAGTTATTAGAAGATTGTAATAATTTACAAAATAATTATAGTAATGAAAGGGGGTTGTTAATAAAAGAAAAAAAAACTTTAACTAAAGAAAATGAAAAATTAACTCAAGACAAGGAGACCCTAGAAAATAATTGTAATAATTTAATAAAAGAAAATGAAAAATTAATAAAACAAAAGGATTCCTTAGAAAATGATTTTATTTTAGAAAAAAAATCTTGGGATTTAAAAGAACAAAAACTTAAAGATATCATTTCTGACTATGAAAAAGTTTTAAACCAAAAGAAAATTGAAATTGATGAAATTAAATTAAAAATTAATGATAAAGATTTTTATGAAAATCAAATTAACAATTTTAAAAATGAAATTGAGAATTTAAAAAATCTTAAAAAAGAAAATGAAAATTTATTAAATGAAATGAAAACGATTAGAGAAAGTTATTGCAATTTAAAAAGAAAATTAGAAATAACTGAAGATGATAAAAGGGTTTTAAAATATAAAATTTCAGAATTAGAAGAAATTAATAACGGTAAATTAAAAGATGAATATTTAAAACTTAAAGAACATTATTTAAAACTTAAGAAGACTCATGAAGATCATAAAAAGACTCATGAAGATCATAAAAAGAATTATGAAGATTTTATTATTGCTAATAATTTAAATTTATTGGATTTCTATTCTTCTGCTAATGATCAATTAAATTACTTTCAAAATGAATTACAAGATACAATCACAAAAATTAATTCAATTCAGAATAATAAATTTCTAGATGATTTAAGTAAAAGATTCTTAAATAACCTTAATATTCCTATAAAAGATATAAATGGGATTGTAAATGGCTTCTCTAAAGTTTATGAGAAAATGAAAAATAAGATTGATATTCTAAATAATGAAATTAAAGATTTATCAAAATTTAATGATTCACCGAATAATAATCGAATGAAAGAAATTGTACAAAACTTTATTAACGAATTCAGAAAAGCAAAAGAAGATCTAAATTCTACAAAAGAATATCTCGATAAAAAATCTAAAGAAATAAAAGAAATTAAAAAAGAAAAGGAAACAGTAGAAAAAAAATTAAAAAATATTAAAAATCAATACGAAGAACTAAAAATGAAAGATAATAAAATTAAAGAATCGTATAATGGGATTTTAAATACACTTAAAAGAAAAGATGAGATTATAAATAAACTTGAGATGAGGATGATACATTAAAAAATATGTAAAAAAAAATAAAAACATTATGTTAAAAGGTAGGTCAAGCATTGTAAAAAAATATAATAAAAGCATAAGCAAAATTGTATTAGTTCTACACCATTAAATCTAAAATATATCGTAAAAGCGGATTTTAAAACCTTCATTGTTCAAAACCCCATTAATTAACAGCATATTTAAAGACCTCCATTGATTAAAGCGTATTTTTAACTTTCATTAATCAGACCCCCATTATTTCAAAACCCTATTGATTAGGGCATATTAAAAGACCCCCATTGTTCAAAACCCATATTAATTAACAGCATATTTTTAAAACGCATATTTTTGTAAACTTATATCAAAAAATTATAAATATCATAGATACAGTTTACGGATTAAATTTTTTTAAAATATCTTAATAAATTGTTACTTTTACTTGTTTGTGGGGTCAAATTTACAGGACCCTTACTTTCTTCTTCAATTTTATCACCTTCTTTTTTAATTATTTTTTTATTTTTAAAATTTTGCTTTAATTCAATTAAATTTTCATAAATTTTTTCAAGATCATGTTTTTGATCAAAAAGATTAATTTCAAATAAATGTAATTGTCGGGCTATCGTATCTATTGATCTTGGTATTTCTTTATATCTATCATTGTCTATTTGTAAACATAATTCATTATATCTCCATTTTAATCTATCAAAAGAACCATCTGTTCTTACTCTAAACTTCTTTAATTCACTTTTTAAAGTAGATATTGTAATTTTAAATAATAAGATTGGCCTTTTGATATTTGAAATAATTTTTTCATTTGTTTTTAGATCTTTAAGACTTAAAGGGTATTTAAAACAAATTGGGCAGAAATTTCTATTCTCTAAGTGTCTTCTAATGCAAATATAACAAAATTTGTGATTACAAGGAAGCAAATGTGATAATTGGATTTGGTCTTTGCAAATTACGCAATATTCCATTTTTGGGGCTGTTATTAATATCATTGATATGGGGCAGAATCAGTAATTTAATGTTATAAATTAATTATAATTTAGTATTAAATTCTCTTTTGATTTTTTTAAAAAATAGATCATGTTAATTTTTTAATGTACGTTTATAATTTTAAATGTATGTTTATATTTTAATGTTAATTTTATAATTTTAAATTTTTTTTCGATAACCGTTATTTTTATGAATGACTTAGAATTTAGAGAAGACGGCAGAACAAAAAAACAAATAAGAAGAATAGAAATAAATCATGGTAAAAACAACAATAATGGATACGTAATGTTAAGACAAGGAAATTCATGTGTAAGGGTAGTTTGTAATGGTCCAAGAGAAGGTAATAGAGTTTTATTTCATATTAAATTTTCAAAAACTGCACGTCAAGAACCAATAAACGAAAAAAGATTGTACGACTATGAGGATTTACTTCTAAAAATATTTAATAATGTAATTCTTGTAGAAAACCAATTGGATATTGATGTAGATGTTATTCAAGAAGACGGTTCATTATTATCCGTAATGGTTAATTGTATTTTTATGTGTATGTGTTATACTGGTGTTCCTATTCTTGATTCTATTTGTTCTGTAACACTTTCGGAAAATTTTGTTGATTTAAATGCGCACGAAGAAAGTGGCCGAAATGGTACTGTAGTTTTAGTTTATTCTATGAATAGAAAAGAATTTGTTTATGTTAAGTCTACGGGTCGAATTATGAGAGATAAATTAGAAAAGGTGTTTGAAACTGGTAAAGAGGTGTCTTTTGAAATATTTTCTTATATGAAAAAATATTTACTAGATATTTATTCACAAGATATTAAAAATTAATTTGTATTGTGATTGTATAAATTTTGATTATTAATTAAAAAAATATAGATTTTATAATTAGTCTTTTAAAAAAATATATAACGACTGGTGAAACGTCTTTTAAAATTTGTTTTTTTTTTGAATTAAATCTGATAGTTAAATGTTGTTAAACCAGGCTATATGAGCCTTGATTTTAATAAAGTACCTTTATGTTAACTATTTACAACATTAAACACTCTTATAGTTAAGATATCCAATAAAATCATTTTAATTTCAATTTGCTTTGATATTTAAAACATAATCAAAACAAAGTATCATCACAACAATATAATTTTGTTTTTATTTACTTTACAAATGATGCTCAAGAAGAAGAATAGAAGATTTTCAATAATGGCAGCTGGTTCTAAAGGTTCTGGTAAATCATCATTCTTTAATACTCTCTTTAACAATGACATAGTACCTCTCGAATCTTCTAATGATATAAATTTATACATGTTAAATGTGGATTGTGAAGGTGTTACTCAGAAAGTCAATTTAATTGATACACCAGGATTCGGAAATACTTTATCAGATAAAGAAAACCAAGATAGTATTATTTCATTTATAAAAATGCAATTTGATGCTTTTATTGAAGAAGAATCAAAAATAAGAAGAGATCCTACTTTTGAAGATACAAGAGTCCATTGTCTTCTTTATTTCATACCTTCAACTGTGAATGGTTTGAAAGAAACAGATATTTCTTTTTTATCTAAAGCTAAATCTCTTGTTAATATTGTTCCTGTTATAAGTAAATCAGATGGTGTTTCAATACTTGAGAGAACAATTTTGAAAGAAAAAATAAGAAATCAACTTAGAGATAATGGTATTGAAGTTTTTGATTTTGAAAATCAAGAATACTACGATAATATAAATGAAGGTGAAAGGATCAATGACTTTATTCCTTTTTTTGTGGTTTCATCTTCAGAAGAAAATGTTACTAGTCGAATTAGGAAGTTTAAATGGGGAACAGTCGAAGTTGATAACACAGAACATTGCGATTTTACTGTTTTAAAAGAAATTCTTCTTGGTACACATTTAAGTGTATTGATTGATTACACAGCAAGCGAATTATATGAGAAGTATAGATCACAAATGCTCGAAGAAAGAAATTAAAATAAAACACTTTTATTGAAAAATTGTTATTTATCTAAATGAAAACATTTTAATTTTAGGTTTATTGTTGTTACACCTAGGCTATATAAGCCTGTTTAATGATTAAATCAAACTTATGTAAATGACATTATTTGTAAAGTATTTTAAAAAAACACATTTACCTATTTTAAATTAATTTCATTAAGTAAAAAGCAACAAGAAATAAAAAACTATTTAATAAGAAGAACTGCTATTTTCATCATTTAAATTATGTAAACTATGAAAACCAGTATTTTGATGATTAAATAACGTGTTAAGCTTTGAAATAGGCCTATTACTACTCTCTAAATTATACTTGTTAAAATTCTTTTCAAAATCATTGTAGTGATTTTCAGTAATTCTTGGGATAATTACATTTTTTGGAGTTAAAATGCTATGAGAGAATATATTTTCAAGACCTTTCTTATCAGTTGTTAGATTTGGTTTATTATTTACAGAATTTAAATGATTAGCTTCTGGAAATATAGAATGTTCAATACTTGCTGGCATCGAAAGACTTGCCTTTTTATTTTCTCTAGTTGGCAGGTTTTCTGTATTTATAATGAGAACAAAATTCATTTTCTTTTCAGGTGTAGGCAAAGTAACCGAGCTTTTTGTCATTTTAAAATTCTTATTACGACCTTGATGCATCAAAACATAGCAGAAATAAAGCAGAGATATAATTAAAAATGAAGCTATTGCCCAACAAATTATTTTACTACTCATTATTTCCCTTATGTCTTTAGATTTATATTTGAAATTTTGAAACAGATGTTTTACTTCAAAGCTGTTTGGTTTTTGATTGCAACCAAGTTTCAGTTGAAACTGAAAATGGCCATATTTACAAAATTTATTAATGGTTCATGTAAATAAATTATTTCGATATATAATGTTATGTAAAATCTTCTGTTTGAGAAAATTTTTAAATTTTATCACTATTATCTTATTGGTGTCTAAAATCATTATCATCATCATAGCGTCTAGTTTTAAAGACATAATACAGTAGGTAGGTCATTCGATGTGCAATGAATTTATTCTTGAGTTTGTTTTTATTTCTTGTTTAAAAAAATCTTTTAACTATTCGAAATTATTCAAAGATAGTTTTACAGTAGTGCAAAGAGTCCAGTATCAACGGCCACAGCATCCAGATTATGCGTAAAGGTTGCAGGTTCAACATCCTATAGGTTTTTAAGTCTATTTGGAAAACATTTTAACTCGGCGTCAATCAAATGATAATATAAATAGGAATTTAGGCCAAAATCGTCAAATTGAAGGCTTACCCAAGGGACAGGTTGCAATCAATCTGTAACTTTTTCTATGGGTTTTACATAGGGGAAAGGAAAGCTTAGATAAAGAAGGACTTAAGGCCGTCCACGGCAAAAACATGTGAAATTAGAAGTCGAGATGTCCTAGAATAGCAAATGATTGTTTATAATTATAAAAACAAGCACGTAAAACGGTGTCACCCACTGAGCATACTGTCTAAGTAGAAGAGGGAAGCTTAGACTAGTTAAGTCTACCTAATTATTTAATAGCAGTCCTCGCAAGACTAAACAGGTTATCGAAGGGAAGAATGAGACATTGTGCATTTTCTCGTGGAAGTATCATAGCGCATAACATATAAGGTGGAGCTTTATGTCGGCTAAAAACTGTTAGTTACAAAGAGACAAGAAATTAACTGTGTACGCGTATACCATGACGTAGTGAGCTTTGTATTGGCCAATAACTGTTAAATTACAGAGTACGTAGTACGCCTGCGTAGACCTTTACGTTATAACCAGACTATCGTAAGGGGGATTGACCACGCGGTAGACCAGCTTAACTATCAAATTACGTCAAATCTATGGTGAAACTCATCCATGAAGATTACAAATACTTTAACAACTGAATAATTACTCTATAATTTTTTGAACTATTTCTTGATAAAAAAAAGGAGATTTATAAGCCATGAGCAATGATTAAATATCGTCTATCATGATACATTGATTAAATTTGATTATTTTAGAAGCAAATATAAACAGCCTGCTTCTATCCTGTTTACGGTTAATCTAATCTCATTTCTGTAATAAATGAATCTGTAATCACTCAAATCCACTTTGACAGCTTAATATTCAAATCATTTTCGATAATCATATTTTTTTTTCAAATCTAGATTTCTTTTGTAAATTACATTTAAACACTTTTTTGACAAAAATTACAATAAAACTATCTAATACTCATAATTTTTTTGTTAATTAATTTTTCAATTGTGAATATAAAAAAATTCTAAATGTGGCCTTTTAATGATTTTGCCACCCCAAGAAAAAATGAATAATTTCCAGACTAATTTTGCCCAAAAAAACGGTTTATCCAAGGAAACAATTTTTATTTGTATCATTTTATCACTTGGATCACTATTTTTTTGTGTACTGCCAAAGATATGCAAGAGAATGCCGTATATTAAATTCATTATAAGATATTCGAAACCATTAATGGTTGGATTTCTTATTCCTTTAATATTCTTTGATTCTTTAATACACATGATCATACAGGACTTTGAAGCAAATGAGCGCCAACTTATGTGCGGATCACTTGCATGTGTTTGTGCAATTTCGATATTATTTTTAATTGATACATTTCTTTCATCAAAAGATGAAAAACATAAACCATCACATTGTGAAAGTGAAATTAATACGATGAATGTAGATAGAATACAAGAGAGATCTACATCAACAACTTTATTAGCTGGTACAAGATCATCAAGTATTCCAATTGAACCACATATTCAAAATGAGGATTCTTCAAGAATTTTTTATGCTCAGGATGATTGTTGTAATACAGACATGATAAGAGATTCTAATACAACATTCTCAATTTTTACATTCATTTTAGTAATTTCGATTCACGCAATATTTGAAGGTTTAGGTTTTAAGAGTTCTGGTCAATTTGGTAGTTATGAATTAGGAATAACAATTCATAAAGCTTTAGAATCCTTAACTGTTGGAATTGCTTTTAATGAATGTATACATAAATTTAGAAATGTTATAATATGGAGTTTAATTTTCTCTGTTTTAACACCTATAGGAATATTGTGCGGTAATTTGCTAAAAAGCCTTGATTTTATGGTCTTAGGTGTTTCTATTTTTACAATTTGTCAAGGATTGTCTCTTGGCAGTTTAATTTACGTAGTATTTGTCAAAATGCTTTCTCCTATGACCAAAAAAGGAGAAACAAAGTTAATAGATATTATTTTATTTATATTAAGTCTTATTTCTGCATCTTCATTTTTGATGTTGATACCACATGGTCATTAAAAAGTTACTTAAAGTTTTGATTTTTATAATGCTTTTATCTTTTAATCAAACAAATTTTAATTATAAAAAGATGTTGTAATAAAAATTAATTACGTAAATTTGACTTTTTTAATTTACCAATCAAAATATTTTTTTTTATAATTTTCCATAAAATACGTTTTAAATTATAATTAACAAATAAATATGTTATTTTCAACTGTCACTTGTATCAAGTTTTTCTTTAATATTTTTTCTAGCCCCTTTAATGGCTCAGCATTTATTTATCAGTGGACTAATATTTTTTTTATCCATTGCTTTTTGTCTAATTCCTAGATTTGGCCGAAGAATTAAATATATAAATCGTGTTATGCCCTATGCTACTCTCCTTTCGGCAGGGTTTCTTTTAGCAGTACTTGTACTAGATTTTATTCCACATATGATTTCTCATGATCATTCAATGGACCACGAAAAAATGGAATTTAATACACAGACCGGCCTTTTTGTTTCTGGAATTTCATTTTTATTGCTTCTAGGAATTGATTCTGTTGTTTTGAAGCACGACCATTGTGAATCGAATATGGATGAACATAATCATTGTCATGTTAAAAATAGTAAAGAAGTTGAACATAATCATATTTACGATAACAATATAAATCATGACCATTCTAGTATGGCCTCTATTGATCACAAACATTCCTCTAGTTTAGAAGAAGGTGGTTGTTGTAATACAGATATGATAAAAAATACAAATTCAAAAGCAAAAGCATTTATTTTTATTATTGGGATTTCTATTCATTCATTTTTTGAAGGTCTTGCTTTTAAAAGTTCAGAATCTTTTGGTGGTTATGAATTAAGTATAATTGTTCATAAGATCTTAGAATCTTTCTCTATAGGTCTTGCTTTCCTTGATACAATGTTTTCTATGCCCGTTATTTTAGGATTTACTACTTTTTATTCGATTTTAACACCAATAGGAATGATAATAGGACATTATTTCTCAGATAAACAATTTTTTATAGGAAATATATCGGTTTTTATGATTTGTCAAGGTCTCGCTTTAGGAAGTTTGATGTTTATAGTATTTATAGAGATGATATCTACTGCCTTCCACAAAGCAGGAAGTAATACAATCAAAGTTTCGATATTAACATTAGGATATTTAGCAGCGTCTACAATGATAATGGTTATGCCACACTCTCATGAACATGATTCTCACGGACATAAACATGAACATTAATTAAATATTTTTATGATTGTTCATCTTTTAAATGCTCTTTAATTTCTTCTATTGTATTTAATTTGCCATTTATAATTGATATTGTTAGGTCACTTATATTAATTTTCTTATAAGTCATTTCTTTTGAGAGTAAATCTATTAAATCGTTTAAATCCAATATTATTTGTTTTGTTTTAATGTCCTGTTTTTGTTCGAGATAACCAAAAAGAATAGAGAAATATTTAAAATCATCTTCATAATTTTCTAATACTTCTGTGTATCCTATATTTTTATATTTAAAATGCTTCTCTCTAGTTTTTGATCTTTTTATATTTTGAATGTGTTTTTTGTATTCTCTTCTTAGTAAAATTTTATCTTCATCATCTTCCTCCATGGGCTTTTGTTTTACTTGTAATTTTTTTAATGTTTATTAACTGTCTAAAATTTTTAGGCCTATGGGTGTACCGATTTTATTCGCGTGGATGAATCAAAAACATACGAGTTGTCTTAAAAGTACACCACCTCAAGAGGTTGATAATCTATATGTTGACTTCAATGCTCTTATACACAATTGTTATAATCCTAATCTTGGATCTATTAAAGAAATTCATGCAGACATAGTGGACAGATTAACATCATCAATAGATAATTTAGTTGCGCGTACTTCTCCTAAAAACATTTTGTACATTGCGGTGGATGGTGTGGCGCCAGCTGCCAAATTGGCACATCAAAGAGGAAGAAGATTTAAAGCTGCGTCTGAAAAGAAAATTTTATTTGAATCTAAGAGCTTATCTGAGATTAAAATCGAAGATAATAATAAACCAGAGGATACTGATGATAAATGGGAAGAAGTCATAATTGATAAAGAATTAATTGAAAATAATTTATTAGATAAATTTGAACCAGAAGATGAAATTTCTGTAGAAGATTTGGATTTATTAAAAGAATCAAAAGCCACTTTTGATTCAAATTCTATTTCTCCTGGTACTGAACTAATGGAATACTTACATGAAGAACTTATTAAAGTTTTTCAATATAAATTAAGCACGGACAAAAGATATAAAAATTTAAAAATTATTTATTCAAGTTATTTGGTACCTGGTGAAGGAGAACAAAAGATAATGAAATTTATTAGGAAATACCATTTAACTAATCCTAACGCAGTACATGTTATGTATTCTCCTGATGGTGATGTTATTTTTTTAGGAGTTGGAATGTTGAATGTAAAATTCTTTATCATGAGAGAAGATACTTATAATAGTAAAAATAAGAAGAGTGTTTGTAATACATGTTCTAAAACGGGGCATAATTCTTTCGAATGTGGTAAACCTTTTTTAGCCCAATTTACTTATATTGACATCCTTTCATTCATTTCGGTGTTATACAAAGAATTTAGCCAGTACATTAAAGGAAATTATGATAAAAAGCGGATGCTTCATGATTGGATTATGAGTTGTTTCTTGATAGGAAATGATTTTATACCTGGTATGCCTTGTTTAGATATTAAAATTGCATCAATAGAGGCACTTACAAGTTTATTATGTCGTAATTACATTGCAACAAGACAACATTTAACAATGTCTGATGGTAATTTGAATTTTAATGCTTTAGAAGCTTTTATGATATCACTTTCCCGGGTTGAAGATGGTTATTATGTTGCTAAAACACGATTACTTGATAGATATTTACAAGGTCAAAGTCGTGAACATATACCTCTTCATACTAGGGAAGGCAAAATGAAATATTATAATCTTAAACTTCATGTCAATAACCAAGAAGGAATCGATAATGTTTCTATCGAATATGTAACTGGATTATTGTGGATATTTAATTATTATATTAAAGGATTTACAGATTGGAATTGGGTATATCCTTACCATTTTGCTCCTTTTGCTTCTGATATCGCTAGAGTTTGTAGATCGCGATTTAGGCTTAAACCAGGCTATCCACTCTCACCATTTGAACAACTTTTGGTTTTAATTCCACCACAAAGTATCGATCTTATTCCTGAAAAGATGCATTTTCTCTACAAAAAACATAAGAAATACTTTCCTACTGAAGTTAAAATTGATAATTTTGATAAATATTTATCTTGGGCTGGTATTGTGATGTTGCCTCATTTAAATTTTGCGCCTATTTTGAAAGAATCGAGAATTGTAATTAATAAAATGGCAGTTAGTGAATTAAAAAGAAATATAATAGACACAGATTTACTTATTGTGAATGACAAGGATTTGTCAAATAAGATTTTTAATATTTATTTGTTTTTAAAGCCATTCGATAAAATTGTATTAAATAAATTAATAATGAGAATATCACCTTATCATCTCTCTAATTTTCCCGAAGACGAAATTGTGTTGAAAGATAATTCGAAATTTGTTAACAGAACTATAATTTCTAGGATAGATAAAATATAAATAAAAATTTATTTGAATGACATTATTTTTTATTTTTTTTAGCAACAAATTTTTTCTTTTACGCTCTTTTGATAGCTAACAAGTACTTTTTGTAATTTAAAATCTTTAAATCATTTTAATAATCTAATTTAATTTAATGAATCAACATCTAATTCCAAAGGCGTAATATTCATACCATCCAAAATAACAATTTCTTTAGATTTAGAAAAGTCGGGAATCGTAAAAACTGTTGCGTTTGTTTTGTGGCATTTACTAATTTTAAAATCACCATCCTTCACAATCAAGAAATCTAAAGGAGAATCAATGAAAAATTCATCTGTTTTAGAAAATGGAGTACACGGAACTGTATCTGGTGCATTTGGACAAAGATGTCGTGCCTTTATGAGTGCAAGAAGGCCTTTAATAATATTATCCGAATTTTCAAATTTATTTTCAGTCTGTACATTTTTTATCTTATTTTCTTCTAAATGCATCCTATAAGTATCAGGCTGCGATTGTATTCCTTCTAATTCCTGTGGTATGTACTTTAATAAATCTTTGATAATAAAAGAACTTGTAATACCAAAAGTTAAATTCGAAATACTAAAAATTGAAGGATTGTTGTAAGAAATCGAATTTACATCAAATAATTTCGGATGAATTGAAGATAAAGGAAAAGTAATGCATTCAAAATCTTTATATTCAGGCAATAAGATAAGACTTAATTTACCGTTATCAATAAAATTTTTAAATAAATTAAAATCTTTTTCAAAATAGTTTCCTACCAATACAACAGTTTCTATATTTTTCATTGTTAAATAATCAAAAATAATCTTTAGATGAACAAGATTATTATCTTGGTCCACCAACAAGTTAGAAATAAATGCTATTTTCCCATCAAATTTCTTTGGTTCTGATTTAATCGCCTCAGGAAAAACAATTTCATAAACCTTAAAAACAGCGTCAACATGTTTTCCTCTGAATCCCAAAACCATGCCCGTTGTAATCAACTCGTCTAAATTGTCAAATTTCAACTCAACCTTACCGGTATCGTCTTCTATAAAATATCTAATTTCACTTGAACAATACGTATTCGAACTTATCTTTTCACTATTCGGATTCTTGTTGATTTTATAAAAAATTGTTTGTTTAAGATCTGATGCTATAAATAAAGTTCCAATGATAAAAACTTCATCTTTGTGTTTATTTACTTCAAAAAGGGATTTGCAAATCGGTATATTACTCTCAATTTTAATAAGAGGTTGTAAGTTATTGAAACGGGTTTTGTAAAGTTTGTTGAATTGAACATTTTGGTCATTTGAAGTCATGGGCCAAAAAAAATACTTAAATTTGGATATACAAATTTAAACGTTAAGAACAATATAAAGTTTATATTTGTTATTAAAATATCTCTCTTGAAAAAGGCATCAAGTGCTCACTTTTACGACAAATTCAAGTCGGTAGACTATATGGCTACTCAGTGTGATAGAATGATATTACACGATTATATGAGACGCCATAATGAGCCCTGCAGATATCCAACTACAATTATGTCTAAACTATGGGTCTTAAAGTCAAATATAATTACAAACCATTTTCTCCAAGAACGCGTATCGAACAACAGAACAGAAATTAGAGTTGACAAGGGACTTCCAACGGTATACTGTTAAAATACAATAAGCCTGACATTTTTGTACTGGGTAAGATGTAAAAAAAAATTTAATAGTTGAGATCGGCATCACTAGTTTTGATAATCTAAGAGCTGTTGATATTAAGAAAAAACATAAACATGACCTTTTATCCAATCATTGTTGTGCCTTACACGGGTTTGCACAAAGAATAACGCATGTGATGACGTGGGATGGGTTGGTGACAACTTATCACCAAACGTATAGAAAATAACTGAATTAAAATAACCACGTTGAGGCCTATATACAGTTCAGAGGCCTTAGGATGACTTTAGAGAGCTAAATGGTGGATTACCGGAAGGTAAATTCATCCTTAGAGTTTTACCAGGAATAGATAGTGAAGGGGAAAAAACCAAATCTAACGCCTTAAATTGTCTTTTAAGGCTTGTGAGTAAAAGAAAGGAAATTTAGTAAGCGTATTGTTCAATAAAAATTTTAGCTGTTTTTGTTTTGCAATATCTTTCTTGAAACAGATAAAAGCAAGTAATTATCGACTAAGGATTTTTTTAATAAGGTTTTCAGTATAATCAGACATATTTAATGTAAATTTGTCAAGTAATGTTATAAATGGTTAATGTAAAGCAAAATTAAACATAAATTATTTATAGAAAAAAATATTTTAAAAATGTTTGTAAAATAAAAATAAGATAGTGTGATGTTTTGATTACAATCATTTTCAAAATTAGTGACACCAAATATTATTTTTTTAGCCAATAGTTTTAATCTGTCCTTTTAAATGATAAAATCAAAAATAAATGATTTTTTAAAAATCCATTTAGCAAATTTTATCTTTTAGTTTCTTCGATACTAAGTTTTTTATCATTTGTCATAATGAGTATTAAGTTAAGTATTATTTTCTCAATTGGGTGATTAATTTTTAAAAATAGAATGTTCGATGGATCATTTTTTACTCCATTTTTAATAAGTGAAAAATTTACCCCATGAAAATTCTTTATTGCCTTTATGTAATTGCAGAATTATGCCAAGAAAATAGCTCAAAACCGCAAAATGAATTATTTTTATTATATCGTAATCTATATGAGATTTCAAAGGATGTCCTTAAATATAAACCAGGACATGCTCAATATGTAGGATTAAATGAAGAGCAAATTTGTTCTTTTAAAAAGGTTTTAAATATTGTTAGTTCGTTATGTTTACCCAATACATCATTAGATTTGTGTTTTCTTAATTTTACAAATTTTAATTTATGTGATTTAAATTTATCCGAAAAAGAGGCAATTTTATCTTTTCAATTATTTGAAGATCTAAGGAAAGACATGATTAGTAAAAAAATATTAGATAATGAAACTTTACGTACGGAATTCAAGATCAAGATTGAGGAAATTATTCAGAAAATTAAAACAAGCAAATCTTTAGATGAAGAAGATAATTTTAAAGAAATTGCTAAGAAAAATTTCACTTTTATTCATTTATCTTGGAATGTTCTTGTGCCAAGCCTCATGTGCCATAGTGAAAACATGTGTTTATCTTATAAAGATTATGCTCTTTATCTCAATACAATTAATGATTTAACAATCAAAAATGCATCACAAAAACCAGAAGATACGCCAGTAAAAATTTTATCTCCTTCTAATCTAAAATTTACTGATTTTAAATTTATCGATCATAAAGATCGATATTTTTTAACATATGAATTTAGTGAAAATATAGAAAATCTTAAACACATAAAAATAAGATGTGCTTTGGAATTAGTCGATTCATTTATCAGAATTTTTAATTTGATATGCAAATCATATCGAATTTTCCTAAAAATTAGTATTACTTATGAAGATCGATTATGTGTGGCAAATATCAAAATTGATGAAATTTCAAAAGAGCCAACAATATCAAATATAAAAATAAAAAGTGGATCTGCTTTTATACAAAGGTTTTCATCGATTAGAAGCAAACAAAAAACATTAAAAAGATCAAAAACCTTTTATGATGATTATGTGAGAAAACCTTCTGGAAATGTTAGTAGTCTTAAAAGTAATTCTGATAAGACTAATATGGTTACTCCTTATCATTCTAGTAGCCGAAATACCTCTGGAAATTTAAGTCTTATGAGGAATGTTCCTAATAGTCCTGTTAATTCTAGTAGTCCAAATAGTTCTGGTTGTGTTACTCCTGTTCGTGGATCATCTGATAAAAAAACAGCTTCTCGTCATAATTTTTTTCAGGTTCGATCAAAGTCTTCAACTTCTCTTAGCAAGAATTCATCTAAATCAACATTTTTTCCAAATAGAAGTGATTCAAAAGTAAGTCCTAACTCCTCTAAATCTATTAAATCTCCAGATTCCCCTGGAAATGATCTGACATTAATTGATGATATCTCAATTCATTCTTTAATAACCTTATCAGATATTTTTATGTCTTTTGATAAAAAGGCAGTTATTTTGAGCACAGATAATGTCTTTGTAGAAATAATTGTATCTGAAAGGTTAAATAAAATTAATATTGCTGAGGTGGGTCGTTGGTTTAATTTAAATAATTACAGATTTTATGATTTTGACGTTGCAAAAAATGTTGAAATTATTGAAAATTTTACGAAAAAAATACTTAAAGCATCTAAAAATTCGAATATAGATAATTTTCTTAATTTTATAACAATGGCCAATGATGGAAAAGATATTAAATGCAAAATTTCATTTAAAGAATATATAAAAATAGTAGGATTAACCAAATTTGCAATTAGATTTTTAGATTGGTACCATCTTCCTATTTATGAAGATACTCTTGATAAAATTTTATCTGATCTAAAAAATAAAAAGAAAGATCTTGATAAGGAATTATCAAAAATAAACAAGATAAAGCTTAATTTGATAAAAAATCAACCCAAAGAAGCTGTCGCATTACCGGATGTTACTTCAAATATGCACCTTGACAATTATTACCGTCCTTTTTACGTTTACATGAATTTAGTAACAGGAATTAGAAAATTTCTTAATGAAAAAAAACTAATCGAGATTTTAGATGAAACGTTAATTTACTTAATGTACAAAAAATTGATAACTGACGAAAAACAATTTACAAAAACTTTTAAATGTCTGAAATCTTTACTAAATACACTTTTTGAATTACTTATATCTAAAATTGATTGCAATATTTATCTAATTAAGGACATTTTTTCTCTAATGCCGGAATTTAACAATACTTTTAGCAATAAAATCAACTTAGTAAGCCTTGCCAAAGATTCAAAACATATTGACGCCCAGAATCCAATAGCTAAAGTTTACGCAGTGTCCTATTATTCAATTTATGAAAAAAATGTAGAAAAATATAATAAGTTGCATTACATTGCAGAACAAGACAACTTTTATCCTACTATTCTTATCCCTGAAAAAGTTATTGATGATATTTATGATCATATTATTGTTGAATGGATTAAACGTTTAGATAAATTTATTTCAGAAAATTAATTAAAATCCTTTAAAAATACAGTTAACAATAATTTTTACTTTAAAATCTTTTTAAATATCAAAAAATACTTTATGATGCCACATATTTTAATACATTTTTATTTTTAAAAATATACTCCATTTAAATAGCAAATTCCAATTTTTACTGTTAATTTTTAGATAATCAGTTATCCTTAAACGGATTTTAGTTAATTTACAAAAGTTATTTACACATTACTTTTACAATCTTAACTGTATTTTATTTTTATCTTACTTATATTATTAATTTACTTTCTCAGTAATCACACTTCCTTGCTTTATAAATCAAAAATTTTACCCTTTCAAAATGAAAGAAGACGAAGTTTCAGAAGAACGAAAACTTTTTTGCAGATATTTTTACAAAATTGAAAAATTTAAGAACGTAAAGTTAGCTTTTGAATGTTTTTCACAATTTTTAGATTTTAAAAATTACGAATTGAATGAAAATTTATTTAAAAAATTCGTTAGAGAATCGTGTGATCTGTATAGAGACGTAGCTTACCACAATTCAGATCACGCTTTAAACACTTTGAACAGTGGATTTTATTTACTAAAAAGTCTTAAAAAATATGATTTAAATACTAATTTTAATCTTAAAAAATATAATTTAAGTAATTCATTAGAAATTTTATTTTTATTGGCTTGTTATCTTCATGATATTGATCATCCTGGTTCCAAGGAATTTAAAAATGATTCTTTAGAAGTAGAAGAACACCATATTGAAGTTATAAAAACCCAAATGAATAAGTTTGAAGATTTATTTTTTGATAAAAAGTTAAGAATTTGTGATGAAATTGGCCTTTTATCAGATTTGATTTATTCTACAAATCTCGTTTATCATGAAGAAATTATAAATGAATTTACTAAAAAATATTTTTTAGATGAAAAAATGGAAATTTTAAAACAAGTACCCGAGATAGGCCCTTTAGAATTAAAGATGCTTATTAAAATAGCAGATATTTCTGCCTCTTACAAATCTTTTGAAAGTTACCGCCTAAATTCAATCATTCTCTATAAGGAAATAAAAGGCAAATCTTTTAATATAAATGAAATAGACAACAAAATGGAAGCCAATTTCCTTAAAAACGTATCACTTCCTTTAATAAAAGTATTTTGTCGGGTATTTGAAGGACAAGATTTTATGATAGAAAATTGCGAGGCGAATATAAAAGAATTAGATAAAATTGATATAAAAAAGGATATTTAAAAGAAAAAAGAAAAGGAAGCAAAGAATGGAATAAAAGTGATATTTTCATAGGACAAGATTAAAAAATTTAATAAATTTGACCGTTATCAATAAAAATTATTTAAAGTTTTGTTTTGTGATGGAGGTAAGATCCATCTCATGCATTATTTTGTTTATAATCTTTTTAATAATAATTTAAAATGTAATTAGAGTTGATGACCTCATCTAAACTTGCCTATCCTTCATTGTCTAAAAATTTAAAAATTTATTTAGTCCCCTTTTTACAAAAATGTTGAACAAATTTTTAGAGTTAAAAGATAAAATTTTTAAAAACCAAAAAGTCGATAAAGAAGTTGATGATTTACTAGATCTCCTTTTAAATAACCCAAAAATTGAAGAAATTGTGATTTTTAAGGGCCTTGTAAATCTCACGGGAGACGAAAATTTAAAAAACCGAATTAATAAAATTACAAATTTAATTAAATTTCCTCTTAAGAAAGTGCGTTATGTTGAAGACTAGAATGATAAAGATAGATTTTGATATATTAAATTGGTGTTTAGCATTATAAGATAGGGATAGCATTGATACAATTGTTTATGTTTTTGAGCTGCCACGTTTTTTAATATACGCCTATGTTAAATTTACGCTCTATTTTTTCTAATATCCGCCAAGTGTTTTTTTAGAGTATCCACCTTTGTTTTCAAAGAAATTCGCCACATTTTTTTTATAGTATCTACCTTTGTTTTCAAAGAAATTCGCCACATTTTTTTTATAGTATCTACCTTTGTTTTCAAAGAAATTCGCCACATTTTTTTTTACTATTCGCCACGTTTTTTTTCATCACATATTTCTTAAAATGCCCCCTTACTATTTCAATTCACACGCTTTAGAAATCATTTTACTTATTTTTTTCACTTCTTCTTCTTCTAAATATTTTTTAATTACAATTCTTAGAGATGGTTTAGGACTTTTATTAATTCCTAAGTAAATCCTATTTGTTTTGAGATGATGTTTTATTACATAAACTCGTCTTAATAAATCCTTTTCTTTTAAATTTTGACTAAGTTCATTTTTGTAAGTAATGACGATAAGAGGAGATTCTAAAGATGATAAAATTTCAAAATAATCAGAAGAAAAGTTTTTTATAAATGTTTTGATGTTTTTTCTTAAATTTTTATAATCAAAATCTTCTTTTAAGGCCAGCATATTAAATTTCGTTAAAACTGCTGGAAGCGAAGCACTGAATACGTAACTTGAAGATGAAATCTTTTGATATTCGCAAATATTCTCATCTCCTGCAAAAAAACCACCACAAGAAGAAAAACCATTAGAAAATGAACCAACGACCATTTCAATTTTTTTTATGTTTATGCCATAAAAACCACAAACTCCTTTTGGATGAAGGAGAGGAATAGCACAGGATTCATCAAGGATAATTCGGAAAGGAAAGGTTTGTTTAAGGAAAAGAATAGAAGGAAGAGGACAAATTTGCCCTGAATTTTTACTTAAACCTTCTAAAATTACGTAATTCCTTACTTTTTGTTTAAAATTAACTTCAAGTAAAATTTTAAGAGATTCTACAGTTGTAAATTCAAAAGATTTGGCTTTAGAGTAATACAATCCCCTTAAAATTCCTTCATTAGCGCTTGCATGATAAAAAACATGATCTTCTCCATTACAAAAACAAGATATAACACTTTGAATACAAGCATAATAATTTGAATAAAGTAGAGCACTTTCTGTATTTAAATGATTTGCTACACTTCGTTCCAATTCTTTATGAATATCAAGAGTACCAAAGAAAGTTGGAGGACCACACGTACCTACTCCGTATTTTTCAACTATTGCTTTTAATTCCGATTTAAATTTATTTCGGAGATCAAATGCGTCATAATTGCATAAATCCAATAAAGTAAAATTGTAAATGCGTTCAATTAGGACGGTAGGAGGCAGTGGGTCTACTAAAGGTTCAGGTTCAAATTCATTAATTAATTTTGTAATAATATGTTCTGGCAATTTTAAAGTTCCTGATTGATCTCTAACTCTAAATTGTAGAATTAAAATTAAAACTAAGATTTCCATTAAAATTTTGGCAGATTCGATTGGGTCATGAAGGATTTTATAAAAGACCGAGTAAAAAGATGAATATAAAGTATTTTCAAGGGCCATTTTAATTTAGGGGGTTGAAGAAAGGAAGTTTAAATTGGGAACAAAATAAATTAAAATTAAGTTTAAAAGAAAATTTAAGATTTTAAAAATGCTCAATAAGTTTTTATTTGTTAAATTGTTTGATAATTAAATGATATTTTATTTGTTTAAAGTAAGGGTAATTTGTTTAAAATGGGTGGTTTTTTGTGTCAAGTGGGCATTGTTTGTTTAAAATGAAAGTTTGATATGTTTAACTGGGTGGTTATCTGTTTATGCGCGTGAAAGTAAGTCAATGTATAAAATTTGTTATTTGTCAATGTATTAAATTGTTTTTTGTTTATGCGCATGAAAGTGAGTCAATAAATTAAATTGTATTTTGTTTATGCGCATGAAAGTAAGTAAATGTATTAAATTTGTTATTTGTTAATGCGCATAAAAGTGAGTTAATGTATTAAATTGTTATTTGTTTATGCGCATAAAAGTGAGTTAATGCATAAAATTGTTATTTGTTTATGCGCATAAAAGTGAGTAAATGTATTAAATTGTTTTTTAGCGCATGAAAGTGAATTAATAAAATTTGTTTTTTTGTTTATGCGCATGAAAGTGAGTTTATGCATAAAATTGTTACTTATGCACTTAAAAAGTTAATTGCCCGTTTTTTTAATTTTAAACTACATTTTTTAATAAACTTCATTTATTTCATATTATTGGTTTTCTTCTCATCCTAATCAAACACCCTATCACTCCCATCACAATTAATCCCCCAATCAAATAGTAAATTCCATAATTTTTACTTCCATAAACTTTAAGTTTCCCTTGATCAAATAATTTTAACATTTCTTCAGCTACTTCTTTAAAATTAAATTCATTTAAATTTTTCTTTTTATGATAAAACTTTTTATCTTTTGGATTGTAAATAACGATAGTTGGAATTTCAATTTTAGGAAGTAAAGAAGCTGTAAAAAGCATAAATTCATCCAAATTTATAGAAGAAAAAATCAAATGAAAAAAAGGTTTTCCTAAATGAACGTCTCTGGCAAAAACTTCGAGATTTTGAGTTAAAAAATCATTTTCGGTTAAGAGAAGGAAGACGGGTTTGATTCCATTAAAAATTGAATGGAATGTAGAATCTGAGATTTTAGTGACATTGGGGAAGTGAGTGTGGAATAGCCACTCTACTAAGGTACCTTCATTATGGATATTACCATCGTATAAATGGAAATGACTATTTTTAAAGACAACTAAATTTAAATTAGAGCTATGATGAGGAGATTCTTTGATTATGCCTGTACCTTCTTTATCAAAATGTTTTTCTCCTGCACCTTCATTATCATTTTTATGATAATATTTTACTCCAACTCTTTTAAAAATTTCAGGATCTTCAGTTTTAAAAAGCTTCGTCTTAAATTTAAAATTATGCGCATAACGCAAAAAAGTCTCATTTGCCAAATTTTCATTTTGGTGAAGTACGACATAAACTGGTTCAGAATCCCTGGCTATAGAAAGTAATTCATTGTAATTTAAATTTATAAAAGCTGGTTCTATTAAACGATTAGTAAATTTTATAAGATTTTGAAGATCAAGTTGTCCTAAGTAAGGGACATTAAGTCCTTCGTACATCCCGTAAATCGTAGGAAATGTCTTAATTTGATAACGAGTTATAAAATCTTTAGATTCAGAATGTTTTACTTTTCCAATTTTGATACGACCTTTAAAAATCTTAAGGACTTGTTTAAGGAGATCATTAGTTTCTTTTTTGTCTTCGTGATAGAAAAGAATTAACCAAGGACCATCAAAAGCACTGTAAAAATCCCTTTCTTTTAATTCAATTAAATTTCCTGAAACATGAACAGGTTTAAACAAATCAACTTTTTTAGATTTTAAAATGAACTTAATTAAATCATCGTAAGATTTGTAACCCGTAAAAGAATCTAAGACTTGATGATTTTTTAGTAACTGAAAAGAAGGGAAGTCCTTGACCCCTTGACAATCGCATAAACTACAATTAATTTTTTGAACATCAAAAGGGAGTTTTGATGTTTCTGTAATTTTTGAGATTAAATTTATTTTTGGTTCCATTAAATCACTTTCCTTACCTTTATAAAACTCAACTAACCTTAAACCATCACCAATTTCACAATCTGCTTTAGATTTTATTAAACTTAATATTAGAATTAGAATCATGTTTGTTTATGCAAAATTTATTTTTATGCAGATGTTTCAGAAAGAGTGATGCATAAAAAATAAGTAATTAAAAAATTAAGTAAAATGCAATATCTTAAAAGAGGTGCCATACTTCATTAAACATCTTTTATCGTTAAATCACCCTTACTTTCTCCTCTACCCGCCCCATTAATTTCTATTTCATAATGACACACTCTCTATGCACTCTATTTACTTACAGCCCTTTCAAATCAATAAAAATGAAATTAATCGCTTTCGGTAAAGGTCTCCGTATCTCAAAATTCTCAGTTTGCAAAGAAATCATTTACAAAATCCTTAACAATCATCTTTATTTTTCTTTAAAAGATGTTCTTTATGATTTTTATGGATCTCCTTTGTTCAATGCCATTCCTAAAAATTTTTTAATTTCAATTTTAAAAGAATATTTTGAAGGAGATGATTTCTGTAAATCAATTTCTGAAAGGCTTTTACCAAGTAAATTATTATTTTATGAAGAAATAGAATCTATTTTGATTTCAAAGGGATTTGTAGGAGATTGTTTTTTAATTTATTCTTATCACGCAAGGAATTACGATTTAAATCTTAAAGATTCATTAGAATACGATTATTTGTATTATTTTGATTTAAATAATAAATTAAATGAAGAGAAAGTGGCTTTAAAATATTTAAATAGACTTAGAGAAGTTTTAGAAAATAAATTTGTGTCTTATGAGGAATCACTGGATCTTATTCCGGAAATAGAAAGGGATTTTTTACTTTTATCTTCCATAAATCCGCATGAAATTTATAAATTTTTACGAAATGACACCAAAGAAGAAGGAGAGATATAAAAATAAAGGGATTAAGAGGGTAAATTAGAGGATGACTATAGTTATGGATTATAATTAATGATCAACAGACTTTCCTTATCTCTAATATTACTTTCCCTATTTTAAAATTTCCCTTTCTACATAATGCCACGTTCTTTAATCTTCCCTTCTAACACCCCCCTCATTTTATGAAAATCGCTTATATTCATGACGATTCTGTTGGTTTGTATCATTACGGTCCTAAACATCCAATGAAACCTTTTAGAATAGCAATAACTCATTCTTTAGTAAAATCTTTTGGTTTAGATAAAGAAATGGATATTATAAAACCAAGTACTAGGAAATTAACTTACCACACAAAAGAATATTTAGATAATCTCGGAGTTATAGAAACTTCTGATTGTCCTAATTTTGATGGTTTACAAGAATTTTGTTCTAAATACGCCAGTTCTACAATAAATGGAGCTAGTCTTTTAACAAATAAAAAATATGATGTAGTAATAAATTGGTCAGGAGGACTTCACCACGCTCATAAAAATGAACCAAGTGGATTTTGCTTTGTAAATGATATTGTAATGGCTATCCTTGAACTTCTTAAGACTTATGAGAGAGTAATGTACATAGATATAGATGTACACCACGGGGATGGTGTAGAAGAAGCTTTCCTTATGAATGATCGTGTTTTAACTTTATCTCTTCATAAATTCGGAAGAGGTTTCTTTCCTGAGACTGGTCCCTTAATGACAGGAGATTACAAGGCAGTTAATGTCCCACTTCTTTCCGGAATAGATGATGAATCTTATCATTACATTTTTGAACCAGTAGTAGAACATTGTGTAAAGAAATTTAGACCTAATGCTATCGTAATGCAATGCGGGGCTGATTCTTTAGCTGAAGATAGACTTGGTGTTTTTAATTTGTCTATTCCTGGACATGCACATTGTGTAAAATTTGTAAAATCGTACGGAATTCCTTTGCTTGTACTTGGAGGAGGGGGGTATACCCTTACGAATGTGGCTCGGTGTTGGGCTTACGAAACAGGTGTTATTTGTGGAAGGGAAGAGATTGAGGCTATTCCTGAAGATAATCCTTTTTATTCTTATTTTAGTCCAACTTATTCTCTTACTCCAAAATTTAGAAGGAAATTTGCTAATAAAAATGACAAAAATTATTTGGATAGTATTTCTGGATTTATTTGTGAAAAAATTGATAAATATTAAAAGTAACAAAGGGAGATAGTGTGATAAAGGAGTAAAGATCTGTACTTCATTAAAAGATTATGTAATTCTTAAAGTAATAAAGGGAGATAGTGTGATATAGGAGTAAAGATCTGTGTTATATAAAAAGATTATGCATTTAAAAAAGTAATAAATCCGTTTATGTAAAAGGTTGTTGAATTCGTATTTATGCATTTTTTTTAATTAAAGTAAAACAACAGGGATTTTAAGTTTTTCATTTATAAATTCGTGAAGTGGCTTATTAAAAATAACAGTCAAAACATTTTTCTTTCTGTTTTTAAATAAACACATTTCTACTTTTAACATCATTAGACATTTTTTAACTTTGTATTTTTCTTCTCCAAAAACAACTATTTTTACTATTTCAGTTTTGTTATTAAAAGTTTTGATTTCTTTTTCAATTTGGTTGAGGTACTGGATAATCCGATCCCGCCAAACTTTTTCCGAGTGGTTAAGGACATTCATAGAAGCCAGTGCATTCCGAGGATCATTATAATTAAACCACTTTTCTTGGGCTATAAAGACAATTACAACTTTATTAACGTTTTTTAGTAGATTTTCAACTTGAGAAAGTTTTAAATTTTGTTCTATTTTATCGATGATAATTGAGATGGTTTTCATAAGGACACAATTGATTTTTCATTTAAATCTTTCCCTTTTTGATTTATAGGGGGAGTAAAGGGGGAGGGTCTAAAGAAGGGGCTATAGGGGTGTTAGGGTACTTGAAGGGGGTGTTGGGATACTTGAAGGGGGGTAAGAGGTTGGTATGGAAAAGTGTCTATAGAAGGGGGGCAGATTACTTGAAGGGGGATAGAGTATGTAAGGGGGTAAAGAATATTTAAAAAGGAGATATCTAGGGCCCATTTTCTATTTGCTTAATTAAATCTCCTTTTTAAATTATTTTTGATCACTTCGTCTATTCAAAATAGATTCGAGATAAGGCGGATCTATAGGAAGAACAGTAGTTCTACAAACTTTTTCTCCATTATTTTCTTGAGTTAAATCCGGATCTGGTCCTGAACCACAAGATTTTATTTCTATTTCTTCAGTTTCATTAAATTCAAAATCTTTTTTTAATTTACAAAATAATCCTTTTGCTAAAATAAAACTTTCTATCGATGAACTTCTACTTGCTTTGGGTTTGACAACCAAAACTTCTTTGTAAAATTTTTTAAAATGAAAAACAAGGTGTTTCGTGTACTTCCCTCTGAATATTTTTCCTATAAAAGTACTGGACATTTCACTAATTTGTAAAGTAATAGAAAGAGCCATTAAAATTAATTGAACTTGGAGATACTCATCTAAAGAATGAATACCAGTGACATCAGGAGCACCATCAAATAAAACTAAATCTGCTAAATTTCCCTTAAAAATAGATTTTATCTTATCGACACATTTGACAGTTGTGATATCCTCTTTTAAAATTGTGACTCCTTTGATTGGTTCCATGTTTTGGATATCAACCGAAATAACCTCCCGATTAAACCCAGAAACGTATTGAGACCAACTACCTGGTGCACCACAAAGGTCGACTATTCTCTTACTTCCTTTAAGAATATTAAAATCTTCATCTATTTGTATTAATTTGTAAACACTTCTAGCTCTGTAACCTTCTTTTTTTGACATTTTGTAGTAGATGTCTCTCTTGTCTTTGCTGTTTATGCCCATTAAAGGACATAAAAAATTTAAAAAATAAAAATAAAGAGTAACTAGTTGATAAGTTGTAAATATTTACAAGTAAAAGTATTACTATTAAATAAATTAGTTATCTTACTTCAAATATCCTTAACATATCCCTAATATATCTCATATCCTTTTTTCACTTATGTTACCCCAAAATATGTTTGGTTTATTTTCTATTCTTTACGGTTTTCTGCTTTTAGCCAATGCAATTGTAATCCTGGACGACAAAAGGTTCCTTACTAGAGTTTGTCTTCCACTTTCACCTGAACACAGGGGAAAATTGGGAGAAAATAGGAAAAAGATTGTGGATTTGATTAATGCAATTAGGACAGTAATGAAGATTCCTCTTATAGTTTTGAATATAATTTGTATTTTGTATGAACTTTTACTTGGGTAAACGAATAAAATTATGCTGAATTAACAAAAAATGATTTGGTTTTTATGCAAAATTAACACTTTTTAATATTTTTTATTTAAATACTCGCAATTTGCTCATAACTTCATCATTCCCTTGCATTTCAAAGAGATAAACTTTTTTATAATTAAATTTGTCCTTGATTTCTTCCACAGCTTTAATAATATCTTCATTTTCTTGTACTTCGTAGGGAATAACTCCCCTGAGCATGTGGAGACACCTGAAATTTTGAACTTCTTTAGAAACAAAGTAAACGGGAATCTCAAAGTGATTGCTGTAAAGACCAAAGATAGTTGCCAAATCTGGGCATCTGATAACAGCACAGGATTCTTTAATCCTTGTTCCTAATAGAGGACACCTACTTTTGTGATCTGAAATCTCAAAATAATAAGCTTCAGCATCTTCAATAATTTTTCTCATTGTCCGAACTGTCAAAATAGGAAATTTCCCGACTGCCGTTTCCCCACTCAAAAGAAGGCCATCAAATTGGTCGAAGACGGCATTTCCTACGTCTGTGATTTCGGCCCGGGAGGGTACAGGATTATAAATCATTGTCTCAAGCATTTGAGTAGCACAAATAACGGGCTTCTTGGCTTCTCGACATTTTTTTGTAATTTTTTTTTGTGTACTAAACATTTTTTTGGCTGTCATCTCAACGCCAAGGTCTCCCCTAGCGATCATAATTCCATCACTAACTTCAATAATTTCATCAATGTTTTCAACTCCTCTCAGTGTTTCTATTTTCGAAAAAATTAAAACATTCTCAGATCCAATTAAATTTTTTAAAGACTCAACTTCTTTTTTGTTATTAATAAACGAAGCAAAAACAACATCAATTTTGTGTTTAAATATAATTTCAAAATCTTTTTTGTCTCTAGCTTCAGATTCATTATCTTCAAATACTAGACCAGGAAGAGATGCTTTTTTATTATTTTTTAACCTGTGAGAATTCATAACTCTACCTTTGCATTCACATTTTGAAGTTTCCAGGACTTCAATGGCTAACATCGCATCATCCAAATAGATTTTACTATTCAAAGGGATTTTTTTAAAGTCCGGAACGGGTAAGAAAATCGCATTCGAAGTCCGGACATTTGAAAACGTTATCTTATCGCCTTCTTTAAGGGGAATTTCAGACCTTTCAGCTATTTCTATTCGGACTTCAGGTCCACGGGTGTCCAAGCAAATGACTGGAACAACTCCCACTTCTTTAGCACATTTTCGAATATTTAAAATACTGTGCTCGTGTTGTTGAGAAGTGCCATGGCTTAAATTTATTCGGAATATATGTACACCCTCTTTAAGAAAGTTAGTAAGGGTTTTTTCATCATCTGAGACTGAACTTACAGTTACAATTATTTTTGTCATTGTCGGGAGCATTAAATTTCGACTGCAACTTAATTTAAATTTAAATGAAACACGTGTTTTACAAATATTCAATCAAAAAAATAAACATTTTTGATTCGTTCTTTGTATTTTTTTAATTTATTTTCGAGAGTGTTTACGATAAGCTTTATAACCTTTCGGAAGTGAAATACGTTGATTTACGGAAGAAGTAGATACATTAGAAAAATTTAAAATAGTTGGAATATTATCACGAGATTTGTTGTTTATAATCCTACCATAACTCTTATTGCTTTTCGATTTATTGTTATTGTTCCTTAAATTTTCTATTTCTCTCTTGGCCATGTTTAAAAGTCGTTTATAAGAAGCCAATTCTTCACTGAGAAATGAAATCAAATTAAGAGAAGCTCCTAATTGAAACATAGCCAAGTCTATTGGCTTTGTGAATAATTCGGATACGTCACTTTTAAGTTTTTTTGAGATTGTGTGTGTGATAGGAGTAAATGAAGTATCAGAACAACAAACAGGACAAAGTCTAGAGTCTTCTAGACATGATGAACAAACTACGTGCATACAGTAAGAGATGAGTAAAGTAGAGACCTTTTTCTTTTTATGAGGAGCGAAGCACAAATTACAAAAAAGCAATTTGTCTAAGACTTCTGCTTCGTTCATGCAAAAAAAATTTATAAAAAAAAATAAAGTAAAATGCATAAACAAAAAACAAAATTGTTTATGCAATAAGTAATTAAAAAATTTATTTAAATTTTATTTTAAAATAAAATTAACTTGGACAGGCTCTTTGTTTTTTATATTTACGCGTCGTTTATTTTTTTTATTAAGCCCCAATTTTAATGGCCAAAGTCCCAAACAATGAAATTAAACAAAAACAACTCAGACAAAGACAAAAGCAATTAAACGAACTTCTTTACGATGACACCACAATGTTCTTAATTACACCCCTCCAAGTTCTTTTAATTTCTCTTGTTTTTATAGCTAATGTGTTTTTATTACACATTGCTTCTAAATTTGTTCCTTCTAACATTCTTCCTCAAGCTTCTCTTTCAATTTTAGTGGTTTTAATTTCGATCTTTGTGACTTTTATGATAAGTAAATAAAATTATTAAAATATTGTAGCAATTTATTTAAAAAAGTCTGTGCATAATTTTTTAATCACAATTAAATATTTTACTTTTTAGAAATCAAAATTTAAATCGAACTGATACTTCTCAATATTCAAATTATTAGTAAGAGGAAATGATAAAGTAGCATCTAATAAACTTCCTGTCTCTTTATTAACTGGTATACTAACTCCTAATCCAATAGAATGACCGAAAGCCGAGTTATTTTTATTGTAAATTTCTTTTTGAATTTCACTGAGTGTCTTTGTTAAGTTTCTTTGTCTCGAATTGTAACCGAAAGAATTAAAAGCGTACAAATTCAATTTGTTCATAGAAAAAAGTAATTTAGTGGTAACTTCAAGGTAAGATAGTCCTCCATTTTTGACATTGTAATCCGTTGGAGATATAAACTTATCTTTATAACCTTTAACATTCTTTCCTAAATAAAATTTATCGTATTGCGGTGGATTCCCTAAAATTGAGCCTAAGCCAAAACGCGTCTCAAGTTTTAAGCCTTTAAAAAGATCGAGAGTCGGTTTTAAAGCCAATTCAAATTTAGTAAAAGGATTAGAACTGATATCTTGTTTTATTCCTAAATTTACATTTTTTGATTCGTAATTAATTCGGGCATATTTCCTAGGATTGTCTGGGGCCTTTTCTAAACCTATTCCCATACTTATTGGACTTACTTTAAGTTCAACTTCGCTCTTGTTCATCGAAAAATTTCCGCATGGAAGTCGGACAATGTGATTTTCATTTAAAAAATTTAAAAAGAAAAGGCGCTTGGTTAAAACTGGCTTACTTAATTCTATTTTATAATCCGTTAAACTAGAAAGGGAAACCTTGGAGTTAATTGCTCTCCCAAAAAGATTAGGAAGATGAATATTTAAACTGTTTTTCATTTCTCCAGAGACTGAACTAGAACTTACGTTTATTCTATTCTTGTCTTCAACAACTTTAAGCTTGTTATTATTCGATTCAACATAAGAGAAGATTTTTAAAGATTTTAATTTGTCTTTAAGTGTGTCCAGAGTGTCGGAAGTAGCCATGAGACGTTCTAAGATGCCTTTTTTAGTTTTTTTGATTCCTTGAAATTCGACTTTCATGCTAAGTAAGGGGGTAAGAAAGGGGAAGGCAGGTATGTGGGAAGGGTAATGAACGGGAAATAAGCGTGAGACTATTGTATTTAAAAAAGTATTTAGTAGATAAAAACATTTTGGCATATTTAGGATTATGAAAATCTTGTATTAAAGTGAAAAAACATCTTAAGAATTAAAATCCCTTTATAAAAAAGTATTCTGCAGAAGCCAGGCAGCATCTGCTATGATTTGTTTTGCTAATGGGACTAATTATTTGGAAATCATATGTGATCTTTACTATGATTGGTGTCAAAGCTCCTTTAATGATATTTAAGTAAATATCTTAGAAGAGGGATCGTGAGTATATTTTTTTGCCTTTACTACCAACGTAACGTTCTGACTGACGTTAACAGTATTCCTTTTTTTTATGCACTTACCTTAATCCTTTCTCGATCCCCATTTATTTTATTTTTCACCCCCTTCAAAAATGCACCTCGCCCATAAACGCGTCTCTTTCGTTTTTTCTTCTCTTTTCAACCCGACTCTCATTCTCTTATTCTCGATTTTTGTGTGTTCTCTTCTTTTCGTTAAACCACTTCCAAAGGCCAAAATCGAAGTCGTCTCTTTAGATGCCTCTAGTTACAGAAGAGTATTAACTTTCAATCCAAATGTCGATTTAAATGATCAATTTAATTTCAATGTTAAACAAATTTTTGTTTATCTTCGTGCAATTTATCCAAGTAAAAGTTCAGAAATTTTATGGAGTAAAATAGTCCGTCGTTGTGATCCTAAAATTTTAAAAAGTGTAGTAAAAAGTAATTACCAGATTAAAGGAGAAGTTGGTAGGAATGTTATTCTGGAATTAAGAGGGAATTACATTCCCTTTGTCGGGATAATCCGGGATTTTTCATTTGGACAAGTTAATTTTATTTTATGAGAAATTAAAAAATTTGATGTTTATGTGTTAAGTTATTTTGTGATGTTTACAATTATCTAATTGTATAAAAAGTTTAATTATTTATAGTCGAGGATTCAGGTGATAGAAGTATATAAGTCTTTTGGCTGAGTTTCACTATAGCTCTAGGAAACGCAATTTGATAGTTAAGCTGGTCTACCGCGTTAATCAACTACCCAATTATTTAATTGTATATAACAGTTTAATATTGTGTTTACATGTATAAATTGTGTATAATTTTTTTAGGTTATGATCCTATAAACTTTCATTAAAAAAAACCTTAATTAATTACATTTTATGCGCATAAACACACACTATAAAAAAACTTTTTTAAATTATGCCAAATTTATTTTTGAGTTTTCCAATCAATTCAACATGCTCTTCATCAAGTTCATCACGAAAGCACTGCTTAAGAACATCCAAAGATTTACGAGTTATTACGGAATAAAATTTAGAATCATCCGAAAAATGTCTTCCATACATTTTAGCAGATACATTTTCCTTTAATTCAATTTTAATGGCAACTTTCTGATGCTTAAAAGCTTTTACTACATTTTTCTTATTATTTTCTATAGAAGTAACATTTCCTAGGTTAATTTTCTCTTGATCTCTAAAAACACAAAGGGGTGTCCCTATTTTTAAAGTCCCTGCGTCTACATTAACTCCAAGAATTAAAGGACTTCTCTTAGTAAAAATGCAATTTGGAACAATCGAAAGTTGAACAGGAAAAATGGCTTCATTTGAATGTTCATCTTTTTCTTTTTGCCTTAAATCTCGGACAAAAGCCTCATATTGATCAAAAAGATGGTAAATAATTTTGGCTTCAATAATTTTTAAATGCATTTTAAAAGCCAATTCCTTAATTTCCCTATCTAAAACCGTATCAAAAACCAAAACAACCCCGTGTTCTTTATTTTTATCCATGGCTGTTTGAACTATCACCAAATCTTTTTTCTTAATTTGTCCGATGCTCACGTGAGCAACAGGGATTTCCGATTTTTTTAGAAAACTAAGAAGAGCTTCTAAAGATCCCAACGTACTAGCCACCACATGAACACCCTCAGAAGATAAATCAATTGATTTCATTACTGATTCGTAATCTTCAATAAGTTTTCTTTTTATTTCTTCTTCATTATCTTGAACTATAAAAATCCTACTCCCAGCAATGGCCTTTTCCGTATCATGAGCGTAAATTTTCACACCCAAAGAAGCCCGAACTTTATCAACTTTTTTGTATTGACTTTTAACCCGCAATTCCTTGAGAGGCTGAGGTATCAAAAGGGTTCGAATTGTACTTATTACTGGTCCTTCTGTACTACAAAATCCAATTTTATCTCCGGCTTTGAGTTCACCATTGCTCAAAATTACATCTAAAGTCACACCAAATCCTTCAGTATTTTTCACTTCAAGGATTGTACATTCAACTTCTTCTTTAATTTCCATTCGAGTCTTCATGTATTTTTCACTTAACCCGAGAATCAAACCTACTAAATCAGGAATACCCTCCCCTGTAATAGCCGAAGTAGGAACCAAAGAAATGTATTTTTTATCATTTGGATTTTCAGAAAAAAGACTTGCATTATAACCAATTTCAGCAAATTTAGTAATTATGTAATCAAACAAACTTTTAAATTCATCTTTAGTGCCTTGATTTTGATTTTTAATAGTATCAGCCCATTTTCCATAAGGAGAAGGTTTCCACCCGTAAATACGATCAATTTTATTTAAAGCCACCACGAAAGGTGTTTTACGAGATTTAAGGAGTTCAATACTTTCAAGGGTCTGGGGTTCCAAGCCGTGGACAATATCAACCACTAAAATAGCCAAATTACAAATAGAACTACCTCTTGATCTTAGATTAGTAAAAGATTCATGACCAGGAGTATCAATTATTAAAATACCAGGAAGATCACTTGTATTTATCCCACATTTTTTTACTAATTCATAAGCAGGAAAGAAAGTAGCTCCTATTTGTTGAGTGATACCCCCTGCTTCTTTCTCTTGGACATTTGATTCTCTAAGTTTATCAAGAAGTTTAGTTTTTCCCGTATCGACATGACCCAAAATACAACAAATTGGACTTTTGTGTTTAGTTGAAATTAATGGAATTTGTTTAGTTATCGTAGCATCTGAAACTTTATGGTTGCCTTTATTTTTTAGGATAAAACTTTTTTTAAATCTTTCATTACGTTCCTCATTCTCTTTACGAATCTCCTCTTCTCTAATTGCCTTTTCTTTTTCTTCTCTAATTTTCTGTTCTGTTATAATTTTCAATTCTTTCTCTTTAGCTTTCCTTGCTTTTTCTTTTTCTAATTCGGCCCGTTTTTTATCATCCTCCTCTTTCTTTTTTTTCTGTTCATCGACCATTTTTTTTATGTCAGCAATTGACATTTTGCCTTTTTTAGGATTAACAAATTTGTTTGTTTTTTGTTCATGCGTTGATTCTTTTTTTGTAGAGACGTTTTGTGATTTTGTAGAGACGTCTTGTGATTTTGTAGAGACGTCTTGTGATTTTGTAGATACGTCTTGTGGTTTTTTAGATTCGTCTTGTGATTTTGTAGAGACGTCTTTAACTCCTTCGTCTTGAACATCTTCACTTTGAATTCCTTTACCTTTATTTCCTTCACTTCTACTCCCTTCTCTTATATTCATTTCACTACTCTTTTTTATTATTTCTTCTTCTTTATTAGCTTCTTCGTATAGATTTCTCATGAAATCTTCATTTTTCTGTTTCTTTTTACCCATTTGCGTTTCAAAAAAAAATATTTTTTATCTTTAACTTGTAACGAGTTTTAAAAAATATTATGGAAAAGGTTTTTGTGAAGTAATTTTCGAACATTGAGGGACATTTTGTTTGTTAAAAAGATTTTACGAAATCCTTTATTTAATTTTATCAAGATTATCCTTTAAAATTTATTTATTTTATAATTTTTTTTATCCTAAAAATGTCCGTCTATTTAAAGAAAATCAAAAGGATTATCAGTAATTTTAATAAAGAAGAACAATCTGAATTAATTAAGTATTACTTTGAGAGTGCTAAGAGGTTATTATTAGATGATAAATTAGTAAGTAGATCTAAAATCCATTTACTAAAAGATTTAAAAGAGATACAAAATGAATTAAATGAAGATCTCAATATTTTAGAAAATGATTTAATGAGTCATAAAGTTTTACAAACTAGAGCTTTAATTTTAGATTTAATTACTAAAGATTATTCTAAAGATACAGAATGTATTTATAAACCAGAGAAATGGATTAAAGAAATAGTAAAAGATATTGAAGAGACATTTTTAAGTTGGGAAGGTTATGATGGGGATAATGATGGGGTAAAGGAAGGTCATGATGGGGATAATGATGGGGTAAAGGAAGATTATGGTGAAAATACGGAAGATAATGGTGACAAGCTGTTTTATTTTACTAAAGAAAATGAAAATCATAAAGAGAATTATAATATCCATCTTTTAACTTTATACAATAACAAATTAATTAATGAATTCAAAAGTATTTTTATTTCTAATGAAAAATACGGGACAGCAGGAAATCAACTCCTTTTAAATTTTAAATTTTACTCTGAGTTTATGCAAGAGAAAATTGAATTTGATTTTGAAGGATTTTTAAAGGAAGTCGAGGGGAGAATAGAGAAAGGTAAGGAATAAAAATAGGATGTAGATGATTTTGAATTGATTTGTAAGCCTATTGGTTCCTCTTAATCAACCTCATTACCTTTATTGCACTTCTTTTACTGTCTTCTTGTTTACCACTTTTAAACATATCTTCCATTACTATTGACCTATACCCCCTTAAACTTGACCTTTAACTAACCCTACTTCCCTTTAAGCTTACCCTCTCACTACCCCTACTTCCCTTTTGTAACCCCTACTTTCCTTTAAGCTTACCCTCTCACTATCCCTACTTCCCTACTGCCCTATACTTACCCTCTTAATATCCCCTACCCTTTACTTCCCTTTACTTACCCTCTCACTACCCCCACTGTCCTTTAAGCTTACCCTCTTAATATCCCCTACTGCCCTTTACTTACCCTCTTAATTACCCCTACCCCCCTACTGCCCTTTACTTACCCTTTGCCTATTCTCACAATTAAACTACCCCCTTTTAATGCCTCTTGAAGATTTCGAAACCAAAAAAGATTTTTGCTATTCGGATATTATCAATGAAGAAATAGAAAAGAAACTTAAGAGAGGTGAGATCCAAAAGACTTTTATGAATTACATTACTAATTACGAGGAGGAATTGGATTTGAAAATTATCCCTGAATCAAGTCAAGAAGAACAAAAGAGAAGAAAGAAAAGTACTTTTATTTCTTGTGTAGATAAATTTGTTTTAGAAGATGAAGAAATTATTAAAGATTTAAATTCTATTTCTAAAGATCCTTCTAGTAATATCCGGGTTTTAGATGGTGTGTTGTATGTAAGGAATCATAGGATAGTAAAAGGGGATAAGGTTATCCTTAAGGGAAGGAATGGGGATATAATAGGAAGTGTATCTTTAATAGATGAAGATGATATTGTAGTAAAATCCAAAGAAAATAAAAGGGTAAGGATAGCATTAGATGAATTAAGGAAGCATAATTATAGCATAAATAAATATAATAAGAAGTAGAAGGGGATGTAGGCTAAGGGTAGAGATAAGGGGTGGGGTATAGATAGGGTTAATGTTAATAAGGAAAGGGAGATAATGTTAAGGGTATAAGTAGAGTAAAGTGTATAGATAGGGGTATTATCCAGTTATAAGTTAGATAGATTTGGACCCAAATGGCGGCTTAAGTCATAAAAATAAAGTGTTTATGTAAAGTAAAGTGATTGTGAAAACTTGTTTATGCAAAATTTATTTAATTTAATTTTCTATCTTACTACCATCAAACTCCATTCCCTTAAACTCCCCTTTAATATCACAAATATACCTTTTTTACATCATTACTCCCAAATGGTAACCCACAAGTAGGACACCTTCTATTCCTAAATTTTATTCGGGATTCTATACATTCATCACAAAAAGTATGCATGCATGATATTAATGCTACATTTTTTGGTTTAGATTCGCATAAATTGCATAAAATTAAAGGGGTATCATTTTTTTTATTTTCAATATCTTTATCTTCATCAATTTTCTTTATAATTTCATTATAATCATTTTTTAAAATATTGAATTCTATTTCTTTATTCCTTAAATCTTCTTTAAATTTTTCTATTAAAGAAATCCTTTCTATGTTTAATTTTGTTAATTTGTTTCTCTCTAAATTTGAATTTTCCAATTTTTTACAAATTTCTTGAATTGAATCTGATAATTCATTAATTTTTAATAAATAAGTTTGAATGTAATCAAAAGAAGAGGATTCCTTAAGCCTAATAATCTCAAAATCCTTTTCTAAAGACAAATTCCTTCTTTTTAAAAAATCAATTTGAGATTGAAGATCATCTCTTTGACTTTCTAAAAGATTATTTTGTTCAGTAAGGGAATCACAGACTTGTAATAAATTAGAAATTTCATTTTCATAAAAGGAGTCCGAAGAAAATGTGTTATTATTGGAAGTGGGGGTAAGGGTGGGGGTAGTAGTATTAAGAGTAGAGGTGTTGTTATTAAAGGTGGTAGTAGGGGTGTTATTATTAAAGGTGGTATTAGGGGTGTTATTATTAAAGGTGGTAGTAGGTAAGTTTTTACAACTATCACCTTTAAAACTATCTCCTTTACAACTACCCCCCTTACCTTCCTTATCACATTTACTCCGCTTTTCATGCATTTTCATATATTCGCATAAATTCAAATATTCCCTTTGTATCCCATAAATTTGATTTTCTAAATCTTTAATCACGTACTCCATTCCTTTCATTTCTTTATTTAAATTCGCCATTCTTTTAATTTTAATTACGTCCCTTGACATGTGAAATTTCCTTATTTCTTCTAAATTTAATAAAGAATTTTTTAATTGAGAATAACACGAATCGTATTTGGATTTGGTTTCTTCATATTTTATCATAAACTCCTTAAGTTTAGAATTTAAATTCTTTTTATCTCTCTCAGATTCAATTTTAATAAATTCTAATTTAGATTTTAAATTTATTAATTCAGAATTATCCAAATCGACTGGTTGGTTTAAAGGGGATTTCGTATTTTCTAATCTTCTAATAATTTGTAATTTAATGATTTTGTTTTCTAATTCTATGATTTTATTATCTTTTTGTTCTAAAAGAATGTTATAATTATCATTCTCTTCAAAATTACCATTTATGTCATCACAATTTTTATGCGCATAAAATTCCAATTGATTTAAATCTACGTTTAAATTTAAATTATTTAAATTTTCTTTATTTTCTTCTTGTTTTAAAATCTTTTTTTCATTTAATTTTTTATTTTCTTCTTCTAATCTTTTATTCTTCTCTTTTTCTTTAGTAAGTAATTCAGAATAAGTTTTGTATTTTAAGTAAAGTAGGACTTTTTGTTTATTAATAATTTGTTCATCTTTCAAAAGGGAAGTGAGATTATTAAAGACAGCAGTAGTATCGTATTCTTCTTTAAATTTCTTCTTATTCATATTCTCAAAGGGGGGGGGGGTATTGAAGATGATTTAAGGGGTATTGATTGAGGAAAGAAGGGAGGGGGTGTGTGACTAAGAAAAAAAAGGGAGGGGGGGTGTGATTAAGGGAATAAGGGAGGGGGGGGGTGTGATTAAGGGAATAAGGGGAGGGGGTGTGTGACGTAGGGAATAATAGAGGAAGGTTGGTGGTGACTAAGAAAAAAAAGGGGGCATTGAAGATGATTTAGGGGCTGGTGGAGACTAAGAAAACAAGGGGTAATTAAATCAAAGGGGCGTGAATAATAGAGGAAGGTTGGTGGTGACTAAGAAAAAAAAGGGGGTATTGAAGATGAAATGGGTCAGGGGTGACTAAAGGGCAATAAAATCAAAGGGCTTTACTAATAGAAGAAGAGGGGTGTGTGTATTGGAGTAGACAAAGAGGAGTATATTTTAAAATTATTTAATTTTTTAGTAAGAAGATTGCATAAATATTGATTACATTTTTTATGAACGTGTGTAGCATTAACTTGGTTTTTATGCGAAATTTATAAAATTACCCGTATCACATCTACTACACGCACGTTAACCCACACTTACGTCCTTAGCTTAATCTACTACACGCACGTTATCACACATTTACGTCCTACTTTAATCTACCACACGCACGTTAACCCACATTTACGTCCTTACCTTAATCTACCACACTCACGTTAACCCACATTACCGTCCTTACTTTAATCTACCCCACGCACATTACCCCCTTAATCTACCCCACTACAACACACTTATTCTCACACATTTTCCCCCTTATTATTCCCACACTTTATCCTATAACCCATAACATATATTTTTTCCTTCTAATAAATTAAACCAACAATATATTTGTGCTTTTATTTCTTCTAATTCCCTATTTCCTACTACTTTGTTAAGATCAAAATATAATTCATTAAAAGTTTTGTATCTCTCATTTTCTAATTTATAAAATATTTCTGTACAATATCTTTTATCTCCTATTCTCTTAATTAAATTTATCAGAATTTCATTGGATTTAAACATAATTTTTAAATTTTGTATTTTTCTATTAAAATCATTTACAAATCTCAACAATCTCCTTGCGTTATTGCAAATTTCTGAAATATTTTGATTAAAATAACAACAATTTTTTAAAATTTGTCTTAAATCCCCAAAAAAAGATTCTAAAGATCTATAAACATTCATTTTCTTTTGGATTATTTCTAAACACATTGGGAATCGGACTATGTCTACGTAAGTTTGATGTAAATCTGTATTCACTGGTTTAATAAAAGAAGTAAAAGATGGATCTAAAAGAAGAGAAGATAAGAAATCTAAACAAGCTTCTCTTAAAGGAGGAGACATTTCAGTAATTTCAGAAGGAATAGGAGTATACGAATACCGGATTTCTTCAAAGGTATCAAACATTTTTTTTCCTATTAAATAATTTCGAGTATTGAAAGGAGAGTAAGTTAAAATAAAAACCAAAGATCTTTCTAATTCCTTTGAAATAGAAGAATAACCAATTTCTTCTAAAACCATTTCTTCAATTTCCTGGAAGGTCTTTGGTACCCAAGAGAAAAATTTAGAATCCCTGTGTTTAAGGATAAGGGAATCTAAGGGTTTAATACTTGAATCCCGGATAGTCTCTTGATAAATCCTTTGGGCTTTAGTAAGACGATGAGAATCATAAAAATGGGATTTTAAAAAAGAATCTGATTTTGGTTTTCTGCCTCTTTTTCTCTTTGGTGAATTAATTGGTAAGGATGAGTTAATTAAAGATGAGTTAATTAAGGAAGTGTTAATTGGTAAGGAATTAAGTAAATGTTTACCCCCTGTATTTATATTATCACTACTATAACTCCCTTTACTACTACTACTACTACCACTACAACTCCCTTTACTACTACCATAACTTCCTTTACTAAGAGAATACAAATTAATCATTGGTAAACTTTTCGCCTTTTTTATTTTGATTTTCCATCCAATTTTAAGTCGTAAATTGAATAAAGAGATTTTTATAGAATTATAAGAATGAACATGAGTATTTATACTTTTGCCTGTTTTAATATCAAAATTTCCATCTAAAAAACTATCTATATCTATAGCAGGGTAACTCCTAGCAAAAATAGGCATTTGTGGTTCAGGGGCTTTCATAGGCCCGGGTTCTGAATTCCAATCATCATTAAGTAATTTTTCTAAAGTTTTGTCTTCTTTAAAATCCTCATCTTCCATAAGAAGTCTTTCTAGAATTCCATTGTCTTGGGGGATCATAGGGGGGTGATTCATTGGGTGATTGATTTGGGTTGGTTCCTGGTTGGGTAACCCCATCACATTTTTATACTCTCCCCTATTAAAATTTAAAAATCTTTCATTTTCATTGATTTTACTTTTTTCTAATCTTCTCTCAATAATTTTTTTCATTTCTAAAAGCAACCCCTCAATAAATTTCTTTTTATTTGACACATCAGAAAAATTGAGTTTAGCTGATGAAGGTTTTTGAGAAAAAAAATCAGGTTTAGTGATGGGGGGCTGGGCGTAAGGATTATAAGAAGTATTATAGGAAGGATTATAGGAAGGATTATAGGAAGTATTATAGGAAGTAAAAGATTGAATAGGCTTAATGGGAGGCTGGTTAAAATAAACGTCTTTCTCGTTATTTTGCCTCCCTTCTATAAAATTTTGACCATTTGCCTTTTTAACATTTTGACTTTTTGCCATGAAATCTTGACTTTCTGCCTTATCATACGATTTATTAAAATTTAGCCCCGATTTTTTATAATTTCGACTTTCTGCCTTATCATAATGTCCACATTCTTTCCTATCATCAAACTTCCCCATTTCCACTTTATCAAACTTCCCCATTTCCACTTTATCACACACTCCTATCTCTTCTCTATTCACAGATCCTTTACAATTAAATTGATTCTGTCCACTTCTTGTTTCTATAAAAGGAGATGTTGGTTCAATTTTTGCTTTTTTATGACTCGTCAACAATTCTTCAGTGGCTTGATCTTCCATTAACATTTCTTTAATATTTGCTTCTTCTAAACTTTTACTAATTGGATTTAGATCATTATTTCCTTCTATTTTACTTTCTTCTTCTTTAGAATTTACAATTATAACTTCTCTTGTTTCTTGTTTTATTGGACTTGATTCTGAATTTAGATTTTTCTTTTTTTTACTTGGTCCTTGTGTGTTTATGCTATTTTTATTATTTTTAAGCCTGATTTTTATGCAATTTGTTTTAGACAAATATTCTTTTTGTAATTCTATGAAATTAATTAATCTGATTTTAACATTCGTATTTAAATTTAAATCCCAATTATTAGGAGCCATTGTCTTTTTGAAATAAAAATCTTTATCATAATTTTTAGAATAAAACTCAAGGAGTTTAGAATTGTATTCTGATTCTGATAAATCTTTATCTTCTAAAAACATTTGGATATTTTGGATTTTATTTCTTAAAATTAAATCAAAAGGAGGAATTAAATCTTTAAAATTAATTTCTTTTAAAAAAGTTTTAAGAAATGAATTTTTAAGAGAAAGTGTTTCTTCTAAAATTTCGATTATAAGTAATTTTATGCGATACTCGTCCATGCGAATTATGCGCATTAAAAAATCAACAGTGTCTTTGTCTGGAAAGAGAACCACAAGGAGATTTAAAGCAATTTTACGTACAGAATAAGCATTTGGATATTCAGAAAGAGATAAGAGAGTCTCTTTTTGTAAAGAAATACAATTATTAATTGCTAATTTTCCTAAAAAATACAAGGCAGATTCTGTGATTTTATTTTCATGAGAAGGGAAGACCATGTCTAAAAGTCTGTATCTTTCGACTTCTTTTACTGCGATATCGACATAATTTAAAGTGATTGTTGAACTAGATGATGATGAAGAAGAAGGTTCTTCGTATTGTAAATCATCACAAAAGAAAGGGTTATCTTCTTTGTTATCATTAGAATCATAATTTTCTATTATGCCATCATCTTCCTTGTAATCATAATCTTTTATAGTCTCATCACCATCTTCCTCTTTCATTTGATTATTTAATTCAATTAAAGGTCTGGCTAATCCCTTAATTACACTAGAAATATACTCACTATCACTAAATGAATTCATAGAGTTATCATTAAATCTTAAAATATTTATCATAAAAGCACAAATTATATTAGCAGACTTTACTGTTCTTCCATTATATTTTTTTATTATTGAAGGATTTGTAAAACTTAAAGCTTCAATTGAATTCTTTTGGAGAAAGTAATTTATAAAATTAAAATCATTGGGCTTAATGACTGTCGATGATTGAACACAAAATTTCTTAATAAAAAATTGGATTACTCTTTGAAAACCAATATAATTTTCTATTGAAATTTTAGCTAGTACGTACAAAATACGGACTCTTACTCTGTAAAACATTTGTGTATTTTCTAAAATTCTTTCAAAGGTCTCACAAATTTGAATAGAAGGCCTTTTTGAAAGGTAATCAATGGCTTCTATTTGGCCATTTACATTTTTATCTAAAAGTTGTTCTATAAACATGTAATCAGGTTGTTCTACTAAAGAATTAAGGAAGTGTTCTCCTTTTGGATCTATTCGAATCCAAAGGAGTGGCATGATTTCTTCCTCTTCTTCTTCAGGTTTCTTTTTCTTTTTGGTTCGTGTGTGATAATAAAAATAATTTTCTTGATTAAAATTAAAAGAATGATCATAACTTCCTTCTACTTCAAAAGATTTAACTGTCACAAACCCACTAACTTGTTGATTAGCCCCTTGGAGTTGACTAGTAGATGATTGTTCTATTTTAAAATCTACTTTATTCTTCTTTTTGTCTATTGTGAATTTAAAAATTACATTTACAATCCCAGGCCTGAAAACGTACGCATCAAAAAAAATTTTCATATCTTTTCCTGTGATGTCTTTAATTAAAGCAATAAAATCTAAAGTAAAATTATTTTGAGTAATAGGCTTCTTTTTAAGAGTAAAAGAACAAATTTTAGATAAAAATGCCTTACTTAAATTATTTTCTAAAGTATGAAATACAATTTTGGCTTTTTTTAAAAAGAAATCGGAATAATACGAAAGGTAAGACCTTCGAGGATCACACAAAGGAAGTTCATAAACATCATTTCTAATTATAAAATCTTTTTCTTCTTTAAGAGTAAAAAGAAAATCATTGTGACCCAATAAAAACCGTACACAATAATCTTCAAGATAGCCTTTCATTCCAGCAAAAATCCAAAAATCTGTGATGTCCGTAAAGTGAACGTAAAAATAAAAAATTTGGGATGTGAATATGTCTGCGATTATCCTTTTCATTTTAAAAGCTTGGTCTATATCTTTAGAAGGGGAAAGTATTGAGATATTATTAAGGGAAGTGCCTATCCCTAAAGTTGATTCTATTTCAATTAAAGAAAAGACGGTACTTAAAGCAGAAATAGGAAAAGTCCTTTGTAAAAAATGTTCTGTGTATTTTATGATATTAGCAAAATCATCGACTACCTCAAAAATTGCTTCATTGTATTCCTCAAAATGATTTGGAATTAATAAAACTTTTTTATCATCTCCATTGTAAATTTCAACCCTTTCGTATGTTCCTACTGCAAAATTTATAAAGTCTGGAATGCTTTCTTCTACGTAGTACATTGAAACATTAACTTTATCTTCTTCTTTAAAACTTCTTAGAATCCCAGGAGATACAATTTTGTATTCCTCAATATTTGGAAGGATATAAACCAATTCCCATGGATAACCAACTCTCTCTTTAGAGAAAACTGAAGGAAATAATTCAAAACTGTATCCGTGTCTATTGGATCCTACGATTTCTTTGTGATTGTCATCTTCATAAACTTGTTTATAAAATGAAATTGAAGTATTAGAATCAAGAGGACTGTAATTAATTTTGATCTTAATAAACCCTTTGGTCTCACTTTCTTTATTTAAATCAGGAATTATTATTTTAAGTACTTCAGAAAAATCTTTTTCTTGTATTTCTTTACTTACTCCCTCGTAAATTTCATTTGAATTTAATTTCTTTTCTAAATTTGGTTTATAGGTCAAACCGTTTTCTAAAGTAACTTCTACATCTTGGATTTCTAAAGAAGCGTATTTGTAATAAACAACATTTTCTTTATCTAGTAATAATGATGTTTCAACGTATCCTCGGAATAGATTTTTACTTATGTCTATGTAGTACACATTCCTCTGTCTTGTAACTTTCATGTCGGGGTAATTTATATTTTTTTTCGCTCCCTCCAGAAATAAACTTATGCATGAAAAATAAGGAATATGCATGAATAAAAAACAAACAAAGTCAGGATTTGAAAAAATAACACGGGTAAGAAATGAGGATAGGTTAAAGATCGTGAGAAGAGGGTATGAGACGAAAATTAAGTGCACAACATGGTGATCATAATGATAAATAAACAATTATAATAAGGCAATTAGGTGATATTAAAAATTTGATTAAACCTAGTTGTTATTTGTTTTTTTTTTTCAACACAAATATTTTTTTAAATTATTTATGTTATTGTCTTGTTGATAAATTTTTATGTCTATAAATACACACCTCGTCAATCTCCAGTTCACTAACAACCTTTACTATCTCTCGTTAATACCACTCATTAATCTCTCCATTAATAAACCCTTATATCCGTATACTTTCACTCACATTTGACCTCCCCCCCCATCACAGACCCTCCACCCAATTTACACCTTCCCCTCTCCCTCAATCTTTAAATCCTCCACCTTACACAGATTATCTTTTATTTTTGATTTTTTTTTTACCCCTCAAATGTCTTTTAATTGTTTACACATTATGCGACCTCTCCTTCCTTTTATTCCAGATGTCACTTCTTTAAATAGACAAGTAACTTTCCAAGAAAAGTTTGTTTGGACTACTCTCGCCATTTTGATTTATATGGTGGCTTCTCAAGTTCCTCTTTTCGGTATTATAAACAGTGGTACTGCTGATCCTTTTTATTGGATGAGAATGATGATGGCTTCTAATAGAGGAACTCTTATGGATCTTGGGATTTCTCCCGTTGTAACTGCGAGTATGATTATGCAATTTTTGGGGATGCTCGAACTAGTGAAAGTCGATTACAATATTAAAGAAGATAAAATCCTTCATGGTGCTGCTAACAGATTAATTTCTTTAATTATGACAGTTGGTTCGGCTATAGTTCAAGTTCTTACTGGTTTTTATGGGGATCCTAAAGCTCTTGGTTGGACTTACTGTATTCTTCTTATGGTTCAGCTTATTTTTAGTGGAATTATTATTATTCTCTTGGATGAACTCCTTCAAAAAGGTTATGGTTTAGGAAATGGTGTCAATTTGTTTATTGCTTCTAATGTTTGTGAAAGTATTATGTGGAGGGCTTTTAGTCCAAAAGTGTTTTTTACTGGTCGTGGTATCGAATTTGAAGGATCTCTAATTGCTTTTTTCCATCTCTTAATTGTAAGAAATAATAAGTTTGCTGCTCTTTACGAGGCATTTTTCAGACAAAATTTGCCCAATATGTTTTCTCTTGTCTCTACTATCGTCCTCTTTGCCTTTGTGATTTATCTCCAAGGCCTTAGAGTTGAACTTAAGACGGAATCTACTCAAGTTAGAGGTCAGACAGGAATGTATCCTGTAAAATTATTATACTCCAGTACCATGCCAATTATTGTACAAAGTTATGTGATTTCTCATATTTGTACAATTTCTCGATTCCTTTACAAAAGATTCCCTACTTATTTTCTTGTACGTGCTTTGGGTGTGTGGAGTTCAGAAGGTTCAAGTAAATACCAACCAATCAAAGGATTTTGTTACTATATTTTCCCTCCTGAAAGTATCTTCGATTTTAAACTAAGACCTTTTTATTTCCTTTTCTACGTTCTCTTTACTGTTATTTCGTGTTCTATGTTAAGTCGTGCTTGGGTTGAAGTTTCGGATAACACGCCTACTCAAGTTGCTTCTCAAATGAAGAAAAACAAAATGACTCTTAAAGGTGTTAGAGAAGTCAATTGTGCTTCTGTACTTTCTAAGTATATTCCTACTGCTGCTTTACTTGGAGGATGTTTTACTTCTTTAGTTGTATTGATTTCTAATTTGTTTGATACAATTGGAAGTGGCACCAATATTTTCTTGGCTACTTCTATTGTTCACCAGTATCTCGAATTATTTGCTAAAGAATCGGCTAAAAAACAAGGAATGTCTTATATTGATTAAAATATACTTATAATTGATTTTTTTACCTTGTTTTTGGTTTTATAATCTTATCTCTTATTTTTCATTAACAAATTAACAACCCTAACACGTTCATTACCCCCCTTAAATTACAATGATCTCTTTGGGAATAGAAGGCAGTGCTAATAAAATCGGAATAGGAATCATAAAAGGTAGAGAAATCCTTTCTAATGAAAGAAGAACATACGTACCACCTACAGGAGAGGGATTTATACCATCGAAAACTGCAGAACATCATAGAAATAATATTTTAAGTTTGCTAAAAGAATCTTTAGAAAAGGCTAAGATCCAACTTAAAGACGTAGATGTTTTTTGTTACACGAAAGGTCCAGGTATGGGACAGGCTTTGTCAACCACAGCCACTGTTGTTAGAATGCTTAGTCTATTTTTTAATAAGCCTCTGGTACCCGTAAACCACTGTATAGCTCATATCGAAATGGGAAGATTTATAACAAAAGCCAGGAATCCAACAATTTTGTATGCTAGTGGAGGCAATACACAAATTATCTCGTACAGTAATAGAAGATACAAAATTTTTGGGGAGACCTTGGACAATGCAGTGGGTAATTGTCTTGATAAAGCTGCCAGGATTTTAAAATTGCCAAATGATCCCTCACCAGGTTTGAACATTGAAATTTATGCACGAAAAGGACGTAAATACTACGAATTGCCTTATGTTGTAAAAGGAATGGACATTTCTTTATCAGGAATTATTTCATCGATCAAAGAGATTTTAATAATTGATGAACAAACTGTTTGTGATTTGTGCTATTCCTTACAAGAAACCGTTTTTGCTGCTTTAGTGGAAGTTACTGAAAGAGCAATGGCCTTTAATAATAGTACCGAAGTTTTGATTGTAGGTGGCGTTGGGTGTAATTTAAGACTTCAAGAAATGATGAAAGTTATGGCTGAGGCTCGTGGTGCTACACTTTATTCTACTGATGAGAGATTTTGCATAGACAACGGAGCCATGATTTCTTTGGCAGGTCTTTTGATGCATGAAAGTGGACAGAGATTTACTTTAGAAGAATGTTTAATAACACAAAGATTTAGGACTGACTCTGTAGAAGTGACGTGGAGAGATTAAAAATTTAATAAAGAGTATTGATTAGATTTTAATTACAAGTTTAAAAGTTTATTTTATGAATCTAAAAAAGTTGCAAAAACTTATTTAAAGTAAAAGTAGACACAATAGGCAATGCTTTCTTTAACAACAACATAAAGAACAAAGTTTAAACAACTGTAAAAAAGTAACCAAGTTTTATTTTCCAAAATCACGTTAAAATTTGTCGGATTTAGCCGGAATGGTTTTATGTTAATTACTTTATTGGAATTATTTGGTATGGAAACACAGTTTCATGCCTTTAAATACTTTTATAAAAGATCAAAACGATCTGTTACAGAATAGCACGCTAGATGGCGTCATTGCTGATCTTAACATCAGCTGACATCCACACACATAAATTTTATTTATCAAATATTTACTCTCCTTTTCTTAACTTTTTTAACTTTAACTTCTTCTTCATCAAGTTCAAAATTTTCATACAAATCCCGATCATCTAGAACTATTTTTCTTTTGGTTTTTACAACGTAATTTACTTCTTTTTTATTTTCAAAAATATTCCCTAATTCTTTAATCACCAAATTTGGATCAACTTTCATGCAAAGATACGCATAATTTTTATCACGAGCCTTAAAATTTCTAAAATAAATCAAATAATCAACATCTTCGTCTACCGTTGAATTTTTCGGAAGATAAAAATCCAATCTAGAAATTAAATTTAAATATTTTTTATCACATTTTTTTGATAAATTAAAAAACAAAGAATGTAAAAGTGCAGTTTCTATTATATTTTGGTTATTAGTACTTGTTAAATTCTTTTTCATACATTTATCCAATCTGTTTAAATGGTAATTAACCTTTTCGGATATCACTTTATCTGCTAAATCATTTTTAAAAATGTTGATCAAAGTAATAAAATCGTTATTTTGAACTGTAAATTTGTAAAAATCAATTTGTTTATCACGGACTTTGTTTAAAATTTTAAGGATGTGTGCTGATTCTAAACTTAAAATTGAAACAAGAAGGACCATTTCATGAGAACATCCTCTTCTTATTCCTTCATAAATCATTTTTCCTATTATACAATCCGTTCCTAATGTTAAAATTAACTCTCCTAGTGCTGTTATTTTTTTATCTGCATTAAGTGCCTCCATCAAAATTAAAAAATTATAGCACGAATCTACGAGTTTACGATCAGGTACGTCAATCAAAGGCAAGGAATAAATATCTTTGATATTAAGATTTACTAAAAGTAAAAGGATCCTACTTAAATCACTTCTTAATATTTCAGGAACAGTGTAATCATCAAACTGTTCTTCATAAGTTTGTTTTGTGTACATTCTGTAACACACTCCAGGCCCAGTCCTGCCACATCTTCCTGCCCTTTGAATTGCACTTTCTTTACTTATAGGACATTTCACTAAGACGTCCCCTTGTGCGTAATCATGAATTAAAATTTTATTAAAACCGTTATCAATTACAAATTTAATATTTGGAATTGTAATTGATGCTTCAGAGACATTTGTAGATAAGATAATTCTTCTTAAATTACTTTTAGAATTAAAAATTAAATCATAAACTTCATTTACAATCTCCGAATAACATTTTACGATTATTAAATTACTTTTTTGTAATAAATGACAAATCAATTTATAAACTTTATCAATATCATCTTTACCACTAAGAAACACCAAAAGATCACCTTCATTTTCTTTAGAAATATTTCGTATTATTTGTTTTACTGTCCATTCCAAATGATCATCAACATCAACCTCTAAATATTTAATTTCAATTGGAAAATTTTTACCATCAAAAGAAAAATGTTCACAATCAAAAAATGAAGTGAATTTCGAGACGTTGATAGTAGCGCTCATGATAATAATTTTTAATTCTGGTCTTTTTAAATGAATTTTCTTTAAAAAGCCAATTAAAATATCTAAATTTACACTTCTTTCATGGGCTTCATCCAAAATTATTGTATCGTATTTACGTAAAAGGTTATCTTCTTGAATTTCGTTGAGTAAAATCCCTTCTGTCATAATTTTAATTTTTGTATTTTTATTAAAATGATTTTCAAATCGAATTGAATAACCAACCTCTTCTTTATAAAAAGATTTCATTCTTTGATACAAATTTTTGACGGATATTCTCCTCGGTTGAGTTATCGCGATTTTATGAGAAAAATGATCAAAAATTAATTTAGGGACTAAAGTACTTTTGCCACTTCCTGTTTCACCAGTGACGACCATGACGTTGTTTAATTTATAAAAATATAAGAAATCATCTTTCTTTTTGTAAACTGGTAAATTAAAAAAGTTGTCATTGATGATTTCTTGGTTTTTTGACGAAAACTCAAAATCACAATGTTCGTTTTGATTTAAATTACTAAAATAATAATTTCCTTGGTATTTCTCGACTTCTTCTTTAAATTTTGCAAAATATTCACTTTCTTTGTTTCCAATTCGATACATTTCATTTTTTGTATTAATAACGTTATCAATACCACTCTCATAATATTTATGGTTTAAAAATAAACTTGTTTTATAATTTAAATCTAACGAAGATTCAGAAACTTCTCCTATTTCTTTTTTATTTATGTCCAAACCAGCAGTTTGCATTTTTCTTAGTTCCCAACTCCTCTGTTCTTTAGATTTACGAGAATTTTCCATTTGTAAAGATAAGGAGGGTAAAGACTGTAACCATGACCACGATTAAGTTAACAAAAAATTAAGAATTAAAGTGATACGATTCAAAAGACTAAATGGTGTGCAATTTATAAGACACAAAGCCAAAAGTTTTAAATCTAAAAGATGTAAACCATAAAAATTTTAATTACTAGACTCGAATTTAAAATGCTAAAATTGAGTTTTTGGTTATGAACCGTGTTAAATAAAAAAAATTTATTTCTTTACATTTTCTTAAAACAATTAAAATTTATTTCTTTACATTTTCTTTACTTTGTCCAGTTGGTTTTTTAAACACAGCACTTGTTGATGATTTTTTATTAGCGTATAAAGACATATTTTTTACATCTACTGTTAAATTTGGTTGTGATTTTGTTTTGCCCGGTAATGGTACAGCTTTAGGAGTAGTCATTTTAATTTCTTGTGGTGCACTTTTAATACTTCCTGATACCCATTTTTTAGTAACAGGATCGTATTTTATGTCATCAGAGGCTTGGATATCAACTTTATAACTTTGCTTTTTAAAAAAATTAAACATTGAAAAAAATGAACTAGAGTTTTTTTCTTTCTTTTCTTCTACTGGTTTTCTTAAACCTGCCTCATTATCTTCAATATTGTATTTTGATAAAAAAAGTGAAGTATCGTCTTCAGTTGTAATTTCTTTTTGAGGTTTGTCTACATCCATAATATCAGCAAAACTTTTAGCATGTTGTTGATCAGAATAAAGAGGTTTATCACTATTAACTATCACAGTATTTGATTTTGGACTTGCAATTTCTTCATTAACATTAACTTCCAAGAGTGTTTCATTTATTTCTAAAGGATCATCTCCGTACGTTTTATTATATTGAGTTTTTACAGGGCTGTTCTTAGTCTCAACTGTCTTCTTATCTCCTATTTTTCTTTCAATTTCTCTATTTTTTATTGAAATAGGCATTAATTTATTTTTAATCTCAAAAGATTTTGTTTCTGGTTTTGTTTTAATTTCTTCATCTTCAACATTTAAAATTTTACTTATTCCAAAATTAATTACTTCTTTTAATCCAAATCCCCAACCTGCTACATTAAAAGTTTGATCTAAAGCTGCTTGCATTTCATTATTAAATCTCTTTTTGTTAATTTTGTAAATTTCTTCAGCTTTAATTTTATCGAAATCACATAAAATTGTAATGTACTGGTATAGAAGTAAATTTAAATTATTAACTGACAATTTCTTATCTAAAAATAACAATATCTTCAAGAAATGAAAATTTCTAGGATAAAATTCCATAAAATCCCCAATATTTACAATTTTAAGTAAATGTAATGAGACCAGAAGTACGTATAAATTATTTTTATCTTCATTGTATAATTTTTGGATTAGCTTTAAATGAACTTCACTAAAAGGAAGTTTAAGAATGTGTTTTAGATATTCAGGCCAATTAGACGATAAATTTACTTCTTTAGATTCTTTTAAATTAAAAACACTTAGAGCCAATTCAACCATTTCACTTTTACATGTTTGCATTAAAAATTTTCTTATGATATCAGGTCTATTACCAGAACATAACAAAGCAAAAGACCACATACTCTTCTTACAAGCAAAGTCTATTGCCATTTCTTTGTCTTCTAAAGCCAAGTCAATAAAAATGTTAACATCTGAACTATCGTATTTCTCAGAATAAGGATTTTGTGAATACAAAACGTTTTTGACTCCTAAAATTTTACAAATGTTATCAACGTGAGCATCTTTTAATTCTAAAATTTCTTTAATCTTCTTGTATTTATCTCCAATTTGTGAAATTTCGACAGTAAGAGAAGAGTTTAAGATAGGATCAAAATTAAATTCATAAGAATTAATAACATTAACATCTTTTTCTATGTACTCTCCTTGTTGATTTCTTCTCTTTTGTTTAAGTGTGCAATACGTTAAAACAAATCTATTCAAAAAAATCACACGGGGTGTTTGTAAATTAAAATCAAATTTCTTTGGTTTTGATTCGGAGATTTTCTGATTAGGTCGAGGAATGTTTGGAAATGGTTTTATCAAGGGACTAGTATTGTTAGTAGAAATAATTGAATCATCTTTTTTCATATCAATAGGTTTGTTCTTGTTGTAATTAACAGCCTTGTATTCAACTTTAGTATAATTAATAGACTTATCTTCGTTAGTATTGTCTTCGTTTATAAGCTTGTCCTCGTTAGTATCTTTGTTATTAATAGGACAGTCTTTGTTAATAATATTGTCCTTATAATCAACTGGTTTATCCTCGTAATAGTTAAATTTATCTTCAACTTTATCACAACTGAAAGGCCTATCTTCGTAATCAACCGTCACCTCTTCAGTCTCTTCATCTGTTGTTTCTTCATTTTTATATTCTGATGAGATGAACATTTTCCCTTCATTCTCAATTGTTTGTGTTGAACTTATTGTTGGTAAATCAAAATTTTGTGTGCTTAATGAGTTTAAATCGTCCAAAGAACCGTATTCCATTCCATAAAGATCCTGGTTTTCTTTAATTGTGTTTTCTTGGTGATTTTCTGGTTTTATAAAAACTTCTTCATCGTCTTCATCATCCCAAAGAAAATCCATAGTCTCTGCTGGTAATATTTTATTGCTTACATCATCTATGATTGACGTTGTATTATCTTTTTCAGAAGGTGAAAGAACATCTTGATTACTAAATATATATTCTTGATTACTTAAAATATCTTCTTGGTTACTTAAAATATCTTCTTGGTTACTTAATATATCTTCTTGGTTACTTAAAAAATCTTCTTGGCTACTTAGTATATCTTCTTGGTTACTAAATATATCTTCTTGGTTACTTTGATGACTATCATTTTCAAAAGGATTAAATGTTTTGTCATTACTTGGTAAATTCATGAACAACTCAACGTGCTCTTCTTTTTCTTCTGTGTCGGATATCTCCTTTAACAACGAAACAGGATTATCTTGAACTTCCCTAATTTCAGATTTAGACTCAATAGCATCATTTTTAACTTTACTCATTCCCATTAAAGTCTCAAAATCTTCGTCACTTTCATCTGATCCATTCCAAAAACCATCTTCAGAATTTGTACTTTGTTTTTCGTTCATATGGGGCTTATAGAAAAGTTTTTTAAAAAGTTGTGTAGAGACAATTTTAAAGTCTTTTATAAAAAAAGATGTTTGTTGTGTCGTAGATATCTATATCAAAACTCTCACAATTATCTATTTTGATGGTACACCTAAAACAATCATTTTTTTATAATTCTTTTATTGGGTTGTTTGTAACACCGATTATCACTGCAGCACATCATTAAAACTCTTTTTAACATATAAATAGTGACCGAAAATAAACAACATCGTAAAAAATACTTTGTTGAATATTTATATTTTCTTAAACATAACAATATTGTTCATAAAGCACGATTTGTATAATGTTTTAAAAAACAAATTTTTGAAAAAAGTCAAATTGTAATACAATAGAAATTAAATTTTGGCAACTCTAATAACCTAAATTAGTTGTAAAAACAAAGTTTATGCCTTAAAAAGTTTAAATGTGTTATCTTAAATCTTTCAACACTTTTGCGACATTTTTAGATCTGAGGAATTACGTTTCTATGATGATTAAATAAAAAATAAATTGCAAAACCATTTTTAAAGGCTGTTATGTTAAAGATAAATAAATACAGAGTAATTTCTAACATTTTCAATTTATTGTAAACGAAAAAAAATTAAGGTAAGGAAAATCTAAAAACGCATGTCAAATCTATTTATATTCGAATTTGTCATTAAAAAAACATTTAAAGGAGTTTCTATATCATATGTTGTTCTTTTAATTTATTTAAAAGACAATAAATTTAATTAAGTATATCAGAAACTCCAGCGAAGAAATACAATTAAAACTGTTGGTTTATCGTTATTAATTTGTTTATCTTTATTTATACATTTATTGTGATTATGCAATATAAAAGATAACTTTTTAATATTTATAGTCATTAATTTGTCAGTTTGTCTTTTGGTCAACTAAACTGTTGGCTGTATTCAAGACAAAAAGAATCTAAATTTAAGATTAAAATGCACAAATATTGGCTTTAACAATGTGTATTATAAAATATTATCGGTTTTAAAAGCTTTATAAACATAATTTATTGCAATACAGTGACGATAAGTAAAGTTTTAAATCTCTTTATGACAATTTATAAAAGTTAATATTTAGTTAGATCGAATTTCAGTTTGATTGATGATCAAAAATATTTTAATGAATTTAAAAATAAAGGTATAGTTTTGACATGCACTAAACTTTTAAATTGCTTACAAAAAAAAATGCTGTAACTAATTCATCTCTTACGAACTCCTCAAATGTATACGTCTTTAAATGAATTTGTATTGGGAATACATTAAAACCATAATTTGCATCGGCTAAGTACCTAGAAAATACGACGAAAATCAAGGTACAACTGTATTATAAGCATTCTTAAACAAGTCTTGATAGAATAAACAACATCTTAATAAATTTTTTATTTACATTCTAATTAAACTTAACCAATGCATGACAGTGCATTTAATTAATTTAAAAGTACAATTAATCATGCATCAATGTCTTTTACAGTCCATAACAATTTTTTTCTCTCGCTTTTTTGTGCAATTTAAAAAACTTACTCAAGTAAATAAAAAAATATTAATATTAATATTAAACTATTTAAAATTTTTATACATTTTTTTAATTTATTTTTTCTTAGATACACCTCCACAACAACTAGTAATCCCTCTTTTTTCTAAATTTATTACTTCTTTGTCTACTTCCTCAAGTTCAGATTGATTCAAAATATCTTCTTCTATTAATTTATTCAAAACTTCTATAAGTTCTTTAATGCCTTCGTATCTCATAGCACAAGTTTCGACGTACATACCACCGTGTTCTTTAGCTTTAGTATTTCCTTTTTCTCTATACTGAGATCTCAATAATTCATTTACTAAATCACTTTTATTACCAACTATTACTACTTTTATCTTGTGGTTTGGATCATTGATTCTTACTAGATCTTTAATCCAATAATCTACTCTATCAAAAGAAGATTCATCAGTCAAATCAAAGACAATTATGGTCAAAAATGAATTCCGTGTGTAATTTGGAATTATAGAATTAAATCTCTCTTGACCAGCAGTATCCCACAATTGAAGCCTGGCTTTATGTCCACAAACTGTAATACTTGTACTCACAAAATCTAATCCAATAGTAGGACCATAAGACTTCTCAACTTTTTGATGAAGATATTGGGACATAAGTGTTGTTTTTCCTACGTTTGAATTTCCAAGAAACACTGTTTTATAAGTCGTTTTCATATTTTACTTGCCCTTCTATTTGTTTTATTTTTTATAGGGAAATATGATGATTAAATTAATATTAATGTATGTATAGGTAGTTTATAATTATATACAAACGTATATTACAATTACATTTTTTATTTTTTGCTTGATGTTAAGTTTTGATTTAAACAACTACCCATGTTTCTCAAAAGGCTGTTTTCTTTTTCATCAAAAAATGAAGTTTTAGTGTACGAAAACAAGCTTTATAAAATGTATTTGATAGAACAAAATAATAAAAAAGGTACAAAATTTGTTATGACCAATGATATCCAACAGTATGAATTATTAAAAAAAATAAGACATGATAATATTTTGCATCCACAAAAAATTAATTTAAAGAGCAAAAATTTAACAACTTCGTTTTTAATTCCCTTTGAGACTGTTTATAAACAAGATACTGAAGATTTTAATAAGTTTATATTCCTTTGTATAGCCAAAGCACTTGATTTTTTACACAAAAATTGTTCTATTTCTCACAACAATATTTTTTCAACTTCGTTATTTTTTAACGAAGATTGTAAAATTGTGCTTGGTGGATTTGAGAAAGCACATAAAACAACAAGTTTTGATTCGGATAATATGCAATTTAGCAATTTGCTTTATAAATATACAGGAATTAATTGTTCATTAAATGAATTTATTGCGAAAAATGGATTTACAGATAATCTTTTTTATGAAAATGATGTGTTCTTCTTTGGTTTTGATGCTCATCCTGTTCAGTCTAAAAAGGATTTTATTCGTCTTTTAAAAACAAAACAAAATCAACTTATTGAAATTTACAAAAAGAGAATAGTAAAGTACTTTTTACAAGATTTGTTTAAGGAATACGATAAAGATTACAAAGAAGAAGTTTTAAATTTTATTTTTTATTTAGATTTTGATGATTATACTCAAATAATAGATGATTTATTTAAAGTCTTGGATTCTAATGTACGATTTTATTTGTTTAAAAATTCTAATAAATACATAGAGAAAGTTGATTCATTGGATGGTGCTATTGAAAGCCTTCTCTTAGGTTTCAAATGTAAAAATCAAAATTTAAGATCGGAGACATTTAATTTTTGCACTGATAATCATTCAAAATTAACAGAGAATTCACAAATTCTGCTTTTAGATACGGCTTATGAGTTTATAGGAGACGACAAGGGAATGGAGGAGGTTTTGATTTATTTGGATACCACAAGACCTGTTTTTACAAAATCAGATGTGATTTATAAAATTTTAAAAAATTATCTAATTAATTCGAATAAAAAAGAGATGACGATAGACGTAATTGGGACATTTTATGGTACTTTTAATAAATATAAAGTCAGTACGGAATTACTTCCTATACTTTGCACGAGTCTTGCAAATGAAAATCTTCAACACAAGACTTTTCCTTTAATCGATATGATTTTGAAAGATCTTAAAGACCATAAAGAGCAAATTATTTCTAGAGAATGGAGTTTTGAAGCATTTAAAGATTTCTTTAGTCGTAAAGGTAAAGATGTAAAAAATAATAAACGAAGTAATAAACAGATTCAAAATAATAAAGACACACACATTATTACTAAAGAAACACACATTACCAAACCTGTTATTAATTCTTCTCCAGAGAAATTAACTGAAGATGAATGGGATGATGACTGGTAAAATTAAATTTAATTAATGTTCATTAAAAATTTATAGCATATTAATAATTTGTTAATTTACTTTTTACTAATTTTTAATTTGTATTTAAAAAACCAATAAAATTAAAATTTCTTAAGTCGCAGAATCTTTACATTTAAATTCTATAAATGATTTGTGCATCAACTTTTTAATTCGAATTCTAATTCGATTTTATTAATTATGAAACCGAAATAATGAATCATAACAATTCACATGACCAATAAAAGATAATCATCATGCAATTAGTTCTTAAAGGCAATTAAATGATACGTTAAAATGTATCAAAATAATACGTTAACTATAAATTTAATTTCGACTCAATTGTCATTGTTATTAGGATGTGACAAAGAAAAAATGATAAGGTTAATTAAAAATTGATGGAATCAGAAGATGGTTATGACATATGAGAAATAGAGTTACAGAGAGATCATAAGTATGTGATCATGTTCTAAAGATATTTTAATATTAGAAGTAAAATTGTAAGGTAGTATGGATATATGAAAATTACCTACAAAATTTAAAAGAGAAAAAAATGATGACCAATTAACTAGAAAAACTCTATAAATTTTAAGTATTGACACTTAAACTAATAAACTTAAAAAGATTTTCAAAACGATCAATAAAACGAAATGATATCATATTTATTGATATTTATGGAACGATAGCAGTTCAATCAGGATCTTATCCTGAATCTCTTGTGAATAATTGGTTTCAGAATTCAAAAATTCTAATATATAAAAAGACGACAATTTCGGCACATTAACATGGGAAATGACCAAAGCATACCTAAAAATAAGATTGCCATAGGGAAAGCTAACGTTAGTGCACCAGGTGTATTACGTTTATTTAATTTAGAGGATAAAGTTTTTCCATACCGAATTTCAGAGGATTTAGGTGGTTTTCCTAAAGTGCACATTGACATCCAGGAAGCCAAATTGGAATCAAAATTAAGCAGACACTTAAATTTATCTCCTAGAGAACATAGTATAAGTTTAGAAGAAGAAGAAATATATAAAAATGTGTATAAAAGAGAAGAAACTGCTAGCAAAATTATTATGAAAGGTCAAAAAGTTCATGATGTTTTTTATGATCCAGAAGAAGATAAGAATCAAATTTACCTTTGTAGACAATTTCTTATAGAAATAAACGATAATATTTGTTTTCTTAGAGAGCTTAGAATATTACAGGCGTGTTGTAATTATTTAACACGAATACCGCGTTCTATTGGTCTATTAAGTAACTTAAAAGTATTGATTTTATCCCGAAACCGAATTAGAAAATTACCAGACGAATTGGGCGAACTAATGAATCTTCGAGAATTGAATCTTTCACATAATTTTCTTAATGATTTGCCTGTTTCCATGATAAAATTAAAATTACTCAATACATTGCACATTGATAACAATAAATTTGAAAAAATACCACAATTTGTGGTTAAACTTTCGTCTTTGAAATATTTTAATGTGTCTCACAATATGATAACAGAGATACCCTTTAGAGTTTTTCATCTTCCTTTTTTACTGGAATTTACAGTAGATGGCTGTCCTCTAAAATTTCAAAATTCGTTTGAAAAGCACGACAATTTAACATTGAAAGAGATCTGTAGTAGAAGACTTCTTAGAAATAATCTTAAAGTTTATAAAAGGATAGATATACCATTAGCCCGATATCTTTTTTCTGTAGAAGAGTGTGCTTATTGTGGCGGGCCACTTTTTGATTCTTATTATAGTGTCACATCCATGCACTCTTTTGATGGAGTAGAATACCCAGTTGTTTATAAGATGTGTGACTCTCATTACCCAGCTCATACAGGTCGTTTTGAATCATTTTACAGAGAAAAACTTGAGACATTTCCTTTTCGAATTATTGTCGATGAGATGACAAGTGTTTCAGATCTTTTTCATATGCAGTTTTTGTATAAACCGTGTTTACTCAGTTCATATTTTGGTCTTTACGGCAAGACGAACCTCAAAAAACTCTCTAAATACAACCGACTTTCTACTGTCAAGAAAGTAAAGCCAATAGTTTCAGCTAATGTTTCAGATGAAGACGAGTGATTTTTTGAGTATGTAAAATGAATAAAAAAAGTTTTTCTGCCTTAAAAATATTTGTAAAAAGGTTTATCTACATGTATCATTAGATTTATTAATCTTTTAAGTTGTATAAATAGTAAATTTAAATCAAAAAAGTCAAATCATTTTTTTTACAGGGCCCCATTCATTGATCAGATAACTTTTAATATAGAATTAGAATATGTTCTATTGATATAATGCTTTTTTAGTCACTATTTGACATATTTATGATATAAAACAAACGTAAATAAATAAGACGATCAGAATTTTGAAACACGAGAAAAAATAATTTAAAAAGAATCATTCTGCATAAATAATGGCAGAAATAACTAGTATAGATTATTCAAAACGTAACCTTGAGGAGATACCTTTTAATAAGATCAATGTAAGGATAAATTGGTTGATAATATCTGATAATAAGATTAGAACTATACCTGATGAGATACAATATCTTACATCTCTCACCCGGATAGCAGCCAATGACAATAGGATATCAAGTATTAGTCCCAGTATTACAAAATTAAAAAATCTAAATTGGATCGATCTCACAAGGAATCGATTAAGATATCTACCTCATGAGTTCCATACTCTGCAAAAAGTAACAGGTCTTGGTTTGAGTGAGAATGAGTTTGAGGACATCCCAGAGTGTATCTTTCAAATGACAAATATTAAGAAGTTCGGTTTCTTTTCTAATAGGATAAAATCTATTCCTCCAGACATTAGATACTTAAAAAATCTTGTAAAAATTGATCTTTCTAACAACCAGTTGGCGTCCTTACCGGAAGAATTTTGTGAATTAACAAATTTGAATTGGTTAAATCTATCGAACAATAAACTTAAAAGGCTTCCGGCTAATTTAAACAAGTTGGTTCAATTAGAAGAACTTGGTTTAGGAATGAATTTACTTGAAGAACTTCCTGAATTAGGCAGCCTTACAAAATTAAGAATACTTCCAGTGTTTAGAAATAAATTAAAAACAGTGCCACAATCTCTTTCTGAGTTAAAAAGCATAGAAAAATTAGATTTTAGTGACAATTTAATTACAGAATTTCCTTCTCATGTTTTAGGAATCCCAACATTGAGGTATTTGAACTTAAAATCAAACAAAATTAAAGAGATCAATTCAGATTTCATAATGGGAATCAGATCAAGAATTACAATGCTAGACTTAAGCGATAACCTACTCCCACACATTCCAATGAAATTCTTTAAAATCTTTCCTAATATTTCAACTATAAGAATCAATGATAATCCTTACGTTTACTCTAAGAATAAGATCCCTAAAGAACCAACTCTTCTTGAATTGTGTTACAGTAAATGTCTTAACACCAAACATGCAACACCAAATTGGACTTCACACGTCTTTAAAAAGATTTTAACTTGTGATGTTTGTGATAAATTTTATGTAAAATCTCCTTATGTTGTTTATTGTCTTAGTTCGTTAAATGAAGGAATGACATTTGTCGTTGAGAAGATGGTTTGTTCAGCAGAATGTTATAAATCTGAAATAAAATAAAAAGATTCGATTATAAAAATACAAAATTTCTGTTAAATATTTTTTAAAACGAGTTTTTACAATTTAAATAATATGCATAAAGACATGTCAAGTCACTGTTTTTTTATAAAAAGGCCTCATGATTTCGAAAATTATATTAAAAAATTTTCTAGAGTACATAAGTTGTTTGCCCTATGAAAAATTAGATAAAAGTAATTTGTGAGCGTCTTAGTTGACACTGTTCGCATGCTTAGTTGCCTCTTCACGATATCTCGCTATTTATGCTATTGATGACTTTATTGACATTGTCTCCTGTCATAGCTAAAATAGCTATAATTCAATATAAAAAATGAAATCTATTAGTTATCCGTGATGTGCGGTTAGTCTATTTACAAGACACTAGTCTCGTAAATGTCCACAGTAATTAAAAACCACCTAATGTATACCTTTGTATGATATAAATTTCCATAAAACATTATTTTTTTTAAATAAACTTTTTAATTACTTTTTTTTAATTTAATTTTTAGAAAGCACAAGTGATAAATTCTCTTCTATTACATCATAAAACTTATCTAAATCATATTTTTTATCATTGACTTCATAAACATTATAATTAAGTACAATATAAATGATATAATACATCATTTCATCTTTTTCATGAATTACATTGTACTCTTGTTCATTTGTTGGATACATACTTTTAGTTTTAAGATTATAACAAATACTAGCAAATTCATTATAAACGTTTTTTGGGACATTTCCAAGGTATTTTTTATAAAATTTTGAGATTTTTTCTTTGTTTTTCGCAGAAGATGCCAAGAAATGTAAAAATGAAATAAAAAATTCAATACATCCCGACTTTATATTTCCGAACAAAAGAACATACAAGTATAAATTATGTTTACCTTCTAAAATAAACTCATTAAGAGTTTGTCCTAAAACTTTTTTGTTCATTTCCAGTCTTTCATTAAAAATTTCCTTGAATTTTTCTGCATTTTCAAAAAGGCGATCTGACAAAACTGAAAGTAATTCCAAACTTTTAGAGACAATTATAATTTCAAGTAATTCATGATTTGATAAATCGCATTTGTTCAAATGATCAATATCAAGTTTTCCATGTTTTGCTTGATAAAAAATACAATCAAAAGTATTTTTAGAAGTATCCAAATCAGTTTTATCACTTAAAAATGCAGCAAAAACAAGATCCTTTGGCCGATCACCAATTCTGTTTTGTAAAACACCCTTATACTTTCCTAATCTTGTAAGAGTCAGAATTTTTAAATGTAAATCTTTGTCGTTTATCTCATTGTAAATTTCAAAAATATAATTAGTAATATCTTTTTCTCGTAAATAAACCATGGCAGACATTAAATCGTCTTTAATTAAATCCTGTACTTCATTATCTTTCAAGGTTTCATTAGAATATAAAAAGTAAATCTTTTTTTGGTCTTCATTTAAATCTTTGTAATTGTAATTTTTAAAAACATCTTCACGGTTATTTTCAAGATAAATCTCAACACCTGTCTCTTTTTCATAATCAACATAAAAATCAATAGACAAATTTAGTTTATCAATAAATTTTGAATATTCATCTTGTCTTATAGTATTAAGACCTTTAAATAAATTGAGTAAAGCATCAGAAACAGTATCCAAAACCTCCTCTTCATCAATATTTGTTTTACTCCTTTTAATTTTTTCATCAAATAAATTATTATCTGCCGAATTTTTAAAGTACATAATACTATGATGATTTTTAACGTAACTAATAAATTTTTCATAAAATTCAAATGCTTTCTTTCTTACAGAATCATCAACATCAAGAACCCTATCAAAAATATCAAAATTCATCTTAATAACATCTTCTACATCTAAATTATCAATTATATTACATCTTACAACAGGATTATGGTCATTTAAAAACCTTGAAATTATACTGCTATTGTTTGCAAATTTTTGACTAGAAAGTAATTGTCTAATTTTAACATCTTTATCATTGTAATAAAAAGGAATAATTTCATTGATAAACCCAAAATCGATTGCTTTCTTAACAAATTTATACTTATCATTACCTAATTTAGTAATTTTTCTTGGACTGTGTTTACTAAGTGATCTCAATTCACAAAAGATACTAACGTAATCTTTGTCATTCAATTTTTCTAATTCTTGACTTATTATTCCATCGTGAGATTTCTTTGAAAATAAAAAGACGTCATTGTAAGTGTTATCCTTAGAAATTTCGAATAAGATCTTATTAATAATATCATTCTTGTCCTGTGATACATCAATCAGCCTTCCAAGAATCCTATGTAAACTATTTTTGTTAGATGGTTCTACGGTTTTGATCAATCCAAGAAATTGTTTTTTATGTTTTTCAATATTAAAGCAAGAAAAGACTTCCTCTTCAAAAAACTTCTTAAGATCAACCGTCTCTTTTTTCATAATCACAATTAAAGCATTAATAATTCTTTCTTTATCTTTAAGAGAAAGTGTTTTCGAATTGGTTTTTATATTGTCAAAAAGACGCAAAAGTGAACTTTTTACTTCTTTACCTTCCTTTAAATTATTTAAAAATGTTTTGTAATCGACTTCCTTTGGCAATTTAACCTCTTTTTCGGATTTTAAAATCGTTATTTTTTCTTTGACTGTCATTGGGTAATTTTTTAAAAAAACAATAAAAACTTTAAAAATGTTCTTGTTAAGAATTCACATAGTTTAAAACAGCATTAAATACATTAAATTGCGGCAAAGAAAAGAAGTAAAGCTTAATTTAACTTTATATATAACGTACATTATGGCTAAAAAAGAAAAGCATTTAAATAGATTAACTTAAATCAATAAAATAATAAAGTAAAGACATAACACGCTTTAGAGCCTTAAAAACTCATTTTACGCCTGTATATTGCTTTTTTTAAAATAAAAATTAACCTAAGGCATTTTTTTGGGATTTCAGAAAAGGCATTACGTTTAATTATTATGAAGCGCTTTAGCAACTTTTATTGATGATAAAATAGGTTACAAAACACATTTACAATTATTAATCAATGTTTAGTTGTCGTTCGAGATCTTTTAAATATGATATAGATCAAATATGATTTTTTTTATACAAAAAATCCTTAAAAATTATATAAAAAAAATATTTACAAGAAAAAATCTATGTTTTTTTAGTCTATAAAGAATGATAAAAGATTCTTTAAATATATTAAAAGTCTTTAAAGAAGTCTATTTTCGACTTAGAGTCTTTTACTGGTTATTTTATCTGATAATTTTTCAGATAATCATTAAATTAAAAATAAAAAGATATAAATTCAATTTTTTCTATAAACCCCAATGACGCTAAGAGTTTTTGTATTAGTTTATGTTCTTTATGGAATATGTTCACCTTTGACAATCAAAAAAATACATTTATTGAGAAATGACCTTTGGATTAACGATCGTATTCAAATTAAGACCGATAAAGGATATTTATACAGTGCGAAAATTGGTATTGAAAACGGAAGATGGAGCAGTTATGGGTTTATTTATTATGCAAATAATTCTTTCTCGTTGGAATTTAATAAAAAAAGATATTTAGTATTGAATAATTTTATTTCGAAAGACATCAAACATTTCGAAAAATCGACTATTTTATCGGTGGTTTTATGAAATTTCAGCTTACATATACTGAAGATCCGATTAAAGACCCATTTCATTTTCAAAAATACATAAAAAGAAAATATTTGTATGTTACCTACAAAAGATTAGTTAAAGATGATCATAAATTAGGAAGTAAAATTTGCTTAAAATATGATGGAATTGATATTAGTATGCAACACATAAAGGAGAGAATTAAAGGAATTGTTAATTTGAAGTTACTAAAACTTAAAGAGTACGTTACTATATTAAAAAAAATGAGTTCAGAAGCACGATTAGGTAAAATAAATGGCGATGTGGAATTTAATCTTTTTTATTTTAAAACACATAATGAATGTCTTCGAAATCTTTTACAATTTGTTGAGGACTTTAAAAATTTTAGTTTAGTAGAAGACCATTCTTTGCAATCGTCTTTAGAAGAGTATTATTATAATAAAGCTACCACTATAAAAGTATCTCAATTTATGGATTATCTTCAAGAAAAATTCGATGAAAGACAAGCAATCATTAGTAATGTAACTACAAACATGGTTTATGGGTTTTTTAATAATTTATTTCATAGAAATAACCGTACTCCTGTTGAAAATTACCATCAAAAGATTTTAAAATTTTTGTTTAAACAATGTTGTAACTTTCTTAAGGAAGAAATATTAAGTAATAAGTTTTCTTTACCAATTGGAGGAAAATATGATATCGATTTTTACCTGAAAAAATTCTATGATATAATAATGTATGAATCAATAAAGCCAATACAAACATCATTTAAAAAATCGAATTTTGCAGAAAAGCAACATATCGTTGTAGATATGATTAATATTCTTAAATTTAGTGTAAAACAATTGGAAGTGTCAGCTGTAAACGATCTTTGTGAGTCAGAATTTGTCAATAAACACTTTTCAAATTTATTAGGAAGAGAAGTTAAGAAAACGGATGATTATGTCTTAATTGAAAACATGGTTTGTGATTATTACAATATGTTCACGTACGTGTTAAATTTTAACCGCACCATTAAAAATTTACCAGCTTGTCTCGTTTATGTCTATCCAATGGCTCATGATAATTATGATCACAAAATTGTTGATGGAATCGAGATCAAAATCAATAATACAACAGAGTTAAAAATGATTAGAGCTATATATGGCGTAAGAGAAGTAATTACAATGGTAAGAGACGTACATTATTTTTATGATGAAATTTCACGAGCATATTACTTTCCATCAGATATTCTAATGAGCATGAAAATTTACGAAATTGATATATTTCTAACTAATAAAATAACTTACAAGATATATGATCTCGATGTTAGTTTTAGCAGTAAAAAAAGGAGGAAAAGTACGGAATTACAAATTAGTCAATTAAAATAATTATTTTACTTTTATAAATATTTATTAACATGAAATTACAAAATGATGCATGTGATTTATTATGTTATGTGCATTATCCGAAGTTGGATATAACAAATAAGCTTTCGTAAATTTAAAAATTAAGTTTTTAACAAAAAATTTCATAAGTTTTAGACAATTAAAGATGTCGATTTTTATATTTTAATTTAAAAGTGTAGATAGAAGTTGATTTGCTTTAATAATGGTTTATATTCTGTTTTTGGCTTGAAGTACTTGGCAAGGTTGTTTCTTAAGGTTGTACTTTTATTTTTGCCTTGATTCTACTGGCGTTCGCATATTATTCTATGTCACGCATTTTTTTTAAGACAAAAATGGTTTTAGAAGCATCTAAAAGATTTAATTTTCGTCTTAAAATCATCCAATATAAAATGATGAACTATTAAAACGATTTTTAATGTCCTTATTGATAAAAAAAAGATAAATAGTTTTGGCAGATAATTTTCTTGCTTTTCAGTAGATATTATAAAAACAATGTGTTAATCCTGCAGTAAAAATAATAACAACTTTCTAGAACATAATTTATTGCAAATGATATTCGATATATAAACCTAGGAGAATTTCAATGCTTGCTGAATTTTTGCGCATTAATTATGTCAGTATGTGTTTAAAAGAATTTGTAGAACATGTCGATTTACAATACTTTAAATTTTTATAAACAAAAGTACGAAACAATTGTTCTTATTCTACATTGCTCGATCAAATTTTTTTCGACGCAGTTTTTGATATGCATTCTTTGATTTATAAAACAATAAAATTCTCACAAAATGCTAATACAAAAAACCTTTGAATTATAACTTTTTAAATGTGATTTTTTTGTAAAAAATTATCAAAGATAGATTAAAAATCATCATTTTAATGAAAATTTACTTTTTACTATTATCTCGTGCATACGGTTTACTTGAGAAAAAGATTGATGTTGACGCTAGGTGGAACACTATTTCTTGAAATGGATTTATTTGAATTGCTTTTAGTAATCTTAGTCATAGTTATGGCACACCAGGTCCTTTTATACTTTAAAAGGCTGATCTGAAACAATGTTAGAAACTATGTTTCAGATCAGTGAGACATGATGGTACCATCCTTGATGGGTCAGTCTCAGCCGGCGGTAACAGATTGAATTTAACTGGTTTAAAGAATGCCTACAAATTAAAGTGAAAATGACGAGGTGCGTTGAATTCGAAATCATGACGTCTTTGACATTTATCAAAAATGAGAAAAAAACTGCTGCGTATTTACCATTTTGTAGTGATATAAATATTCTAGCGCAGTTTGTCAATGACAATTTCGGGCCTGAATACAGATTAAAGGGAACTAAAGATTTTTACTATGTTATGAAGCAGTTGAAGAAAATAAATTTTGAAAAGTTTAAGGTTTTTAACAGTTTTTATAAAAAAGTTGGGATATCACAAAATGATTTTGTAGCAAAAGATTATCTACATAAAGTTTTTTTGGTAACAGATGCAGAGAATGTTTTTCATAAACATGTCGAACGGGTTAATAAGCAGTCAGCTGGTTTTTTACTTCTTCTTTTGATCTCTCATCGTTTAAATTCTTTGATAACATCTATGCTTTGATGGTATATTTTACAGATGAATGGGCTAGAAAGTTTGATGTGAAGAGTCTTATGTTGGAAAATATTATCTAAATGAAATTAAAGTTTAATCTAGAAATTTAATGTACAAACATGACAACTATTTTACAAAATGATCATTAATGACGAAATGGATTTTAAAATTATAGCTATTCCTTACAGTGCTAGAAAAGGAGAGACTTATCCGCGTTTCCTGGATTATTTGGTGCCATTAAAACATGAAACAGATCTTGCCAGACTTTGAGGTTGTTTTTATACAGCTTGTAACGGTGATATTCAGAATTTTATAAAAAAACAGCTGTATTTGTGGGTCAATTTTACATTCTAAAATTTAGAATCTTATATCTGTTTTTGACTTAAAAGCATTACTTAATACAGTATTTAGAATCAATACCGTTAATTCTGGTTTAAAATTACCACTTGTTTAAATATTGATGAAACAGGTAAAAAAGAGGTTGTTTTTTGTTTTCATTATTTGATATTGTAGATTTTGACTTCGGATCAATTACTGTAAAAGCTGATAAGCCTCACCTTTATTTTATCTTTAATATGAAAACACAAAGAATTCTTTTTATGGTAAAGATACCGGATAATAAAAAAGTTTAAATTTTTACCAACAAAATATTTATGTAATTAATGAAAAAGATAAGAATAATTATGGATTCTTTATGTTCTGTAAAGTTTTTTTGGGTAAATTGTGAATTTTATTATTTCTGTTGTGTCTAAATCTAATGATTTTCATAATAACAAAGTTGCAAAGATAATAGTGTGTTTTGACAAACTATTGTGTAAAATAATAACTGCACATATCATTTTTAAATGATTTTTACTTACTTTCAGCAAAAATTGTATGCTTAAAAAAAGCAGTTTTAATAAATGTTTCTGGTGATTTTTTTGGCAGAATATCTCATTAAGGTTAAAATAAAAATAAAATTCTTGCTTACGACTACAGATATAATTTGTTTTTATTTTGATTATGTCAGACATACACAAAATTTAATGTGCTTAAAAGTTAACATTTTACAAATGTTGTCATTATATTATATAAAAAAAAATTATTTTTTTAAATATCAAGGTTAAAAATTAATAAAATCCTACAACATTTTTAAAAATATATTAATTTACTGATTAAAGAGATTGTCTTTTAATATTTGCTGTAACATTATATTGTTAGTGTCAGTAAGTTTTTATTTAGTAAAAATAGAATAACTGGCACAAAATATTTGCTAGCAAACGATAAAGGTGGTCGAAAATGCAATTAAAATATAGATCAAATCTTTTTGTTTTATTAAGATATTTTGTACAATAAATCATTTTTCCATATCAATCATTAATCATAAACATTTGAAATCATTTTTTTTATATTTTGATCTGTTTGATGTGTTGTAACTTTGTAAGCTATTTATAAAATGTAAAGAATTTTATCAAAAAAATTTCACTACAATCAGTTTTGACTGATCTTGATTTTTTTTCCACATTGAAATTTATGTCAATGAAAAAGTTTTATAAAACACAGAATATTTTATTATAATTCTAATGAATATTAAAACTTAAAAATTCGTAAGTATAAATTCAGAATTTATCTAAACCCTCATGAATTGGTTTAATTTACCATTGCTCAATTTCCTGAATTATAAAAAACAGTACGACAATATAAGCTGCAAAAATGTGTATCTTTTAGAGACCGATCTTTGGGATACAGATGCAAAGAAAGATATAAATGGTGATCTTTTTGCTTATATGATGTCAATTAGTTTGGATGATGAGAAGTCTTGTCAATATCATGCTAATTACAATTTAAAAAATTGCTATCATTTAAAATCAACCAATTGTAGGTACGCAGTATTAGATGAACCTATAACAAATTATATTAAGAAATATTTACAAGTACCTCATTCAGATAAAATTTTAAAATTCAAATATTCATTTACTGATGATCCGATCACAACTCGTCAACAATTTATAAATTATAAAGGAAGAAAACAAGATTTTGTTACTTTTAAATTGCCAAAAAAATTATCAGAAGACAGTTATGAGATAATTTTTAAAAATGATGGAATTGATATTCGTATGATTCACATGAAAATTTTGTTTGAAGCACTTATGTGGATAGAACCATTAAAATTGAGTAAATATATCTCTAGCATTCGAGGAAAAAGATCTAAAGAATTATTTGGAAAAAATGGTAGTGAAAAAATGTTCGACCTTTATTATTTTAAAGATTATTTGGACTGTCAAAATGGCCTTGAAACATTTATCAAAAGTTTGCGCTATTTTAAATTAATGAAAGATTACGAGTTTAGATCAAAATTCTTCAACGAAACTGAAAATACGTTTTGTATCCATGACACCATGAAGCTTTCTTTATTTATGGATCTTTTAAATGAAAAATTTGCTGAAGATCAGCGTGTGAATGCAATTTCTTGGAAAAGTAAGTTGTGGTGGTTTATATCAAAAGGTTTTAAGTTGTATCAAAACAATTTATACATTCCTAAAGAAATTAGGCATCTTAAAACGTCCGAAAAACTATTTAATTATTGTTGTAATTATCTAAAGAATGAGATGCTTAATGATAATTTTCTTTTTTTAATAGGATATGACTATGATATTGATTTCTATTTTGATAAATTATATGAGCTAATTTACAGTTCTGTTAGATCAAATATTGATTTTTATGAGTTCGCAAGTCTCGAAGATAAAAAACTTATAGTCGATAACATGATCGATTCTTTTGATGATGACCTATTAGAATTACAATTAAAGACAGCAAAAGATTTGTTTGAATCTGAATATATTCATAAGTACTTTTCTGAATTACTAGGAAGAGAAATTAAAACATTAGACGATTACGTCCATGTCGATAACATGATTTGCGATTACCATAATATGTTTGTGCACATCGCTAATTTAGCCTGTAGAATTGAATGTCCTTCATGTGAATTATTTGGTTTTTTTCAGCCTCTATTTATTGATAATTATAATAATAGGATAGTTGAAGGAATTGAAATAAAATTTAAAAGTCAAACAGAATTCGGAGAGATCAAGGCATTTAATGAAAATGGGGAAGATATTCTGTTTGAGAAAAACAACGATTATTTTATTGATGATCATGAAAGGTTTTATTGTTCATTTGAAGTTTTAGAAAAGAAAAATATTAATGAAATTGAAGTAAATTCGTTAAAAAATGATTTTAACGGCAGTATTAAGATTGATTGTTATTTAAGCAATTAAATTTAAAAAATTTAACCATCATGAGTATATTTTTTTTATTTTAATCGTATTTGCTTGTTAAAACAAAATCTATTTTGTAAATAATTTTTTAAAGGTTTTAAGTTTTAAACATTATTTGAAACAAACTGAGGATACAAGAAGTTCTATGTGATTTCTTAATGTTTGCTAAAGCTAGTTTTAATTACAATATTTCATTTTATTGCTGATTCTTTTAACAGTAAAAATGTTTATGTATACACTAATGGACATAAGGGAGTTCAATATTGTTGTAAGATGTCATTTCTATCAATGTCATACTAAAATTTAAAAATTTTTGGGCCTTAACAAATAAATGCTCAACAAATATTAACTATGACGTAACTGTACCAGTGTTTTTTGTATAATTTTTTAACTCTTTAGAAATTAATTTTTTGGGTATAAAATTTTCTTAAAAAATTATTGCCAAAATTAATTAAAATTGTTATTTTTCCCGGATGCATAATTTTTATGTAGATATCAATTAAACATTTATACTTGTTGTGTTACTTGAAAGTTTTAAATATCTACAGACACCTAAAATGAATGTAAAATTATTTCTATAGATTCGAAAAAATTAAACGTTTATTTATGTTACGTCAATTTATTCAATTTAAAAACATGGGTTTCTTGACTTATATGATGTGTTTGGCATCAAAAAAAGTTATTTACACAAACAATTTTTTCTTTAAAATAACATTAACCATACCATTTTTAGTAACAAATATGTATTTAATCATCTAGTCATTTGTTCAACGTTAGTTTTGACGCATTCCGATCCTGTTTTGACCCATTATTAAAATTAAAAATTTATATTTTTAGATTTGATTATTTTGATGTGAATAAAAAATATTTAAATTAAAAAATTTTAAATGCCCATATGTTTTTGTTAACTATGTTGTTATTATTTTTATTCAAAATAAATTGCATTAAGGACGATATTGTTATAAGCAAAGCTTATTTTCTCAAAAATGATTTTTGGCATTATCTTAAAGCGCAATTAAAAACCGATAAAGGATACTTGCACGGAATAAGAATTGTTTTTCGAGATGATGAATATTCTAAATTTGATATCGATTTTACCGTAAACAGTTGTTTTTATCTATACTATTCAAATCTAAGGTACGCAAAGTTTGATGAAAAGTTTGCAGGAGAGTTAAATTTGTTGCAAAATCGTCCTGATTTTTATCAAAAATTTATTAGATTTAATTTTTGTTTTACAGATGATTTGATTGAAGATCACAAAGAATTTAAAGACTATCAACGGAGAAAGCAATATTTTGAGAGTTACAAATGGATTGAAAAAACAATGCAGAATGATAATTGTATTAATTTAAAGTGTGATGAGGCAAGAGCCCGTATGATTTTTATCAAAGAAAATTTAAGACGATTTGTAGATATGAATTTTTTAAAACTTTATGAACATTTTATCGAGTCTGGTGAATTAAAGTTACTAGAGAATTTAAAAAACGGTAAATTTTTTGATCTAAACTACTTTAAAACTTATTCTGAATGTCTTAAGAATCTAAAAAATTTTGTTGATGGTTTTCGATATTTTAGATTATTAGAAGGCAATGTGGAAAGAAATAAATTTGATGTTAATACGACCATGAATGTGACTGAATTTCTTAAACGTATTGATAAAAAGATTGAGGAAGATTTAAAAACATTAAGCGTGATCAATAAAAACAAACAAGAAACAATACGTTCAGGTTTTATTAATTTTTTTAACAAAACTGAAAATGTCTTAAACGATAAAGCAATCTTGAAAACCTTAAAATTATTAATAAAAAAAGGTATCGATGATATTAAAGATAAGATATTAAAAAAAGACATTTTTTTCCAGATAGGAGGCAGGTATGATATTGACTACTACATTAATGAAATTTATTGCCGTATTTATAAATTAGCTAAAACGAATCAAGATATGTTTCACATTGCTGAAAATAATGAAAAAGATCACATTCTTAGTTATTTCGATAAGTCATTGTGTAAGACTATGAAAGAACTACAAAAAACGGCCATAGAAGATCTGTTTGAAAAAAGTTATTTTTATGAACATTTTTCCAGCTTAGATGACAAGAATATCACAACTTTGGATGACTACGCTGTTGTAGAGAGAATTTTGTGTGATTATTATAACACGTTAGCATATATTACACATTCTTGTCCTTCGTTTGAAAAATTATGTATTTCATCTTTTTATCATCAACCTGTTTTTATTGATAACTATAGCTGTAAGATTATAAGCGGAATTGAAATCCGGCTCTTAGGTAGATATGTAAACGATTCTTTATTTATTGATGCATTTGATAACAGCGGTAATACTGTTTACTTTGAGAAAGGTGTGCATTATCGCATACAATCTAATAAATTATACTGCATTTCTGATATTTTAAGAGAAATGGACATTGAAGAAATCGATGTTAATTCAAAAATACATGGATTTATCAAAAAAATTAAGGTTAAAGAGTATTTAAGTATTTGAGAGAATGGTGTTTGTGTGTTTATATTAATTTATCGAAAATAATCATTTATGATTAATAATAAATACATAGCTTTTAATTTTTTTTTAATTAAGTGTTTTTCATGATTTGTTTCGTAAAAATTTAATGTTTTATTTAATATTAACCAATAAACATTACCGGGGTTCTGAGCAAAGAGCACCATCCCTGTGTTAATCAATGAGTTTCGATTATGAGATGTATTTTTTTTACTGTTAAAGTCGTATTACTTAACTTTTTAAAAGATTCCGTAACCCGGACTATCAGTAGGTGGGTCTCTTACAAATGGTTTTTTTCTATAAAGTATATCCGTTATTTCAAAAGTCGTTTGGTTTGACTTTTAGTGGCTTTCTAAACCTAAATCCCGCGTATATTAATTTTTTTTGCGATTTTTGAACGTTAATACGCTTTTATTGCCCCAAATGGTCAAACTTAGAAAATCTAAATCAGACCCAACAACCAAATCATCTTCAACAACTAACGATTTATCTTTGAAAAGCAAAATAGAAAAGGCATTTGCGTCTAAAAACACAAAAATATACGGACGTACAGAAGAAATTAAACAAATAAAAGAATTTCTTGATTCTAAAGAAAAAATTTTAAATATCGTTGGTGTTCCTGGCACGGGCAAAACTTCTATTGTGTTAGATCTTTGCAGCAATATTACCAAATTCAAATATTTGAATTTCTATAAAGTTTTAAGCATTAAGAAAGAATTACAAAAAAATAAATATAACGTTGTTGTTATCGATGAATTTGATAAATTTTACGAATCCCAACTGACTGATTGTAAGTTTGTAATTTATCATTTGAATTTAAAAGGCACAAAATTAATAACTTTAGGGAATAATCTCGAGTTTGGATCTACTGCCATTGTTTTTAAGCCGTACACATCTACAGAAATTGAAGAAATTGTAAAATCAAAAATAGAAAATGAAGTAGGTGAATTAATAATCACTAATGTAGATTTAAAAATATTGTGTAAAAAATATTCTAATGGAGGAGATATGAGAGCCGTGTTTAGGTACATTCTGGATCATTTTGATTCCACAGTAAAACGTGTTATTTTAGAAACAAAAAATGAAGAGGATTCTAAATCAGAAGATGATGTAAGTATACACCACAAAATTATTTCAAACCTTAACGATATGAAACTTAGTAAAATTCAGGCCTTTAAATCATATTTTGCACAATGCGAAGAATATGGCATACTTCCGCTTTCTAGAACAGTTTTTTATGAACTTTTTGATAATTTGTGTTATAAATAAGGTGACAAACAAATAATTTGTTAAGAATCAAAACATAGACTATAATTTTAGATTAAATATTTAAAAATTATTTTTTGTTCTACCAAACAATTTTATTGCTGTGTTCTAATAAATCATTGCAAAATTCCAGCCAAATAGGACCATTAAGAATATAAGAAGTATAAATCTTGCCTTCCTGCTTTATTGTACGTATTTTCTTCATATTTACTGTGTAAACCATTGAGTTTTCAAATGCATATTTTGACAAAACAAAAGGTATCGTTGATGACACTGTTAAATTAATATTAAGAATCAAATCTACAACAAGACATATTTCATTAAATGGTATATGTATATACTCATCTTCTTCAGTAAAATTAATTTCATTTGCTACTAATATCTTCTTTAATCCTTTTGTAGTCTTTAATTCAGAACCAAAATACAAAAAATCAAAATTGAACTTTACAAAAAACTCTTTTTTTTCTTCTTTATACTTTTTAAATGCGTCTTTTAATGATGAAACAAATATTAAAAATATTTTTTTGATTATTTCAGAGTTATCATATTTTAAATTCATTTCGAAAGGAAATTTGTAAAGCTTCATCTTAAAATCATCCAATTCATTATTACTGAGTATTTTTAATTGTTGGCAAATCCCAAAAACGTTACATTTTTTCAAAGGCTTTTCTATTTTAGTAAATTTTAAAATGTTCATAAAATCGTTATCGGTTAATTTAGATTTTGAGCTCTTTGTTTCGTTTGTATCTAATAAGTTGATGTTTTCTTTATTGTCTTCTGGTTGTAATATTTCTTCAATATTTTCTTTATAATTATCAAAAAATATTTCAAATGGATCATCAGTTTCAAAATTGACTGAAGTAATCTCTTCTTTTATACGCTTAGGGTTTTTATCTTCATCTAAATTTTTTTTTTCTTTGCACTTCATGGTTAAATCTGGAATATAAAAATTATAAATATTGATTTAAATATAAATAAATGTTGATTCAGATGATTTGAACGATGAATGTTGGACGGTATGTTAGTGATTTGTGGTATTGCATTTATGAGATTTAAAAATAAAACTTTTTACTAAATCGAGTTTTAATGTAAAACCAAAAGCACCATAGTGATCTTTGATATTCATACTTTAACTTTAATATAGTTTTAAACAACCAAGAATAAATTTTACTTCACATTTTAATATCTAAACATGTTTTTTTTTATTTCAATCACATAAAAACTCTGCCTTGCGTAGATAATTCGTTCGCTAAAATGCGACAAGAGGTGAAACACAACTTAAATTTAAAACACATACAAATTTTGTAATTTGTTACTATTTTTTTGACAAAGGCAGTCTATAAAAATATGTGACACTTAAAAAAAAAGCATTTAATGAGTAAAATAGCAAAAAAACTGTTTTTTAATAACACAAATTGATAGTTTTTTGTGTTAAATCGACTAGTTGTTTTCATAAATTGCAAGGGAGATTTAATTTATATGTTAGACTTGACAAAAAAAAGCAATTCGCTATATGCGGTAAATACCTTGTGAACCGGCCGAAAGCAAACTTAGCTTAAAAGATAATACTTTATTATGACTGTGCTTACACTGTTCTACCTTATTCCTCAGATCCCAGGGGTAAGATTGGGCAATTTTTACCTCGAAGAGGGAAACTTACAAGAATTACATGTTCTTGAAAGTGTTCCAGAACATGCTATACAAAGCTCTATCTAAGGAAGTGAGATAGAAATTAAACCCGCAGAAAATGCCGGTTAACAAGTACTTAAAAACACAAGCAACGCAAAGCATGTCTTAGTGTTAAATAGATATCCAATGCAACTTTGAAACGACGCAAATCGATTGACGCAAAGAGTTTTCGTAGTGTAACATGAAAAATTGTTTGATTATCATTTTTTGTATTTTGATTTTTTGATGTTAGTATTGTCAAAAGAGCGCAGAAATATTTATTACCGTTTTATTTTGTATGTTACAAAAGTTTTATAGTTGCTTAGCTAGCTATTAAAAACTTGAACTCAAGAGAACAATACTTAATTTACTTTGTCTTCAATGGATAACTTATTTAGGCACATTGTAATATAGTCTACGTACCTGGCCCACACGGCGTAACTTTTCAGTCTCTTTACATATCATTGGCAGTTAGAAAGCATCAAGTTTAAGTGAAACTTTCAAAAGCATAAGTTTTATCAATAAAATTTTTATTAGTATTAGATCTTACCAAGTTAAAAAAATTGAGAGTACTGACAAGACAACACAAAATATTTATCAGTTTTAATGATTAAATAATTTAGAATTATAAGTTGTTTTTTTTTTAATGTGTTTTAACATTACTTTGTTTGTATAAACAAATTTTTAAATTTTGATAATGGTAAAATCAAACAGATTTATATTGGAGTTAAAAACCAAATTCATTACATGTCAGGCTTTATATATGGTTGTTATAAACGGATAAGAGATGTTTTATATCTTTATAGAACCAAAGATTGCTGACTTACATAAAGTTTGTTTTTATATGAATTATAATCATATAATGATAAGCTAGAATTTTACAAAGGTTTCATCATTTTTGTATAGTTATTAAAAATTTTAAACGGAAAATTGAATATAGAATTCTTAAAGATTATAAAATTTCCTTTTATAGAAGAAATTTAACAACATTTAAAAACAAAAGATTTTAGATACAAAAAGACAATCTTTACATATAAACATTTTTTTTTATAGATTAGCTCAAACAACTTTGTCAGATCTCCATTTTAAGACCAATCTATTAATTTTTTATAAACGAACAAACACCTTTATTTTTAATTAAAGAGATAAACAAAATATAAAAATATTTTTTTAAAACATAATTAAACCACCAATATATCTCAATTTATCAATCTTATATTTTATTTTTAATTTATCCGTTTTTGATTTTTGATCAATTTGTTTGTTTTTTTAATTTATTAAAACTATAAACAGAGGTTTTTTTTAACCCTTAATGAGATTTATCAAGAGCATCATATCCATTGTAACAAGTTCTTTTCGTGGTAAGAACGTCTTTTGTAACTATCAGAAAAGCTCACCGAAAGTTGAGATTAACACAAATTCGGATGATTGCGTGTTCTTTAATGAGAACAAATCATCAAAGAAGGTTGAAAGTAAAAGCATTAAATATAAGATAGAAAAGAAAGTTTCCGAGATCTGCGATAAACTAATAGGCGAATTAAGTCCTAAAAAAGTTTTTGTAGATCCGGAAAAAAGAAGTTACAAAAAAACAGACATAATTTATATAAAAGATTTGTCTGATTTAGAAATTAAAAAATTAAGATCAGCAGCAAACAAAAAACTTATGGAGCTTAAAAATAGAGGATTGATAAAAAAAATAATTAATGTAAATAAAAACATATCAATAGAGCATAGGGATATAAACCCCTATGTTTTCACAATTATGGAAGATCTAAAGGGATTAGTAGGGGACATAAAGTACATATTTAGACTCGATGATAAGTCTAAAAATGTACTAAAACACATTGAAGCCCTACGGAGGTTTGAAAAAATTGATCATAAAAATATCGATACAACGATATTATGCTCGATTTTAAAACAATATACAACAAAATATTTAAATGGTATATTACCCTTTCAACTTTCTTCATTATTATATAAAACTTCCAAAACTGTGGGGAAAAAAGATTATAACGAACTTATATCAATATTACCTTTCATCTTATCTAACACAGAAATTTTATTTTTAAAAAAATTATTTGAACTATTTAAAATAATAGATGAGAAATCACAAACAAATGTAATGCCGATAGATTCGTTGCTATCCTTGTTTTCATTAGTTTTATTTCCCCAAGGGACCTTTGAAAAGTTAACAGATTTAATTATAGCTAAGAACATATTATTTAGTATCTATGAATGTGACTTCACTACTGTTCCAGCGCTTTTAATTCCTTGTATAATGTAAATAATAAATAAAACTTTCAATTAAAACAATAACAATTCGTTTTTTGTACGTATTTTTAACTTTTGTCATTTAAATAAACAATATACTATACGTAAAATAAGTCAGCACCTTATCTTTCAATTTTTTTAAATGCTAATCATTCGTAGCTGCAAAGTATATAAATTATCCTATGTTTTTTATCCTCAATTTGCATCTAAAAATGCGACGCATGTTGCAACGCTAAAAAATTTAATATAAATCTTGCACAAAACACGGACAAAGTCGTTTTTTGTTATAAAATTTTTTCGAGAAAGGCAGTCTTAAAAAATAGAACAGAGAAAAGCAAAATTGACAAAAAGAAATGTTAAATTTTGGTAAAAATATTTACAACAGCTTTTGTAGTAAATTATCATAAGTATATTTTCAAATAAAAATTTAAATAACTTTTTAATATTTAGACATAAGAAAAATTATTTCTTTAAACTGTAAATGAATTTTGTTAACGCACAATGATAAGTTTTTTATATTTGTATGCTTTGCAATCTAAGTTAAACTACAAAAAGAAAATTTTATGACATTTGTTCTAATTTATAAAAAAAAATCTGAATGTATTTTGCTTGTTTTGGGAACAAAAAAATTCTAAGAAAAAATTTGTATAAGATTAAAAAGACATTTTTAATGTTAGTCTTTTTTAGAGGTTTTTTTAATTGCTATCTGACAATATTATTTTTTTTACTAAATTACTATTTAAAGCTAGCAATTTGTTAGGTTATAACCAAACCCATATTCTCTTATTATCAATACTGCATTATTTAAATAACTAGTTAAAATTTTTACACTAATAAACATTTTTTGAACTCAAAACGACATAAGTCAAAAATTACATATACCCATAAAATTTTTTGATAAAATATCCCATAATGAAAGAGATTATCAAAAAACCGTATTACATATTAGCGCCAATGGTTGGTAACTCAGAACTAGCTTGGAGAACACTTGCTCGTAGATATGGAGCTACCATTTGTTACACAGAAATGGTTCATTGTGAAGCTTTTTTAAGATCTAAAAAAAATCCAGTAAAAAATAATTGGTACTCTACAACTCACGAAGACAAACCTTTAGTTATCCAAGTTTGTGGTAATAATCCACAAACCATGCTTGAAGCCTGTCTTATCCTGCAAGAAGAGTGTGATGCTATTGATATAAATTTTGGATGTCCTCAAGAAGTAGCCAAGAGAGGAAAATATGGATCATGGCTGCAAGATGATTGGTCTTTGATAGAAGATATAGTAAAAACATTAAGTTTAAATTTAAAAGTACCGGTTTTTTGTAAAATAAGAGTTTTTGAGTGTATAGAAATGACTGTAAGTTATGCGAAAATGATAGAGAATGCCGGTTGTAAATTATTGGCAGTCCATGGCAGAACCCGAGAACAGAAAGGGATTAAGTCGGGACTTGCTAGTTGGGAGCACATTAAAAGAATAAAAGAGAATTTAAAAATACCGGTTGTTTCTAATGGAAACATTTTGTACCACTCAGATTTAGAGAAATGTCTAGATTTTACTAAATGTGATGGTGTAATGGTAGCAGAAACGCACTTGTACAACCCGTTAATATTTACAGATTTAGAAAAAACATCTTTAGAGATATTTAAAGAATATTTAGATATCTGTAGTAGTATTCCGGATAGTTACGAAGAGAAACACATTAAATCTCATGCTTTTAAACTTCTTCATGGTCTTTTAAAAGACGATGTTGATCTTAAACGATCTCTTAATAAATGTAATAAGTTAGAAGATTACAAATTGTTTTTAAAAAATTTAGAAGAAATGCAAATAGATCCAAATAAACTCAAAATGCTTCCTTATATTCGAGATATAAAAAGCGATTAAAATATAGAAACTAATATTACAATTAAAGAGATGATTATTAAATATTTTTATTTACTGCAGTAGTGCTTAAATGTTATTCTTTACAATTTTAAATGACCATTCTGCAAAATCTAACCCTTTTTATTTGTTTTTAAATGAAAATGTCACTAGAAAACGAAATAAAACTTAAAAAAATCCTTCAAAATCCAAATAGAGAAAAAGACATGGAGAATTTAACTAAAGAAATTGAAGATAAAGAAAGTAAAATGTTAAAGTATATTTCTGAATACCACATGAGTATTTTAGATAAATGTAATAAACTTGTGGATGTTAAAAATAAAGTGCCCAAAATCCTGGAAGATAATGAATCTATTATCTCGTCATTTGAAGATATTTCAATTCAATACTCAAAAATTGAACAAGAAATTAAAACTTATGAACAACTTGATTCTAGAATTAAAAAAGTTATATCTGTTTTAGGAAAATTAGAGGATTTTTTTAAACATACTTCTTTAGATTATGAAAAAGATGCCCTGTATTTTTATAGAATAACTGTAAATTTAATTAAACTTAGAAATTTAAGAAAAGATTTTTTTGATTTTTCATTTTATGATGATTTAAATGAAATTTTTGTAAAATACAACAATAAAGTTAAAGATGAACGTGAGATTTTGTATAAAAAATGGAAGAAAAACATTTTACAAAACGCGGAAAGAAACGGTAAATCAATTTTAAAAATTTTTAATGAAGATCAAAAATCTTCTGGTCAAAAATTAATTTTTCCAGAAATCTACACGTTAAGATGTGAATTTTTAACAACTGATTTTTTAATTTTAATTTGGATTTATAAAAAAACAGATGAATTTGAAGATTTTATTGATAGATTAAATATTGACAGAATTTCTATTATTGATGGATATGCCAACAAAACAAATGCCTTACATTCTTATGTTAGTGAATTTTTATTAAGTTATTTTTTAATTTCAATTAGTAAGGGAATTAACCCTCATTATGATGAATTATTAAGCAGTTTAAACAAATATTTTTTTAATAGATCACATTTAAATCTACAAGATACTAAAGATATCATTATTCCTTTTAGAAATTTACTTAATTATATTAAAGTTGAAGATAATGTTTTAGAAGAAACAATAGGTAAAATTGCAATGGATTATTTTGAAACCCATGAGTTTAAAAATGGGGATTTTACTAAATTAAACAAAGATCAATTTAAATCTTCCTTAAAAAAATTTATTAATGATTCACAAGATTTCATATCAAAAATTAAAACCAATGAAATTAATGAAATACTCGCTAAAAAAGTAGATGAATATTTAGAAAATTATATAGAAAGTAGTGATGAAAACATTGAAGATATGAATAATTTAGTAAATGAAATTTTAATTTATTGTAATGAAAAAAATTTAAATTACGTTTTCCAAGAATTTCAATCTAAAAAAATCATGAAAAGTAAAATAGATAAATATAAATTAGATAAAATTAAACAAATAACTTTAGTAATTAATGAACTATTTTCTGATAAAGATAAAGATTTTAATTTAAATATCCAAAGGGTTTGTTCTGAGAATAAAATTGTAAAAGAAGAGATCTATGAAATTATAAAATTAAAATTTAAAGAGGAAGTATCACAAAATTTAAAATCCAATGATAAAGATAAAAGAATTTGTTTAAGTAGAATAAGTTGTTTTTGTAATTTTTTAAAAAATTTTAACCGAAATTTTCATGAAGATTTTAAAGATTTTGAAAGGGAAGCTGTTGAAATAAAATTGAAAGTAAAAGATGGTGTTACCACATAAACTAAAAATAAAATGTAAACACCACATAAACTAAAAATAAAATGTAAACACCACATAAACTAAAAATAAAATGTAAACACCACATAAACTATAAATAAAATGTAAACACCACATAAACTAAAAATAAAATGTAAACACCACATAAACTAAAAATAAAATGTAAACACCACATAAACTAAAAATAAAATGTAAATTTATCGGGTTGTTTTTAAGAAGTAATTTACAAAATATGGATTAAAAGCTTTTTATTATTTACATAAAAAAGTCATTGTTCTTTAAAATAATCTTGGCTCTTATGGCTCATACAATTGTCAAGATTTAAATTTCTCCTAGAAACCAAATAAATGCTTATAAGCATCATTATTAAAATTTAATATAAACCCAATTACGTTTGTTATACTCTATAGTTCTACTATTACATAAAATAATACACAATTTTAATATTTACTCTATAAAAATTTCTTTACTAAACATAATCAGAATGATACAAAGGTTCTAATAAATCACTATTTGATATAAAATTCACACCATCACCTCGTGGTCTCCACAAAAATAAAAAATAACAAGGTCCAAATACATCTTCTAAATTTTTAAAAGTTCCTTGATCGTATTTTTTAAAAAGAATTGGATTATCTTCTACATCATAATCAAAAAGAGCCATTTCTTCTAAAAATGTGACATTAAGTAAAATTAATTTCATTTGAGTTTTAAAAATCAAACTAGAAATCAACCAAAATCCTAAAGCCACCAATGTAAAAATTACAAGTAATACAGTTAATTTCCCTGGTAATATTAATTTTCTCTTACAAATTAAATACAAATTGTAAATGTAAACACAAGAAATATAACAATGAGACAAAGAAGAAAATAATAAAAACCTTACAAAATCCCCATGATTATCATAATTTACACAAACACTCATCCAAATACAATGATGATCCATTTTCTTAATACATTTACCACACGTACTACAATGGTGGGTTCTTTCTGGTTTTTGATGATCACAAATTCTACAAAAGCGTTTACTAAACTTTCCTTGTTTTAAATTTTGGTCTATTTTTTTGTAATCGACGTGTCCTGGTCTAATTTTTATTAATAAAAAATAAAATAAAGAAAAACTTTCTAAAGTAAATAAAAACCAACTCCAAAATGTTTTTAAAAGTTTTCTTTTGATTATAAATTCCCAAGACAACCCATAAGAAGAAAGGAGAAGTAAAATTAAAATACTTAGTCTTATTCTATCAAAAATTTTTCGTTTTTTCATGAAGGGCTGTAATGTTTTGTATGTCTCTTAAAAAATTGATAATGTTTTGAAAATATGATTTAAAGAATAATTAAAGTTTACTTTTTTAAATGTTATTAACATAGGGGACGTCTTTTGGCTTTTATGGTGAATTTTAATTTTCTTTAAAATTATCGTTATGGTTGCTTAAAAACAGTGACACCCACGTTTATAACAAAGGCCTAATACACATAAAACGACTTTATACACATAGACACAAGATAGATCTGTTATAAATTACTTTTCTTTACTACCATCTCATACAAATATATATTCGTACAACTATATTCTCATACAACTTTATATTCATACAAATATATTCTCTTAATTTCTTTTATTAATATTTTTTTTTAATATTCTTTTATAAATATTTTTTTATTAATATTTTTATTGTATACACCCCATGACCGTTTTAATAAGAGAATTATTAAAAGATTATGGTAGTGCTTGTTCTTTAATTGGTGAATATCTTTCTATTAACAATTGTTCTTCTATTTTACAAATACAAAAAGCTACTAATTTAGATTCCTTTTCTTTAAATCTTGGTTTATCTATTCTTATTCAAAGACGATTAATTACTTTTATTTTTTATGATAATAAAACTCTCTATAAATTAGATGAGAAGATGGTTATTAGAAGATTATTTTTTAATTTTTATATTAGATACGTTTTTGATCGTTTTGAATCTCATAAATCTTTTTTAAAAATTTTAGTATCCGGTATTTCTAAAATTGATAATTATAAAGAAAATATTGAAAATTTATTACAACAAGGAATTATTAAAGAAATATCAACAAAAGATATTAATAATCATATTTCTAATACAAAAAAAGATTCTAAAATGTTTTATTTAATAGATTTTGATATTTTAGATAATTTTTTAATTGATTTTTACGTAAGTGATTTTTTAAAAAGAAGATATTCGATTTCAATGCAAGAAATTTATAAATCAATTTGTAAATGTACAATTATAACTCCTTCTAATATTTTAAATAATTTACAAAGTACTAAAATTTTAATTAAAGATGGGATTACTTTTATCAATGATATTAACAACATAGAAGAATATTTAAAATATTTAATAAATCTCGGGATTTTAAAAAAAGATTTTGATGGTATAGAAAATTATAAAAAGAAAATAGATAAAAGTTTAGATTTAATTAAAATTGAACAATTAAATAAAATAATAATAGATCCTGGTTCTAAAAGATTATTGAATATGTTTTATAAAATTGATAATCTTTTAGATTCTGAAGTATTAAGAAAATCTTTATTACAATCTTCTCAAGTAAAAAAAAAATTAATTTCACTTCATAAATTTGGAATTTTGAATTTAGAATTTCCTCTTAACGAAGGAAATAAACAACCAAATCTTTGGAGATTTAATTTAAATGAATTTACTAAAGGAATTAGTAATAAATTAAGTAATTTAATAGAAAATAGTTTAGAAAATATTAATAAAGATTGGGATACGGGGAATATTTATGAAAATGAATCATTTTTAATAGAAATTTCTAAATTTCATTACTTTTGTGAGAAATATTTTATATTTTCTAAGAAATTTTAACCCACGAGATGAACGAAGAGGCCAAAAACAAAATTAAAGAACTAGAAGAAGAACTAGAAAATAAAGAAATAATGATAAATGCTTTATTAAATGAAATAAAAAAAATGAAAAATAAAAGAAAAAGTGATGAAAAATATGAAATAAAAAGGGTTAAAGGAAGTGAAACAGTAAAAATTAAAGGAAGTGAAACAGGAAAAGTTAAAGGAAGTGAAACAGTAAAAATTAAAGGAAGTGAAATAAAAAGTGATGAATATAAGGTTATTGATAAAATGGATCTTGTAACAGGTTGGGATACTAATTGTGTTAATAGTAAATCATGGGGTTTAGAACCATTTGAAAAGGTAAATACGTCACCATCACAAATTAGATCTAACGTTGTTAATACTTCACCCTCACAAATAAATGTCAAGGTTAGTAAGTCCCCACAGCCCATTACATCACCTTCCAATAAAAAGTCCCTACAAACTTCTAATCTTTTTATTAACAAACCCACTAAATCTTTACGTGATAAAAAGAAAATAGAAAATTCTCTTAAAGATCAATTGGATTCTTTAATTAATTACAAAAGAATTAATAAAGGTCTTGGTAATCATTGTTTTTTTGAGGAATTCGTGGATTTTTGTGTTGATACTGTCCCTTTTACTTTTGGTTCTTCTCAACCTGAAATTAAACAAATTGTTAAAAGTTACATGATTCAGAATAATTCTCGTATTTCAGGATTCATTTGTAAAAATATTAATTCATATTCTCTTTTACAAATCTATTCTCCTCTTAATTGTTTATCTACTGTCTTATCTCCTTTAGAATCTTGTATTGTTTTTCATGATATTCTCTTAATGATCGATGATTATACTAGGCTTCATTTTGTATTCCATGCTCTATTTAAAAATAAAATAGATAATGGTGTATTAGGATCTACTATCTTAAATTTAATTTCTTATCAATTGAAAGTTGATTTGGATTTATATAAAAGTAAAAAATCTATAATTCAGTATTTATCTTCTTTAAAATGCAATTACGAATTACCAAAATCAACTAAAAGTTTAGAAGATTATTTATTAGATCTTACTAAACCAATTCCTGTCTTCAATAAGAAAATGATAAATGAAAATATTTATGAATACGTATTTAGTATTAGAATTTTAACTCATTATTTGGATTGGGATTATACTTTTAATACTTATTTTAATGAAATTCTATATCCTAGATTAGAAAAAGATGATTGTTATTTACTTTTTTTAGGAATTTGTAATTTTAATTTTTATAGGATTTTTGGAGAAATAGAAAGCACGAAAATGGTAAATGATTTATTAAAATCAAAAATGAAAAAAGTATCTGATACTTCAATTTTAAGTTATTTGTTAATTAAACAAATTGATCCTATAATGGCATCTATTTGGCTTGAAGAAAATACAAATGAATTGGTTGTTCAAGGGTGGTCTATAGAATATTTAATGAAGTATTTATTATTTTAATTTAAAAAAAATTAAAAAGTTTTATAATTGATATGAGTAAAAAATTGTACGTAAATATGTGAATTTGTGGTAAAATAATAACTTACGGTCTAATTATGAAAACATATTTTGATTTGTAATATTAAGTTAAGTCACAGATCTTCAAAAACACGTTCTTTTTAGAAATTGATATCAAAGTAGCAAGACACTCTCAAAACCATTGTATATGCATATGTTTGATTAAGGACGACTTATACTTGCCCCTTTTTATGCCTAGAGTGGCATGACAATACCACAAATGTAAATTCCTTATATAGATTAATGAAAAACAGATACATACAGTCAACTCTCTCAATTACGCAGTTTTATTAAAGCTTTTTATATTACACAAAGGGTGTTTTTAACAAATTTTTTATTACGCGGTTCTGACAAAAATTTGAAAAAACATTTAATTGGTCAGTTTTAGCAATATAAAATGCTCATAGGGTCATATTTTGATCAGATTAAAGTTTTGTAAGAGCCAGATGGTAGGTTTATAGAAAAATAAATAAATTGTCATCATCCATCGTAATAGTATTGTTTTAGAAAAAAATAAATTGTCGTCATACACCGTAATAGTATTGTTTTAGAAAAAAATAAATTGTCGTCATACACCGTAATAGTATTGTTGTAAAAGCGTTCGTGGTTTCTAAATAAGGTATATTAATTTATTCTAAAAATTTATTTCCTTAAATATTTTTACTCATGTTTGATAAAAACGATCTTAATTCTAATAAAAATTATAAATCAAACGTTTTATTGTGATATTTTTGCGTAAAATACTTATTTTTGATTAAAATGATCCTTTTTAAATTAGTTGTAGACAATCACGATTTATATCGTCATTGCTTATCTAGTATCAGCTAATGTACACAGTAAATAAACCTTAATCCGCTAATTTTTTTAAATTTATTTTAGACCACAATTTATTTGGCCGCAAGACATTTACCATTTAAAGTATAGAGCTAAAAATATTAGTATTTGTTTGTTTCCGTTTAAAGTTGATTAAAAATTCAAAAAAACGCATGAAGTGGTTATAATAACGTTAAGTGTGTCAATATCGATTTTCGAGTCATATTTTGCTTTAAACGACATTATGTATTGTAATTTGTTTTTGAAGAAGCATTTTTTGCAAGAAATACACTTTTTTTATCTCGTTCAGGAAAATTTGTCTTCATATGGCGCGGTTCACTATAACGCGGCACACGATTCCATATTAAGTGGTTGGTTTAGTCATATTTGACCCCAAAATGGGGAAATTACAACGAGATTCCCGTATATTACGCGTACAGAAACCCGCTTAATATAAAGAGTTGACTGTATAGTTCTTTAAGTTGTATAGTCATAGATGAAAAAAAAACAATAAGGCCTATTTACAAGTAATTCAAATTTTGCAAATACATATGAATCTGTAGGTTTTCTTTATTTAGAAGGGTTACCTTCTCCCGATTGATCAACATTATAGCAATTTGCCAAATTTAAGTTAAACTTGTTATTTTTATATTTAAATACTGCACTTAGTAGATCTCTTGAACCAAAAATAGATTTTAGATTTTTATGGCCAAATCGTATTTTTAAAATTTTCAATTTTACCTTTGTAGTTTAAAAAAGGGATTTAATTTGTCAATAAGTCTTGTTCTTTATCCAAAGGTATTAAAAAATTTATAACCTGCATATGATTTTTTATCGTACATGCCTGTACCTTATAAGCGCCAAGCCTAGCATCACATCGAGATTGTTTATTGAATAATTATGAAGTAAATGTTCCCAAAAAGATATAAGAAACTCCACCTAGAACACTTCCATGCAAGGTAACTTATTCTAAAGATGTCACATAAGTAATCTTGGCTTTAGCCACAACAATAAAATTTTTAAAAATATTATGATTGATAAAATTTTTGAAAATATTAAGATTGTAATTACAAGACTAAAAATAATATCTTTTAAATATTAGGTGTGAGTTGATAAAAGTTAGAAATTTGGATTAAATGAAGCAATATCACCTCTTTGTGGTTCAAAAAAAGCATGAGATTTATATCCTTTTTCTTATTGTGATGATGTAGTTAGTGTTTACTAAGTCAATAATTTAGATTTTAATTTTTTTTACAAAAAACGTCAACTAGATATTTCCATTTACGTTTTTTAAACTTAATAAACCACTTTTATTTTAAAAATGTTTACTACGCCCTTTACCGTGTTCTCCTCTAATCCTTACCCCTTCCCCAAATGGACAGAGAAAATTTTGAAAAATTACCAGCAGAAAAGAAAAGGATTATAGAAGATGCTTACTTCTCAGCAGCCAATAGACAAATTACTCCTACCGATTTCTTTACAATTTGTAAAGAAGCCCTTTCTCAAGATGAATATGAAATGATTTTTTCTAATACAAAAAAATCTAATAAAGAACAACAAGAAGATATTAAAGCTGAACACCTCCAAGATATTCTTCAATATTCAGGAGTAGATCTTAAAGAAGAAGCGGATCAAATTGTTAAAGAAACTGAACACAATGTAGGATATTACAGTTATGATGATGAAGATGTTAATAATCAAATGTACAGTCTTTTAAATGTAAAATTATTTAAAGAGTATGTGCAGAAATTAGGAAAGACAAGAGGAGTGTTTATTAGTGAAGATTCTTATTTATTATTATTTTTTATATTAAAAAGGAAATTATTGGATTTAGTTGATAAATTAGAACAAGCCAGTAAAGTTAGGACTGAATACGGTTTAAATGAATTTGTAATTAAAATTAATAATGATTTAACTAGACAATTATGGTGTTTAGAACAAATAGAAAAATCAGAATTAGAGAGATTAATGATAAATAGAGATGAAGACGAAAACAAAAAGAAAATTAAAAAGAATATTCATGAAAGGGAAGATTTAGTAGTAAAAAAGAAAATGAGTAATACGATAGCCATGGCAGCCCTAGGAACCAAACAAAAATCTTGGATGACGGATGAAAATACACAAATTTCTAAAGATTCAACACATTTTAATTCAATTTACTCTCCTTACGATGATAAACAAATAGAAAAAAGAATATCAGAGAGATCAATAACAATGAGAGATTTTATTTACGTACTAGAAAGGGATAAAAGATATAATAAATCAATATTTACAATACAACACTATTTTAGATAAGAAAAAAGAAAATGTGGGGCGTAGAAAGGAATATTTTAAAAAAGAATGGCATTATAAAGTACTTATATTGTAAACAATTTACTATAAACTTTTAGTAATGTGTACGTTCTTAACGCAAATTTAAATGCACATTTACTAAACGCCTATTCCTAACCCCCTTTTATATCATACACGGTCTTTAAATTTCATCTCCCATAACATCCACGGTCTTTAACCCCCCTCGCATATCATCATCCACGTTTACTCTCATACATACCAAACCCCTCCCATATTATCCACATATTAACCCTTCTCCAAGTTTATACTCATACTTAATCCATTAAACACCCCTTCTCATGGACAAAAACAAGTTTAAATTTATTTTTGATTCTTTTTCTTATGAGGAAATTCAAAATTATGTTGATGACTTGGAAGACGAAGAATTAGAAGATTTTGTAATCGCCTTAGAGAAACACAATTCAATTTTAGAAGAAAAAATTAATAAAAAAATTACAATTGAGAAAAATAAAAAAACAAATTTAGATCGATTATTAAGGAGAACTTGGATGAAATTAGAAGAAGGGGATAAGAAGGAACTTGCTGGATTTTTCGATGAAATGCAAAAACAAGTAAATAAAAATATTTTATAAAAAAAAAATGTTTGTTGATTTGAAGGGAGAATGTTTTAATACTAAGAAGGTTAGAGTGTAACATTAGAATAATTTATGCATCATCAGAATTACTATAATAAATTATTTATGCATCATCAGAATTACTATAATAAATTGTTTATGCATCAATAAACCTAATATTAAGATTATGCTTTAAAAAATTTAATATATAGTTTATGCATCATTATACTGATATAAATTTTTTATAACAACCCACTAGTTTTTATACATCAATAAACCTAATTTTAGATTTTTATAACAACCCACTAGTTTTTATGCATCAATAAACCTAATTTTAGGTTTTTATAACAACCCTACTGATTTAGATTTTTTTAAACTATCTTAAGTTTATTTATAAACTCAAAATGATAGTACACCACATTAACAAATACCTTTTAATTACTCATCTTTAATATAATCCCTCACTAATTCATTAATATCAATTTTTGGTTTTAGATTCATAAGTTCAATATTAAATTCTGCCAATGATATTTCATTTAATCCTCCACTTGCTACTTTAAGAGCCCTTTTCACATTCGAGGCATCATAATTTTTAATCATAAAGACTTTAATCGCATCTTCAAAGGCACTTTCTGAAATTCCACCCGTAGTGTCCAACATTTCAAGAATTGAATCATCTACTACTAATCCTACTTTATTTAGAATTTGTTTTAGATCATTAATAGATAAAGCTTCTGATTTTTCTTTAATTATTTTTTTATAAATACTTTTAGCTTTCTTTACGATATTTTCCCTATACGTCTCTTCTTTTAATAATTCATTAAGGAATTCAAGATAATTTTTAATTATGGCCCTCACATCTTTTAAATTTTCACAAGCTGTTTCTGAATTGTAATTTTTAATTAAAGATTTCTTGTATGATTCTGCTATTTCTTTCAAATTTTCTTTATCTACACTACTTGTAATTTCTTTAATATCTTCATTTACTTCTTCTTGATCTCCTGTTGTTAATAATTGACAAAGATCAGGTACCCCTTCAATGTTGTTCATGTTTAAATATTCAAATTTCATTTTGTTTAAATTTAAATCCTGTGGAGGACTGTAAGGTTTAAGATTGTACATTTTATGAAGAGAATTAATAGAACTATGGATAGTATGTAACTCAACAAAAGATTGGGCTAGAACAGAATTACTTAAATTAATTTCTTTAACTTTCTCAAGGGCATTCTTTAAAATATTTTCTAATTCTTTTTTATTCAGTTCGAAAAGGGTTTGTTTTTTAAGAAAAGCCTTGGCTTTGATTTCGTACAAATTTCTGTGTTGAATAGACCAATCAATCTTATTAAGAATGTTAAGAGCCAAATTTTTTGAATTTCTTTCAGATTGCATACGATTAAACTTCTGATAATATTGAGAAAGATAAGTAATCATACTCTTTTCATCTGGGCGTATTACATCAGCCACATCTTCTACATCTAAAAGTCTAGGGATACCAAAATGTAAATCCGCCAAACCAAATGCCTTTTCTAAATTTTTATGCCTATCACTTCCCCTTAAAGAATCATAATCAACAAGATCAGGGCGGAAGTGATGGATAATGGCATTAAAACCCAGACCATCTTGCCACGATCTAGAAAGATCAACAATATTCACATTAGAATATTTTTTCGTAACTTCTTGGCACCATCTTAATAATTCATCTCTTACAGAAAGATCTCCTGTTCCAATATCTGAAATTGATAATTTGGAGATTAAAGTCCAAACTAATCCTAAAATTAATTTCCTATTCCCATCAACAATATCTTCTGGTCCAATATTTATTAAGACTACACCTGCCCTCTTAACGTTCTTTAATAAAACTTCCAAATTCTCAACTTTTTGTATTCGAGAAAAAGGCCTGTCCGTGATTTGAATACTTTTTTTTAAAAGGACTTCTAAAAGATTACGAAGAGATACACCATTCTCGAAGTCCTCATAAATATTACTAATAGGAGAATAACCTCCTTTATTCAATTTGTCATTCACCCACTTCGTAAAAGTTTTAGCTTGGATGCTTTCCCAATGATTTTCTGAAATTTCTGTCATTTTTGGGATGCATAAAAATTGATAATTTATAAATGACGCATAAATAAAAATATAAACTGAGAAGGTCAGCATCAACTTTAAAGAAAAAAAATTAAGAAAAGATATGAAATTCAAAATTAATCTTAATAAATTACATTTTTTTTAAAACGTCAAACCTTTTAAGAAGCGTATTTAATGATCTTTTAACAGTAAAGTTGTGTTTAAAATATTGATCAATCGTAATTGACTATTTAAGTAAAATTAGTGTCATTTGTATTTCTAAGCGTAGTAGTTTTGATAAACTAGAAATTTGTTTCTGTAAAATTATTTTCAATTGTGGCATTAAAATTTTAGACATTAGTTTTTACTACTCAAATGACCGTTTTGAGATAAATGTTCCTGTTTTATGAAAATAAACTGCCCCTTTTCTCAAATGCCCATGTTATTGAAAAAATTAAATTTCATAACTCTTAAAGATTACTTGGCTTTGTACAACATCTCCTTAAATATCCCATTTGACGTTTATGTTAAATATACAATACTCCTCGAATATCCTGATCTTACTAATAGGCGGTCTTTAAATGATATTCTTAATTTTTGTATAAAAACAGCCTTAAATAAAAACACGTGGAATGCAATTACAGCCGGTTACGCCTTAAGAAGAATTGATAAACTTTACTGTAATGCTCCTAATTCAACATTAAACTTACTAAAGACAGTAGAATGGAAGGAAATATTGTGTAAAATAGGTGATGAATTATTTATTCATATTCTATTAGATTGTGTTTTAGTTCAAATTGTAAATTACAATAAAATACTTTTGGCTGGTAATATTTTGGATTGTAAAGATAAAAAATCTAAAGTGAGATGTATTTCAAGGGAAAGGTTATTGTTTAAGGCAAAAAATGGAAAGATTGTCTTTGATTCTGAAAATTTAATAAGAAATGTTTTAATAGATGTTAAAGATTTTGATAATAAAAATATAAAGGAATCTTTCGTAAAAGCAATGGGCTTAGTAGCAAAAAAATATAAAAAGACAAAAGTAAATTGTATTTTTAAAACGTATAAATTTTATGAAGAGAGAAATGAAATACCAGTAAATAAAATCAAAGTTAACGATGTAATTAAAGACGTTAATCCAATAGATTTACACTACAACGAGTTTAACAACCTAATAGGCACAAAGTCGAACAACCTAATAGGCACAAAGTCAAACAACCCAACAAACACAATTTTAAATGACAAAACAACGTCTACCACAAAAAATATAAAACCAATAGATAAGATAAAATTAGTTGATTTTTTATTTTGTATCAGTAAAAAGGCGTTCAAAGACGTTTTTTCCTTATACAATTTTAGAATTCTTAAAGCCAAATTAAGCCTTTTTATTTCAAGAAATCGATACAAGACACTTTCGGATGATGAATTAAAATTACATTTTAGGATTAAACAGTTTCCTTGGGGAAAATTTATGAAAAATCAGGCAGATCATGAGTTAAGTCAGAATTTAACCAAATCTTTTTTATTTTATTTATTTGAAGATTTTTTTATTCCGTTAATTTCAACTTATTTTTACACAACTGAAACAGGTTTTGGTATGAGAGAAGTTTATTTTTATAAAAGGCATTTATGGTACGAATATTCTGATTATCACACAATTAATTTTTTAAATGAAAAATGTGTAAAAGATTTAAATGAATCTAAAAATAATATTAATAAACTTCATAATGTGAGATGTATTCCTAAAAAAGATGGTGCTAGGACTATTGTCAATTTATCTAAAGCTCTTGATAAATCAGGGGGTTCTAATAAGATACTTTATCCTATGTACTCTATTTTAAAAAGGGAAGTAAGACGCAAATTGGGCAATTCTGCTCTTGGTTATGAAGATATGCACCAAATGGCTTATCCTTTTTTTAATGAGTTTAAAAATTTTTATATTCTTAAATTAGATTTAAAAAAATGTTACGATAATATTCCTCACAAATATTTGAAAAAATTAATTGATAAATTGTATTCAAAAGATAATTACTTTGTAAAAAAGTTTTATACTCTTGGGATTATAAGAAATTTATTAAGACAAGGAAGATATTTTAGAGTAATGGATTCTGATACTCCTTCTGATATTCATTATAAAGAAGCTGTATTTTGTTGTGATTACATTTATAAAGATGAATCTTACTGTTACTCTTATAAAAGAGAAAATATAATTGAATCTTTAAGAAAAATAGCTTTAGAAAACAAAATTTATTATAAAAATGAATCTTATTCTCAATTTAAAGGAATACCACAAGGTTCTATATTTTCTAATATTCTTTGTGGTCTATATTTAAATAAAATAGATGAAAAATATTTTAATTTGATTTTTAAAAAAGGCAAAATCATACGATATGTTGATGATTATCTTGTATTAACGCCTTCTATTATAGAATTGAAAGAATTTTTGGATAAAATTAAGAAATTAGAACGTTACGGGATTTCTTTTAATGATAAAAAAATAATGTCAAATTTTGATTTGAAGACTTTGAAATTTAAAGAAATCGACGAGGAACTTATTTGGTGTGGTTTAAAATTAATATCTAAAGATAACAAAACGGGATTTAAAATAGATTTTAAATCGAAAATGAATAAATACACAGTATCGTATTCTTCTATAAATCCTGGCAATGATATTTTTAACAAAATGAAAAAATTTTTTATAACTCGAACATCAAAAATACTTTTTTCTCGTGATAATAAGTTCGTTTATCAAAATATTTTTGATTTTTTTATTTTGTACAAAGTTCGACTTAGAACACTTTTTAGTAGAGCGCCTTTTGTGAATAACAAGTTTTATTTGAAAGTTTTGGATTATTGTGTTGAGGAGATGATGACACTTTGTAGAGAACGAAAAATAAAGATTTCAGAAGAAATAATTCAAGAAATGGCTAAAAAGACGCTTAATGAAAATAAAATTGTTGAATAAAGACATTTTTAAGTAAAATAGCTTTGTTTATAGAGATGAGTACGTTTTATATAAAATATTACCATTAATAATGATGATCGATAATGCGCCTCTGTTGCCATTATACAAAAATATTTCCTTCTTTACAACCCTCTTCTCTTAGAACTGTAAAGGCAAGGTTTTAAACTTGCCTCAACTAAGCACTTTCAACTATTTATTTTATATATTTGTGGTCGGCAAAAGCGAGCGTCTGTAAAAAAATTACAGTTTTTTAAAAATTTTAATTTATTGGATATGAAGTTAATAATGATTTTTTTAGGTTTTAAAATTTTTTAATGGTTGTAATTTCGTTCAAATAATTTGCTTACGTTTACTTTACAAACAAAATAGATTTTTGGTCATTAAAATCATTTTTATTAATCCTGTCAAACAATATAAGTTTCGTTTATACTTCTTACACTACTATGCCCTTCTTTAATGGAACAGACAACAGAAGACTATGAAAACAAAGTGCTTCTTGAAAATTTAGAAAGTAATAAAGATAAGAAATTAGAGAAATTAAAAAGAAAATACGATGATTCTGAAGATATTAAAACTAGAAACAAACTACAGGAAGAAATGGATTGTATTAAAAGAGAATATGAGAAAAGTAAAAATGAAATTTTAAAACAAGTTGAACAAAAGATCTGCGGGGAGAGTGAATTAGAAAATATGAATTTAGATAATAATTTTTATAATGAATTTGGATCTGATTTTAGGCGATTTTATGGCTTAAAATACAAAATTAAAGAAGAAGAAATAGAAAATTTTATTTTAAAAAATTCGTATACTGTTTTAGGATTTAATATTCCGAAAGAAATCTGGGATTCTTTATTTGATTATCAGAAAACGGGTGTTAAATGGATGTTAAATCTTTTTAAAAATGAAATGGGCGGAATTTTGGCTGATGATATGGGTCTTGGTAAGACGATACAAACTATTTCCTATTTAGGAATATTACTTTTTAATAAAAAAATTAAAAATGGTGTTATATTATGTCCAGTGACAGTTAAAGAGCAGTGGATTAGAGAGTGGCATAAGATCTATCCTTTTATTGAATTTAAAGAAATAATTGGAGAAGGATTTCATATAATGTCATATGAAAAATTTAAAGAATTAAAATATATTGAATGGGATATTTTAGTACTTGATGAAGGTCATAAAATCAAAAATCCAAACACAAAAATAGCTAAACATTTACGATCTTTTAAAATTAAAAATAAATTGGTGCTTACTGGTACACCTATCCAAAACAATCTTGGAGAACTATGGTCTCTAATGAACTTTGTAAATCCCGGACTCTTAGGACCATATTCGAATTTTAAGGAAGAGTTTGAAGTTCCAATTAGTCAAGGCGGTTATCAAAGGGCATCAAAATCAAAACAAGATATGGCTTATAAATACAGTTTAGTACTTAAAGGATTGGTAGATCCATTTATATTACGCCGTCTTAAACAACAAATAGATCTTAAATTACCATCTAAAATTGATAGAATTTATTTTTGTTCTTTAACTGAAAGACAGTCAATTTTATACAAACAAACAGTTGAATCCGATTTTATTGCTAAAGTAATTTTAGGAGATATAAGTTTATTCTCTGGAATTGATGTATTAAGAAAGATTTGTAATCATCCTGATTTAATTTATAACAAAAAATTTAATAATGGAGGATTTAATAATGGAGGATTTAATAATGGAGGATTTAATAATGGAGGATTATATAATGGAGGATTTAATAATGGAGGATTTAATAATGGAGAATTAATTAATGATTATAAGCATGATAAAGAAGATGAAATCTCTTATTTGATTAATGTAAGTTCTAAGATGATAGTTTTACATCAAATGCTTTTAAAATGGAAAATTACAAATGAAAAGGTTTTAATTTTTTCTCAACGAGTTAAGATGTTGGATATTATAGAAAAAACTTTACAAAATTATAAATATTTGAGAATGGATGGAGAAACTCCTACTAATAGACGATCTGAGATAATAACACAATTTAATGAAGATCCTGATATAACGGTATTTTTATTAACTTCCAGAGTGGGAGGTTTGGGGTTGAATCTTGTAGGTGCATCTCGAATTATAATTTATGATCCAGACTGGAATCCATCAACAGACAACCAAGCAAAAGAAAGAATTTGGAGATACGGCCAGAAAAAAGATGTAGAAATTTATCGACTTATATGTCGAAATACAATAGAAGAGAAAATTTATAAGAGGCAAATATTTAAAAATGCTATTAGTAGTAAGATATTAAGGGATGCCTCTTTGTGTTCGACTGTAGAGAAGTCAACACTAGAAGAATTATTTGATTTTAAAATTGAAAAAGGCACAAAAATAGAAAACAACTTTTATGAAAATAATTTGAGTGAAGAGATTCCTAAATTAGATTTTGTTAAAGAAATAGTCAAAGAAGATGTTGATAGGATGTCTGAATTAATGAAAAAGAAAGAAATGACAGGTCGTGATGTAATAGAATACATTTTACTTAGAGAAAAACAATTAAAAAAGAAGTTTTAACCCCCATGGACTTAGAAAGCTTAGGAAATTTAGTAGAAGAAGACTTAATGAATGTAATGTTAAAATGTTTAGAACTGGAGAATAAAGTAGACAATTCTAAATTTATCGGAAATCATCCTATTTCTTTAACTTTGGATAATATCCCACTTCTACTAACTAATGATTACATGGTTTGTGAGAAGACTGATGGTGTAAGAGCTTTATTGTTTGTTCATTTTAAAAAAGATCAAACACATTCTTGTTCATATTTTTATGATAGAAAAAACAGATTTATAGAAATTGAACACAAGTTTATAGCAGAAAAGGACACCATTTTAGATGGTGAATTGTTTTACGATGATAATGAAAACTTAAGATTTGCTGTTTTTGATTGTGTTCTTTATGAAGGTCTACTGGTTAAAAACAAAGATTATCTTAAGAGATTGTTTTATTGTGATGCTTTTATAAAAAAACAACAAGGCAATCCTGTAAAGAGATTGAAAACAACAACTAAGAAAATAGATATTTATTTAAAAACTTCACTAAAATCGTATGGTTTTATAGAAGTTTATAAGCAAATTGAAAGTTTAAAACATGAAAATGATGGATTGATATTTACTCCAGTAAATGAATCATATTTATTTCAGAAAAGAGGCTCGATTTTGAAATGGAAACCGCCTTTTATTAACACAGTTGATCTGAAAATAGAAAAAATAAAGGATCATGATAAACTTTACGCCTTGAAATGTGGATACTCTACCACTACCGATTTGATTTTAGATTATTTTGTTCCTGAAGAAGGAGATATCTTAGACCTCTCTGATGGATCAATAGGTGAATTTAAATACGATAAAACTAAATTTGTTTTGGACTATGAAAATCTTTGTGTAAAACAAGGCGGCTGGGTTTTGTACAAAATGAGGACAGATAAAGATACGCCTAATCATTATAGAGTGGCTGTTAATATCATTAATTCACTCGACGAGAATTTGGACATAGAAAAACTTTCTAGATATTATAAACCAATGAGAAATAATTATAAACTAAGAGAAGAGCAGTTGAAAATGCGGAAAGTGTAAAGTATTTGTAATAAAATGTTATAGTAGTTTTGGCATTGCCCCGTTTAGTTCAGATAAGATTGTAAAATATTTTAAATAAACCGTTTATTTATTTGTAGTCGAGGATTTAGGTGATATAAGTATTTTAGACCTTCATGGATGAGTTTTTACTATAGCTCTAGGAAACAATTTGATAGTTAAGTTAGTCTACCGCGTGGTCAACTACCCCCTACGATAATCTGTTTACCACGTCAAGGTCTACGCAGGTGGTACGGACTTGCAAGCCTTGTGAGTTTACAGGCGCACTAAGTGCCCAGCCGCTCTGCAATTGGATCGTTATAAAATATTTATTTATATTTTTTTAATCATATTTTAGGATAAAGTCATATCAGGGTTCTATAATTGAAAAGTTTTGTGTTGACGTCAGTCAATACATTTAGGACAAACGGTTTATTTTTATTATTATTACTCCCCTTGATCATATCTTCGTGGTTAAATGCGCTTAAATACTTTTAAGCGCTGATCTGAAACATCGTCTGAGATCATATCTCAGATCTCGTTCCAGATTAGTGACGTCGGCTGTTTCACATCAGACGCCCTGAGAACAGCCGCCGTTCACAGTTTTGTTTGAATTTTTGTCGTGCAATGCTGTGAGGACAAAATTTAAATGGATTGTATGCGTATTTTGATTTAAATGTCGATACATAATGTTTTTTTTTATAACTTTATTTTAATGTGTAGTTTTAAAGGTTAATTTGCATGTAGAGTTTAGAGTCTTATGCAAACTAATAATTTTGAGTATCAATATTGATTACACTATTTCGCAAGTATTGTGGGTAAGACCGTAAACCTAAAATTTAATAAAAACAAAACTAATTATGACTATAAACTGGATTTTGCGGCGTTTTTACTACATTTTGGATAATACTGTCGTAGATTCCATACATTTCGAGAATTAAGCCTAGCATACGCCGAGTTCGGTATACCATCGGATGCGGTGGGCAATCTTTTTTTCAAAAGGTTATAATATACTTTAACAACCTCTCCATGTAAAAAAAATTCCAAAGATGTTTTGATTAGTTATCCCGGCCTCAGCCACAACAAATATAATGCCATTGATAGACCAAATGTCAAGAGTTTATAAACAAAAATATGTTTTTTAATCAACAATCAACTAACAAAATTTCTTTTAAAATGAGCGATCTGATCATAAAAACTGTTGGCTTCACATCTATCCGTGCTGAACATAGGGGTTCAAGGGAAAGTCTTTTTAAGCTTTTCTCCCATCACTCGATCACCACCCATCAGCATCAGCACAGCTCACTGATCTCATTCCCACAAAAACATGTTGCATGTTTTAAAAAAACTAGAAGTTTGTACTTCATAAAAAAAATATTTAAAGATTAAACTAAATATTTATTAAATATCAACGGCGTCACTTAAATCGATAATAAAAATTAATTTTTGTCCTTCTTGTTTTTTCTCAATAATAATTCGTTGTTTAAGTTTGTTTTTTTTTGAAACGATTTCGATTTCTTTGATATCTTTATTAGCAATATTTTCAAATAGAAAGAAAATATTAGATTCATGATTATAAAAAAACTCAACACCTTGTTTAATTAAAACCTTTTCGCCCTTACTGTTAAAAGCCTTAATTGTAATCTTATCAGAGTTATCAGAAAATGTTATATCAATACCTTCAATAATCCTATATTTGTAATTGTCAATGAAAATAGGCTTAGTAAAACCCTTATTCTTTCTCAGACATTGAATGTCGGATATGGTTGATAAAAATTTAATCATATTATAGAAATCGCAAACAACTTTCTCAAGTTTATCAAAATCTTTTGACGTAACAATTTCCTCATCAAAGAAGCTAAAAAAATATTTTAAAATATTATCGCGGCTATACAAATCTTGCAAAGTTACTTTCTTTTGATTCTCAGTTAAATACTGCGTAATTTCTTTGGGGAGGTTAGAATAACCTGTTTCGTGTTGAATAGGGCTAATATTTTTTTGTTGAGTTTTGCTGATAGATTCAATAATCAAATCGTACAATTTTTTCAGATTGTAATCAATTGTATATGATCCGCCTATGAGTAAAATCATCTTTTTAGATAGTATCTCTTGTTTAACATACTTACAAGTAGCATGATAAAATGATTCAAAATATTGTTTTTCATCGGCTGCTAGATCATTTTTTATAAAGTTTTCCTCAAATTTTGCATTAAAATATTTCATAAAGTAAGACACTTTGAGTGTATTTGTTTTTTGATATTTTTTTTTTTTCGATTTAAATTTAGCTGAAACATTAGTATCATCAATTAAAGTCAAGAAGTGTAGGTCATAAAGAAAGTTTTTAAGACTTTTAAAATAAACCGAATAATTGTTAAAATAAAAAAGTTTAAAGTTTGGCACCTCTTTTAAATCACTTAAACATAGTTTAAAAATTTTATCTTTAAGCATTATTAAATCTTCCGCAAACAACCCTCCAAATCTCTTATCAATGTGATGCATAATAGTACTATTATGTTCGTCATTAGTTATTTTTATGGTGCCTTTGTTGGTTGACTCAACAATTTTAAAATTTTTATTCCATTTTACTCGACTTTTATCTATTTGTTGACGATCAATTATACATTTCGGATTATCATCATAAAAATGCTCAAATCTTAAATATGCTTTGTTATTTGTTTCGGATTCTATAAAAGAAATAAGATCTTTAACGTCTTTGTCTTCAAGTTTTATGTAATTTAGCTTGTTAGGTTTATCAAAATGGTAAAAATTGTCAAGCCAATAAATATCAAAAAGGTATCTGTCTTCATCTTGAATTTTAACTTTCACAGAATATAAATATTCTTTATTATTTTCATTTGATTTCTGGGAAATATCTAAAAAATTATGTTCAAGTAAAAATACACGTTCAACACGAAAAAAATTTCTTGTACAGACAGTGTTTAAGGCCAAACATAGTAAAACAACAAACAGATTCATGGGGATAAGGGGTAAAATATTTTGATAGACCATTAATTTACTATTTTAGTTTAAAATTAAGCAAATACGTGACAATGTAAAAATACTCATAACTAATTGTTTCATACTAAATCTTTCTTTTTTTTTGTTAAAGTTTTTTAATTGTGCAAATGAGGATAATGAAATGATTTTTTAAGTAAATACAATTTAAAAAAACTTAATTGGTTCTTAAATCATTTTACGTTATATGAAGTATTTTTTGTTATAATTTACCTTAATTGATATTAAAGTAATATGCTAAAAGAAACATTCAGATCCAATTTTACAGTATTGAGCAAACTACAAAAATACATTTTAGGCGTTTAAGCCGATACTGCTCGCTAAAATTATGTTTAAACTCTCCTACAAATATTTTAAGTCTTCTAAAATGGTTTATTTGTTCGAAGAAAGTGCTTTTTCGCAAAAAAGCAAATTTAAGTTGAATTTAAAATACAATTTTTTTTACTTTTAATATGTCGAAAAGATGTCATTTTATTAAACAATTTTTTTTTAATTCGGTCAATGTCTTTATTTTATTGGTTGACAATATTAATTGTCGTAGATGACCATCTACGTGACTGTTGTTTACTTATTTGAGATCACATCTCTTACAGATCAGGTGTTTTATATCACCTTACAAACACATCATGAATATGTTTCATAGTCATCTATATAAAGAAACTTTAAAGTAAATATATGCAATTACATAGTAATCCTAACTACCTCCTCGTTAAAACCTGAACTTACACACGACATTAATATTTTAGAATGAGTAAATTAATGCAAGATTAAGAATACACAAGCAAATTTTTCAACTATTAACAGCATAAATCTAGCTTAATATTTATTTGTCTACTAAAAATCCTTATCATTTAATTGATCATTAAGAGAAAAATACAAAAAAACCATCATTTAATTAACATCTATTTTATGACCATTTTTCTATGAAAACTTTGCTATAGATCAATTTTGGCCTCAAATCTATTTAATCAATTCAAATCAAGTTTGCATCGTTTTTCACGCAAGGATAAAAGTAAAAGCATAGCTATGTGAGTAAAACACAAAAAAAGGGTTTTGTAGAGTTCTTACATCACAAAAAATTATTTTACACAATTACTTAAACTTTGTTATGTTTAAAAGCTAAGCAAGTCATTTTTTTTCATTTTTAAGCAGAGATCATGCATTTTAGATTTGTAAAAAAAAATAAAATCTTAAAGAAAAAAACTAAGAGTCAAAATACGGAATAATATAACTTGTCAGACAAAGATACTATCTAAAATCTTTAGAAAAATTTTGTAATTTATCTTGTAATTTTAAGTAATGCTGTTAGCCATAATCTTTTGACCAAGTTACCATGTTAATGTACTGGTAGACCTCGATTTGCGTCATGTCAAAACTTATTACCAGATCTCGATTTATTCGTCATATTTTTTTTTAAAAAAATTCATTTATGTCGTGTAATATTTTCTAATGTAAATTTTCATTACTTAATTTACATTATGTTATCTTTTTTTGCTATAAACATATCTTAATTAGACTTATCAAAAAATGTATGTTTTCAGGCAACAGTTTTGCTATCGCATTCATTCCCTGGGAATAGTGATAGGTTGCCAACCAATACTCCGGCTTCTACATGTATCTCTAAGACAATCAGGGGTTCATCAGGGGTTCATAAGGGGAACTAGATTTGCTCTAAAGCGTGTGGTTGTAAATACCTCTTTAAAACTAAAAAAGTCGAAAATGCAAATGTATTTATAAAAAAGGCTCAATATATATTTTTTTTCCAACACATTGTCGCGTCGATGATGCCATCGCCCACAGGTTGTAAAGGTCAATTTTTATTTATGATTTAAAGTCTTATGCAACCAAATAAGGGTCAAGATTAATTAAGATCTAATACTTTAAGAGTTTTTTGAACATTATCGTAAACTTATACTTAAATAATTAAACCATCTATAAGTTATATTTGACCTCGCGGTGTTTTTACTAAATTTCTAATTAACTAAATGCTCTTAAAAAAAATATTATGAGTATATGAACAAAAAAAAATATTTTTCGCGAAAATCATTTATTAAAAATTCTTTTAAAAGCACAATCTAATCGAAATATTCTGGTGTAAGCTTCTTAAGCCATTAAAAACTATATTTAATGCAAAAATTATTTAAAGATTAAATTAATATTTATTAACTATCAGCGGCGTTGCTTTAATCAATAATAAAAATTAATTTTTGTCCTTGTCGTGCATTCTCAACCCTAAATCGATGCAAAAGTTTGTTTTTTTCTGAAATGACTTCAATTTCTTTGATACCTTTACTATTAATATTTTCAAATGAAAAAAAAATACTAAATTTAAGATTATGAAAATAATCAACTCCTTTTTTAATTGTAATTTCTTCACCTGTTTTGTTAAAAGCCTTAATTGTAATCTTATCAGAGCTATCAGAAAATGTAATATCAATACCTTCAATAATTTTACAATCAAAATCATCAATAAAAATAGGTTTAGTATAACTTATATTCTTTCTCAGACACTGAATGTTGGATATGTTCGATAAATATGTAATCATATTATAGAAATCGCAAACAATTTTCTCAATTTCGTCGAAATCTTCTGGTGTATTAATTGCTTTATTTAAGTAATTAGAAAAATACTCGAGGATATTCTCACGATCATAAAGATCTTGCAAAGTTGTTTTCTCAAGTTTTTCATTTAAATTCGTCGTAGTTATTTTTTGAAGATTATTACTAACTTTTTTGCGTTGAATAAGGTCGATAAAATTTTGCTGAGTTTTGCTGATAGATTCAATAATCAAATCGTATAATTTTTCCAGTTTGTAATCAATTGTATATGATCCTAATACTGGCAAAATCATCCTTTTAGATAGTACTTCTTGTTTAACATACTCACAAGTAGCATGATAAAATGATTTAAAATATTGTTTTTCATGAAATGCTAAAGTACTATATCTAAAGCTCTCCTCAAATTTTGCATTTAAATAGTTCATAAAAAAGGACAACTTAAGTGTATTTGTTTTTTGATACGTCAAATTTGCCAAGTTTAACGTTGACGAATCATTCGTATCATCAATTAGAGTCAAGAATTGTAGGTTTTTGAGAAAGTTTTTAAGGCTTTTAAAACAAACCGAATAATCTCTAAAATAAAAAAGTGCAATGTCTGGCTTTTGAAAATCATTTAAACACCTTCTAAAAATTTTATCTTTAAGCTGCATCAAATCTTTAACAAATAATCTTTCAAATTTTTCATAAATGTGGTGCACGATAGTACTATTATGTTCGTCATTGGTCATTTCTATGGTATTTTTTTTGATTAGTTTTATGATCTTAAAATTTTTGTACCATTGTAGTTGACTTTCATAAATTTCAGAAGTATTAATTCTATCTAATTGTTCATCCGCATAACCATATTCAAATCTTAAATATACTCTGTCATTATTTTTAGATTTTATAAAAAAATCAAGATCTGCAACGGCTCTTTCTTCAAGTCTTATGTAATAATTTTTGGTAATTTTATCAAAAAAGTAAAAATTGTTTAACATATTAAAAGCAAAAATACATCTGTCTTCATTCTGCGTTTTAATTTTTATTGCGAATAAATATTCTTGTTTGGGTTCCGGTGTTTTCTGGTAATCACCCCAAAAATTATGTTCAAGTAAAAATACACGTTCAACACAAATAGATTTTTTTCTACAGTAAGAGTTTAAGGCCAAACATAGTAAAACAACAAGCAGATTCATGGGGATAAAGGGTAAAAAATATTTTGATAGACCATTAATTTACCATTTTTAGTTTTTGAATTCAGTAATTTTGCAACAATGTAAAAATACTCATTACTAATTGTTTTGGGATAGATCTTTATCATTTGTTGTTAAAATTTTTTGATCATTCGATTACAGATAATAAATGATTTTTTAAGTAAATACAATTTAAAAAAACTTAATTGGCTCTTAATTCATTTTACGTTATATGAAGTATTTTTTGTTATAATTTACTTTAATTGATTATAAAGTCATACGTTGAAAAATTATTTAGATTTGATTTTTCAAAATAAAATTATGCTACAGAAATAAATTAGGTGTTTAAGTGATATTGTAAGCTAAAATTTGTTTCCATTCTCCTTTAACATCATAAATTTTTTTTTATGGTTTATTTGTTTAAAAAGAATGCTTTTTCGCAAAAAACTAAATAAATAAATTAAAAGCAGTTAAATCTTTACCTTTACATTTTTAAAAAGATGACATGTTTTGTTAAGTGTGGTATCCTACCACATAATTTTATGTTTCTTTTCTTTGTTTAAAAATTTATTCTTTTAAAAAATTATATTTTTTACCCTTACAAAAAAAAATTATAAACTTAATGGAAGAACATACGAAAGATATAAACACGAATAAAACATTTAATATTAAACAACACATAAGCTCTTATATAGAGCAATACTTTAGATTCGGTTCCCTCTCACGAGGGTACACCATTAAGTTAATTTTATAATTTGGTTTAATGTCTTTAAATTATTTTTTTACAAAATTTTAATTATTTAGAAAATTAATTGATTAAATCACAAACGAAACACCAATATTTTCTCATTATAAACAGCATTTATCTAAATTAATGTTAATTTGTGTCATAAGGATCCCAAAACCTGATTGATCATCATTTAAATTAACCATCATTTAATTCACAATGATTAAAAAAATTTTTTTTTTGAGTTTAAACAAATGAAATTGGCCATCAATTTACTTTTTTGAATTTAATAAGATTTGTTGTTAATATATAAAAATTTTAAATGCTTTAAAAATAAATATATTTTACTTAATCTAAATTAAGCTTGTTTTTTAAGCTAAATTTTTTTAAAACTGATTTTCTTGAAAATTTTTACAAATTAACACCCAATAATTTGGATCTAAATTTTACTAGTGTTGTATGATTTGCGGTACATTTTTTGGAACTAACTAACTAGCGACGCACGCTGATGTCTAGGTTTATCGAACTTTTTCTCAAATAAATTTACCGTTTTTTAGACAATCGATTTTAATTTATAAAATCAACAAACACGAAATTGATAGAGCTTTATTTCGATTTATACCAAGCTATCGTATCGATTTGCATTATCTAAAAATAAATAAGTGAGGTCCACAACATTTTGTTGATTAAAACAAATATAATTGTGAACTAGGCCTAATTTACTATTTAACACATTAGATTCACAAAAACAACTGTAAATATTCAATACAGTTTTCTTACGTAATAAATTTTTATCAAAATCTTTATTTTTTACAACTTACATTAAAAAACTTTAAAATTATTGAGTAAATTTTTTTTTCTTAACCCTTTTCGATATTTTTTTCAATAAATTTTTTTAACAGATTTTTACCCCAATGGGATCTAGGAAGACTGAACTTATAAAAACAAGACTTATTAAAGCAAGAAGAAGCAACAGAGCAATACCAGCATGGAAAGCACAACTCCCTGAAATGAAAGATCAGTACAATAAAAAGAGAAGACACTGGAGAGCTAAGAAACTAAAGATATATTAAACAATAAATTCTGGTTATTTATATTTTGTTGAGTAACTTAATGTATAAATACAAAAGCGGTTTTTAAAAATTAAAGCAAACATTTTAAAATTGTAACAAATATTTTATATTTTTGTAAAAAATACGAACCTTGACAAATATAAAAGCAACTGCGGTATAACATAAGTCTTAACCAACCTGTATAATGAAGCTAGTAAAATTCAAAATTAGACATAAATCGTTTTATTTTTTTTTATATTTCTTTTTCTTCAAATCTCCTTCGTTTCTCTTTCATAATATCTTTAAGTTTGTTATTTTTCTGGTACTCAGGATTTGTTGGATCTATAGTGAAGTCGGAATCTGTATAAAGCATAGAAAAACGTGAATCTAAAGGATCAAAAACATGAGATGAGCCAAATTTTTTCTCCTGTGTGGTAAATTCTTTGACATTCTTATCAGCCTCAACTTTTACTTCATCTTGTTCTTTCTCTATTTCTTCAAAAAGCAATTTTTTCTTTTCAACAATATCTTCGTTTTCTTCTTCATTGTCGGAGACTGATATTAATTCATTAAGAAGTTTTTCATTTGTGTTTTTACTTGTAAAAAGTTTTTCTAAAAGTTTTCCTCTTTTATTTTCTGCTGGCGTCTCTTCAATCTTGAACTTATTGTAATCTTTCTCTACAAATCCTTCACAAGATGTAACTGTCTGTGTGACTTCACCAGTTTTAATATTTTGATCTACAAAACGAATATCAAAAAACATGCCAGAATTGTCTAATTCAGTTGAATCTAATTCGTTATAAATTTTTATTGCTGTTTGTACACTATCAAAAACTACCAAGGCCACAAAAGACGACTTAATAACCTGAAGGCTCTTGCTTTGATATTCTTTAAGATCCTTACAGGCACTTATTTCATTAATTTTTTCTCCTGCTTTCGTTTTGCAAATTTTTACAATTTTTATTTTTTCTGATGTAACAATGTCTTCACATAATTTAAAAATGTCATTTGCATCTATGACATTCCAATTCATATTAAGAAACACTAATGTATTTGTTGCTTCTCCTACTGTTATCTCTCTTTTCATATGGGGTGCTCATAAAAAACCGTTTTTTGTTGTAATAATTTTTTTAATTCATTAAAAGCCCTTATGATAGCTGTTGTAGATGCTTGTTATTTTTTTAGAAGAGAAAAAATTAATCAGAATATTCATAAAATTGTTGTTCCTAGTTCAGTAGAGAAAGAATTACTTTCTGAAAACACTAAAGACCATTTCTACACTTATAAATACATGATAGAGATTAGAGATCCAGCAGACAATTATGTAGACATGGTTACATCGAAAATAAAAAATAAACATTTTAGATTAAGTGATCCGGATATTCACATTGTTGCTCTTACTCTTGAACTTCAAAATGAACTTAGTAATGTTTGGATTGATGCTTCTAACATTAAAGAAATAGAGGAAATAGTATGTTTGACAACTGATAATGGTATCATAAATGCTCTTAAGTCATTCAATCTTAAAAATGAAGAAAAAGAAAGGAAAGAATTTAGGCTGAGATGTTTTGCATGTTTTTCTTTGTATAAAGAACATGTTGACTTTTGTAAGAAGTGTGGTCATAACACAATCACACGCGTGACTGTTCTTATTGATGAGAATAATAATGAGAAAGTACTTTTTAAAAAAAATTTCAGTTATAAAAATAAAATAAAAAAACTTTTTGATGAACGAGGTGTTGAACTCAAGAGTATGGATCAAAGGGAGTATATTCAGCATACTACTAAAATAAATAGAAATAGAAAGCAAAAGGACTTCAATTTGCCTTCAATGCTTGGAGATATATAAATAATTATTAAAAAGTTTTCCCTTATATGACTAATGAAAATGATTTTGAGTCCAATAAAAATAACGGTATTGAAAAAAGTTATGTCACTGAAATTACTGTTAAGAAAGTTATGGAAGTTTTGAATATCAAACAACCAAAAGGATCTTATATTTATGTTCAGCAGGCAGTTGAAAAGATTATGGACAACTTTTTTGATAAACTAAAATCTATTTCGAATAAACAGAAGATTTGTGAAGAGGATATTAGAGATTTAATTATGCGAGATGAAATAGAATATTTAAAAGACGTTATCGAGGAAGAGAAAATCAATTTGTAAGTTTTTGCTTAATAAATTATTTATGATGATTTTAAGGGGATTATTATTGTTTGTATAATTTTTAAAAGTATTATCCAATGCAAATTTGTTGTGTATTTAATTTGACTATTTACTATTGATTGATTAATATAAATTAAAAATTATTCGTTAATAAAACTCCTTTAAATCCTTATAAATGATTATTACCTCATAAAGACTAAACTATGGATGTCGATGGAACAGCACAGAATGAAGAAAATAGTGGTCGTTTATATATAGAAAGCAGACTTAATACTTCTGAAATTCACAAAGAAAAACACAAAATAGATTTTACACGGAGCGTACAGGTACGTACTTGTAATTGTCACATGCTTATTCATTTCAAATCAGCTGAAAATTGTATTTGCATTCGAAATATGAAACCTTTTGTAGTAGAACATGAAAAGTCTACCCTAAAAGCAATAAATGATAATATTGTTAAAGCTATTTCATCAATATTTGGTAAATTCTCCAACTTAACCAAAAAGCCAGAAGAAGAACATAAAAAGTAATTTGAGAAATTTTTATTGTTCTTGTCTTCGTATAAACACAAATAAATAGAGTTTTTTTCTTTTAAGTTCATTTAAGAAAGCATTAAATTGTTTGGTATAATTTTTTTTAACCGTTATAATGTCGTTGGATTTAAAATTAATAGCAGAAAATTGTAAAAAAATTATAAATGAACCAGAGACGAACTTAACACTGCTTAAAGAAATAATACAAAACATAAATAACAACGAAGAAGATAACAAAATTTTATTTATAGCAATACTTAAAGTTTTTAAAGCTGTAATACCATTGTATAAAGTTAGAACATTAAAGGATAAAGTCATTTTTAAAACAGATTCTCTGGATGTAAAGGCTTTTGATAAACTCATTTTAAGCAATTACAACGTTTACGTCTCAAAAATTCTATCAAATGATTCTTTGGTGTCTTACAAATGTGCTTTAGAAATTTTTGAACATTTTGATCACTTTAACAACATAGATAAAATTGTTGCAAAGATTCTTAAAGGAACACTTTTGAACTCAAACATACGTACTATGTGTTTCAATGCTTTACAATCAAAATTTACTGAAGATACTAAAGGAAACATTACTTTTATAGTTGTTAACCAAATGTTTGAAAATGATTTCGATCCATTGGTGTTGTCTTTTTTGACAGAAATAACATTTTTGAAGGATTTTTTGATCGAGGGAACTATAGAAGAAGTCAAAGAGAAAAAGAAAAGAGACAGTTTTTTTAAATACGAGCGATCTGGTGACAAGAAAAAAAGAAAAATGGAAAAACAAAGACGAATAGCAGAGGCTATTGTTAAACAAGAAGAAGAGAAGGAGGAGAAAAGAGATATGTTTGTTATACATAGAAAAATAGTAGATGGTCTTCAAAGGCTTTATTTTTTGATTTTACGTGATAAAATGAAAAATAAGTTTAAATTCACGTTTATTGGTCTCTCCAAATACAAGAAATTTATTCGTAATGAGTTTTTAGAAGGTCTTTATGTTTTATTGAATGATGCTATAGCTATTTCTGATTATGAATCAAAGTTATATGGTATAATAACGACTTTAGAAATTTATTTTACTTATAAATACGATTTCAGACGATTAGTAGAAGCTTTGTATGAAATTATTTGTCCATTTAATGATAATTTGAAACATGAAGATTTTAGTTTGATCGAAAAGTGCATAGAAGAACTTTTTATAAATTACAAACAGCCTATACAAAGAGTGTTTGCCATAGTTCATAGACTTATAATTTTGGGATGTCTTAGATATTCGGTTAAGATCAAAAAAATTATTCAGAACCTTGCAAATGTCTATGAAATTGATTTTTCAGATCGTTTTGTCACTAAAGAAGAAAATCATATGACAAATATTGATAATTTTAAAAATTTTCCCTTCTATGATTATTTTTTATTTAAGAAAATGTTATAATAAATACAAATTTAATTAGAAATTATATTTTTATCTAAAAAAGCGTCCAGTTCGTACTTAACTTCTATGTCTTCTATAAGATTAGTAATGGCTCTTTTACAAACTTTGCATTTATCTCCAATATTAACACATCTTTCACAAAAAGTGTGGAGGCAATTAGTCTTAATAGGCTGATTATAAAGTTTATTACATGCAGGACATTTCAAAGTATTAGGTATCTGAGACACATTTGTTTTTTTTACATTCCTTTTCCACTCATGAATTTGAGGTTGGGCTTTAACATAATAACCTTCCGTAGTCACAAGCATTCCAGAATTCTCACCTATATCATCTCCTTTAACTTGCACTAAAAAATCTTTTGGTATACCTGAAGGTTTACGGATTCTTGCAATATCAAAAGCTTTATCTTCATTTGTAGGACAATGTTGTATAAAATGTCCTTTATTTCCACAACGAAAACAAACATATGTCTCAGGTGGTGCAATTTTATGTTTATATGTGTTCTTTATAGGCTCCTTCTTTTTATCTTTAACATTGTATCCCGTTGCAGACATCCATAAAGGTATTCTTTCTACAATAATATTACTATTTCTTTCTATAATTTGATACTCATCTACTATTTTTTCATTGGTTTGGTTGTCAAAAAAAACTAAATCAAAATCTTTAGACTGCATTTTTCTCTGTGTGATAATCTCATATTTTAATTCCCAAAGAGGAATTCCTCCACCTTCTATGTTTATTGATGCACAGTTTTTCATACTTCTAAACTTGTAATTTATAACTGAAGACATGGGTTCTTAAGAAATTTTTTTTATAATCTTTATTTAAAAAAAAAATATCACCCCCTTTCTCAAATGGCAATTCTAGACGGAGGTCCAATCTACACAAGCACAGGAGAAGTTTTACAAATACAATACGCCCAGAAAAGGGCAGACACAGGAAATACTTGTATAGCTTTAAAAAGTAAACAAGGTTTAGTTATGCTTAAAGAAAAACCTATTGACAACAATCTTTTTGTTTCTGAGTCGGATTTTAAGATTCTTAAAATTACAGATGAAATTTATCAAATGGCTTCGGGAATAGAAACAGATTTAAAATACATAAATAGCCAACTTAAAAGAGAATTAATTAAGTGGAAACACACAAATGAAGAATCGATATCTCCTGAAATATTAAGAAAATATCTTAGTTATAATGTTTATCAACATACTTCATATTTTAATTATAGAGTATTTGGTGTTAATATCATTTCTTGTATTAAATTTGAGAATGAATTTAAAATATTGACAACTACTTGTGATGGTCATTCTTTGTTTCATAAAGCAAGTGCAATTGGAAAAGGATCTCGTCTTGCTAAAACTGAAATTGAAAAATTAGAATTGGATGATATGAATGTACATGATTTAGTAGAGAATGGAATAAGAATTTTGTATAAATCATTTGATCCTGTTAAAGATAAACCTTTTGATATTGAAATTGGAGTGTTTACACCAGAAAATAATTTTATAAGACTTAAAAAAGAAGATTATAATGAGTTAGTTAACAAATACAAGGATTTTAGTGTTGATGGAGAAGAATAAATGTGTTTTTTTAAAAAATATTGTTATTTTACTATGTTTTTACTGTAAAAACATGCGTGTAAAATACACAAAATATGTAAACTAGGCAAAAAAAACTGTTTAATACAATAGAAAGCTTTCCTTAAACTTAGTTTGCTCATTAATTACTAATTAATATTTTTGTTTGTTAACAGCTGTCAAAAAAAAATAACAGAATTATAATGATGAAAATTTGTGTAACGCAAATTTTTATGCTATTACAAGAATTTATCATATAAAGCGTTGTTTCAGGGTACATGCCAAAAAGTTTTTTTTTAGATTCGTGATCTTAATCACTTATCGGAGCGTGTAAACTGTTTTTTGTATGTTTAATTAAAAAATGATTTAATTTATTTGTAGAATTTACAGTGTGTTTCAAAAAAAACGGATAGAGTTTTTTGCCAAGTAATTTTTAATAAAAAACAAAGTTAAGTAAATAGATTTGTGTACAAATAAAAACTAAATATTTTTTACGGAATTTCTTTTTTACCATTCGTTCTAAATACCTCTCATTTTTGCATTTTTTAAAAAACTGTTTCAAAAACATGAATATTTTAAATAATTTAATATTTTGTATGAAGTCCTGAAGCTTCATAGCAGGCAATAGCCCTTCTTTTAAAACTCTCTGACAGTGTCTGGCATGTTTCTTTTGGAATCGAGTACCAAATATCTTCTAAAGCAGATTTTAATTCTGATTTCGATTTAATTATTAATTTTGATAATTTTCCTTCGATAAGAGACCAGAGATTCTCGATAGGATTTAAATCAGGCGACTGTGGGGGCCATGGGAGAAGCTCTTTTTCTTTATGAGCAAAAAAGTTCTTTGCAAGACGTGATGTATGCTTTGGATCATTATCTTGTTGAAAGATAAATGACTCCAACCCCATCATCTCAGCAGATGGCTCGAGATTATTAGCTAAAATGTTTACATAGTATTTAGCATCCATTATCCCATCTATAAATACTAGTCTCCCGACTCCATGATAGGAGAAACAACCCCACACCATCACAGACCCACCTCCATATTTTACAGTTGGTATAATATTTTTTGGATGAAGGCCTGTACCTGGCTTTCTCCACGTAAATTGTCTCCCATCCGATCCGAAAAGCTTAAATTTACTCTCGTCTGAAAATATTATGCTCTTTATATACTCATCAGAGAGAAACATAAATTTTTCGGATTTTTTCTTCCTTAACAAAATATTTTTTTTAGATAAGAGAGGCTTTTTACGTGCATAATAAGCACCGATGCCGTTATCTTTTAAGGTCTTTTTAATAGTCGAATAGGAAACAGCTTTGCCTTTTTTAATTGCAAATTCATTCGATAGTTTTCTCAAGGATTTTTTTGGATTTTTTTTATTTAAAGTAAGTAGTGTCTCTATATCTTCTTTTAAAAGGACTCTAGGCCTTCCATTTCCTTTTAAATGCGAAACATGGCCATTTTCCATGTATTTTTTTATGGTCCGGGATACTGTGCTTTGAGATGCGCCAGTTTGATCAGATATTTTGACCTGAGTAAGACCTTGTTCATGTAAGAAAATTATCTTCATTTTAAGTTCAGGAGTAAGTTGCATTGGGGGTATGAAAACAAAATATGAATTTGTTATTTTTGGAGGGAAAGTGAAATATTCAATTTTTATTTTTTTTAGAAAAAATATTCATGTTTTTGAAACAGTTTTTTTAAAAATGCAAAAATGAGAGGTATTTGAGACGAATGGTATAAAAGTAATTCCGTAAAAAATATTTAGTTTTTATTTGTACACAAATCTATTTACTTAACTTTGTTTTTTATTAAAAATTACTTGGCAAAAAACTCTATCCGTTTTTTTTGAAACACACTGTATAATGCCAAATTGTTTAGTGCGAGAACACTGATCATAAAGTCGACAAATCTGTAATTTTCATAAAATTATTTCGTGCCTGTAATTACAGTATAAAGCATCTTGTATTCAAACAAGATACAGATGCTTTTAATACCAGTCTCAAATGTAATATACCTTTTTTTAAATAACCGTCCATTTTTTTGTCATAAGAATATAGAGATCTCTTTTGATAAAAATTTAATTTATCGTGTGAAAAATATTCGATATATTCCTTTCATTTTTTTCAATGATTTAACTTTTTTGTTATATTTAGTTTAAAAATCTGTTAATCTGCAAAAAACTTTTAATTTTTGTTTTTGGCTTGATCAAAAATAAATTACAAGATAATTTGCTCATATAAAAACCGATTTTAATTTTATACCCATGAACCTGATTTTAATTCTTCTAGAATATGTATTAAGATCACGTGGAGACCTTATTGATGCTACAAAGGTATATTTTCTGGAAAACATGTTTTGGGATGAAGGACATGAAATTGTTAAAACAGATAAAGGATTTTTATCTAAAATATCAATTTGCTTAGTAAAGAATTCCATTGATGGTTTTTAATAATGAGGCTGATTAGTATTTTGATACTTGTCGTTTTTAAAAATCTACTGGTCGAAGGTACGTTAGATTACATGTTTTGATGCCAAAATATATAAATTTATATTTAAAATCTTGTAAAATCGATAAACATTCTATAAAGTTCTGTATGAATTTTGCTGAATGCCCAATAAAAAATCAGGTTGCTTATTCAAAGTATATAGGTGAAGAAAATAAATATAGTACGTATAAAATAATTGATATGTCTAAAGACAATGAAATAATATTTTGAATTTTAATGGCAATGCACTTTGGACACTTCATAAAAAAGAAATGTTTATCAAATTGTATCTTTTGTTACATTCATTAGCTCCATTTTTTTTATAAACCCCAGAATCAAAAATACTATGTGAAAATCTAGATAAAATTTTGAAATTTTCACTTTTAAAGTTTGCTACTATCATGAATGTATAAAATCTCTTAAAGTTTTTTTTTGATGAGTTTTATTATTTTTATGTGTTTTTTAAGACGATTCCGAACCACAAACTAATAAATGTTCGTTTATAAATGCCGGTAATGAGATAAGATTAACAATTTCTAAATTTATCAACCGCCTTTATGTAAAAAATAATTAAATTAAAAAAAAATAGATGTAGATGACATTTGCGAAATAAAAAATGCTTTATTTGACAAAAAATTGTTAGCACACAAAATGGATTTTTGAAAATCGTGGCAACTTTTTTGTAATAAATGACAATCATGATATCGATTATTATATTACGAATATATATATAATGTTGTTAAAAGAGCTGTAGAGTTGGACATTGAAAAGTACAAATATTTAACACCAAAAGATGTTAAATTAATTAATAAATGTGACATGGAATTTTACGAAGATAAATTTAAAAATTTGGCTTAGTCACTATAGAAGCTTAAGTGTTTCCAAATACATTGAAAATCATTTTTTTAAGATTCTTAGAAGAAAAATTATAATAAAACAAGATTATGAAATTGTGGATAAAATGAAATGTGATTACAACAACATGACTAGAAATATAGCTGAAAACTGCAATAAACTTTCAAACAAGCAAGTTTCTTTACCCACTTATAATCATCCTTTATTTGGTGATAACTATAAAAACATCAATGGTCTCAAAATTATTGTCAGAACACCTGCAAAATTTTCTCATATCAAGGCTTTTGATATTAAAGCAATAAATATGATTTTGAGAAAGATGTCCATTATTTTATCGATGATGTATCAGAAAATTTATAGTGCCCTTGGGAAGTGCTAAGAATTAATAACATTAATGAAATCGAGGTTGTTTCTTACATGGCATATTTTACCAAGTTTAACAAGAAGTATAAAGTCTTTGATTTGTTAAATTAAAAAAAAATAATTCAAAGTTAATTATAGTTTGTATAGTTAAAATAATGCCTATGTTAATAAATTAATTTGGTTGAAATTTTAAAATTACTGGCTGTGCTGTTACAAAAATTTATTTTTGTCGACTTCGTAACTCCTAGTATTTACGTATGTTAAACATTTAGAATTTTGTAAATTTTGAATAACGTTAAAATAATAGATATAAATGTAAATAAAAATTTTCATTGTATAAAAAAAATACGACATGGATCGTTTAAAGTAAAACACGCAAACCTAAAAAAAACGTTAAGTTTAAAATAAGTATGTATTAGATTTCACAAACTTCTAGTCAGGTTTTCTTTCTGGTTTAAAATTAAATTAATTACTAAAAACAAAATTAATTTACCTAAAATTACATTTCTTAACCTATTAAAATGTGGTCAGCAACTTTTACTACACTTTTCAAGTACAAAAGTGCTAGAGTCAAACTGACGACTTCATAGTGTTCAACAATTTTTTATAATTATTTTTTTCTAATTTTTTGTAAAATTAAATTAAAATCAGTTTTACTTTGTTTTTGTTTCCCCATATGATTTTGTTTGTATTTATATTGACATATTTATGTAACATACACGGAGGTCTTATTTCTATTAAAAAGGCACATTTTTTGCAAAATACGTTTTGGAATGCAAATCAAGAACCATCAAAAACAGAAAAAGGTTTTTTGGCCGAGGCATCAATAGCTGTTGAAGATGGAAGTGGGATACACGACAGTGTTGATTATTATTTTGATACATGTCATTTTCTTCAGTCGACTAATCGTAGATATATTGTGCTAGAAGATAGGTTGCTTAAAGATATAAATTTTTGTAATGAATCATTAAAGATCATTAAACCATTCATGAGATTTAATTTCTTATTTACTGATAAACCGATCAAAAACAGTGAATGTTACAATAAATATGAAGGTGAAAAACAGTTTTATACAAAATTCGAGCCACTTGAAAATTTGACAGAAATTAGTAATAATCATTTACAAAACGATGATATCAAATCACACGTGTATAACATAGAAGAAAGAATATCAGGTCTTGTATGTGCTGATTTGCTTATGCTTAATGACTACATTTCAGTTTTAGAAAGGATGAGGTCAAATGACGACGTTAAAGAGATAGAAGAAAAAGCTAATTTCCCCCTTTATTTTTTTAAAAATTATTCTGCTTGTCTTTATTATCTAAAAGAATTTGTTAAAGACTTGCGTCATATCAATCTTATTAAAGATAATGATACAAAATTAATCAATACTGATTGTAAACAAATTAATGATGAAACAAATACAATGAAAGAGTCAGAATTTAAAGATAAACTTAATGAAAAATTTAATGTTTATTTGCAAAGCACGAATAATTACAATTCTATGGAAAAAGAACACGTTAAAATTCTAAAAAAATGTTTTGATAGGTGTTCTTATCATCTCATAAACATGATTCTTGCAAATAACAACGCTTTTCTGATAGGATATGGTTATGACATGGATTATTATATTACAGAGTTATGTAAACATATTTATAACTCATTTCAATCTTGCAAAGTACATTATGATACCACTAATCCAAAAAATATTTATTTAATTGTAAAAGAAATGAATGATTTGATAGATTATTACTTGGTTATGCTTCTTGTTATGACAGTGAAAGATTTATGTTTTCCCGAATATGCCAATAATCATTTTTCAAAGATTATAAAAAATGAGGTAAGAACGTTAGAAGATTATATCACCATTGAAAAGGCCGTATTTGATTACCATAATATGTATGTTTATATTGCCAATTTGGCACTTAAAAACAATGACTCATCTTGGGACCCATTGCCATACTTCCATCCTGTTTCTAATGAAAATTATAATTGTAAAATCGTTGATGGCATTGAGATTAAATTTGAATATCCTGCAAAGTTTGGACAGATTAATGGATTGGATGAAGAAGAAAATGAGATTGTTTTAGTTAAAGATTTAGATTATTTCATTGATAAGGATAAAAAAATATATTTGATATTTGAAATTTTAGAAATAAAGAAAATTACCGAGATAGAAATTATTACCCCTATTAGTTTTCTTAACAAAAGGTTCAAAGTTAGTAAATATTTAAACTGATATGATAATATTAAATTTTATTTTTTAATATTTCTTTGTTGTTATAGAGGTACACTTTTACAAGCGAGCTCCAAGAAAACGAGTAATTAAGCAAAGGACCCAACGGACAAAATCTTGTCATTTCTTTACTAACCTGTTAGTAATTATAGTAAATGTGCAGCAAACTATACCCTAATAAACATTTTGTTTGTTATTTAAGAGGTTATGTTAAATGTATTCAAATTAAAAATTGGTTTTTTTACATGCAAAAAACGTATAGTTTTTAATTAAAACACTGTGTAATCATCAACATACATTTGTAAACTGTTGATGTTATCCGGAAAATTGATACTAGAAAAAAGTTTATTGGTATTCTAAGCATTGTTGTTTGTTACGATGATGACAGAAAATACCTTTGCATAGTTTAGAAAGGCCAATCTGAAACAATATTACAGCTCATATTTAGATCAAAGAGTCAATTGCGTCATATTTGACACATTATTGCAACAATTGATAACATATAAGAATTCTGGTTGCGTTATCAGCACATTTAAATGCACAAAAATATTTTTTCAGATTTTGAAGAAGAAGAAGAAGATAGATTTTTGTGGTATCTAACACACCAATCATCATTTTACATTTGTGAATGTTGTAATCGTCATTAGATTACAGTTAATTTATAAATATATGTCCGTTAAAGACGCGCTCACAAAAATCTCGTTTCTTATAAATTTGATATAAATTTAAATTAATTTTTTGATATATATTAACAATCATTATACCCTTTCAATGAAACTGTTCATTATTTGCTTGATTTATATGTTGCGCACACAAGGAAACCAATTTGCTATTCGACGAGTTTGTTTGTTAAGTGGTGATTTTTGGTGTCCTATCCATGAAAAAGCTGAAATCAATAATAAAAAATATTTAAGCAAAATTATATTTGATATTGAAGACGAGAGAGGAAGGGGAAAGTATGGCGGTTACAAGTTGAATCCATCGAATATGTTTTTTTTAGAATTCACTAAAAAAAGATATGCAAAACTTAGTGGAAAAATGTCAAAAGATATTAGTTCATTTTTGGAATCATCAGAAAATGGTAAAACTTATTTAAAATTAGATTTTTACTTTTCTAAAAAATCGATTGAATTCTATAAATATTACAATGAACATGAAGAAATTATAGAAACCTGCAAAACTTACATGATACCTGAATTTCTTACAACAACAAATGAAATAATATTACAATATGAAGATATTAAAACACGTATGCATTATATAAAAAAGATATTTAGACATTTTATGTTTTTAAAATCAATTTTTATTGATGATATTATCTTTGTAGTAAATGGAAAGAAGGAGCAAGAATGGATTAATGGAGATAGAATGTTCAATTTTTATTATTTCGAAAACTACTCTGATTGTTTTAAAAGTCTTATAAACTATGTTAAAAATATTAAGAAAATGATTTTTACGTTAAACGATGAACTTGATTTGATCAACGAAAAATTTTCTTTTGATATAAAGCCAAAGTTTAGCGAAAATGAACACAATTTTTTGCCTGTTCACACAGAATTTGTCAAAGAAACGAGATTTCTACATAAAAAAACATGTAATTACCTTAAAAATAAGATTTTGGAGAACATCAATTTTTTCATATTTGTTGATAAACATGACGTTGAATCTTATATTAATAATTTATGTGAATTTGCATTAGAATTAGTAAACTCGAGAAAAGTTGATTTTTACCATTGCAATCTCGAGAAGAAGAAAATTATTTTCAGAAATTTAACTGCATCAATAGATAATTATATTCAAAAACTTCAAGAAACCAATGAAAAAGAATTCTGTGAATCCGAATTTTTTTATGATTACTTTTCTTGTCTACTTAAAAAGAAAGTCAAAATGTTTAATGATTATATCAACGTTGAAAAGATTATGGTCGATTACACGAATATATATACGTATATTATCAACTTAGTTCGTATTATTGATGAACCTTCCTCTAATATATTTGAATATTTAACACCATCTACCATTTTTACCGATAATTATGATTACAAAATCATTGAAGGAATTGAGGTTACAAACAAAATAAAGTTTGGCCAAATTAAAGCAATAGATTTCAATGGGAATGTGCATATTTTAAAAGATGGCTCAGAATACTTCAGTAATAAATTTAAAAAAATTTATTTACCATCTGATGTGTTAAAAATGAAAAATATTGATGAAATTATAATTTTTTCATTGAAAAACTTGATTATTACAAGATTTAAGATTAAAGAATATATAATTTGATATATTTTTTCGGTCTATAATAATTTTTAAATGTTCTCTGATTATGAGTAAAATTATTTGCTTTAAAAATATTTATTTGTTCGGATTAAAAAAGTAAATTAAACATTAAATATCATGAAGAAACTGTTTAAAAAATCTATTTGTTAATATAACTATTATTTGTAGAAAACTTACTTTCCAAATGACATATAAATGCAATTTTTTACCTGTTTATCTAACGAATTAAATAAATTAAATTAATATACAGCTTGTTGCAAAACGAAAAACAATTTACAAGGATACGATTTCAAGTTTTAATAAAACAAAAATTTTACTTTATTTGTAAAATATGTACTTATAGGTTGTAACTCAAATTGATCATTGACACATAAACGTTAAAATTTTTTTATACCTAGCAAATTAGTGTAACATGTTTATAGTCTTTTTGATTTTTGTGCATCCATTTTTACAAAATTAAACGCAAAATTTTTTAATTTACAAGTTTTTATTGCTTTTACTTTTCAAGAAACATTATTAACCGATTTTAAATACCGTTCGAATTTACTTTTACACACCCAAATATCATTCAAAATCTCACAAATAGAATTTAACTGCCTATTCTCAATTTCACAACTCGTCGTAAAGTGTCTAAAAAAAGAGACCACAATTTGGTTGCAACTAACAGCCTTATTCCGGATATCGTTTTTCTTAATAAAAAGAGAATTATTTCTTAAATTAACAAGATGCGACTTAATTTTATCTGGATTAGATTCAGAATTTTTTTGATATTTGAGAAAAGAACCTTCACTTTTATAGTACCGCTCCGATTCTTGTTTTAAATCTTGTACTTGCTTCTCAAAATGCTCAGTTACTTCTTTAATATTGGCAAATTCAGATGATTTTTGTTTACTTTCCTCTGCATCAATAATTTCATTAATTTTTAAAATGAAACCTTTACATTTTTCAAGCTCCAAAAGACCTTCTTTTATTAATTTCGAAATATTCATCTCACTTTGTTCATCGATTTTTACCTTAAACAAAGGTATAAACTTGTTGATTAAGCCAATAGATTCTTTGAGATACGCCAGATACCTATCTCGATTTATTGATTTTAAATCAATTAAAGTTTCCATCTTCAACGGCCTTGAAAGATTTAAAAGATTTCTATTTGAAGTAAGTGTACGTTCTGTTTCTTCTTCTACCTTTGTAAACATTTCACGTGCACTTTTCATCATATCAAAAAAAGAGAAAACACTTTCTTTAAAAATTTTTTCATCGACAGTATTAGTTTCTTTTACAAACACTTCATTTTGCTCTGGCAAATTTCGCAAAAGAATTAAACCCACTGTGGTGTCATCTGTGCATAAACCACCTTCTATTTTACTACAAAAAGTCTTCTTAAAAATTAAAACGACTGTTAAACAATAAATTAAATTTTGAGTGTTCATGGGGGAATTTTCTTTTTTCAATTTAAAGTTAATCGAAAAACTTTAAAAAAGATCATCATTTTTCAAAGATTCATTTAATCAAAAAAACAGAAAAAAATACAAAATAGTCTAATGCTTGTTATCAAACTCCTAAAAAATTACTAGTTTAAGATTTGTTTTTGGCGGGAAATGATTAGATCTGTGATCTATAATCTGTTTGACTTCCGAAAGCTGGTTTCAAAAATATATTAAAAAGATTTCCTAAGAAATTTAAACATTAGCTTTTTAAGACTAAAAATATTACACAAAGCATTTTATCACATCTCTTAAAAACTAATGAAGAAATATAATGTGACATTAATGATGGCTTCTGTAAACTTTTTAAAAGTTGTTAAAACATATATTGTTAACGTTAGCCGGAACACTACTAGAATAAATGGATTTAATACAAGGATCAGCAATATTCTTACTCATACTTCTATAAAGGCTTGTCCTTAAGTACTTTTAAGGTAAGATTTTAAACAATGTTAGAGAACATGTTTCATTTTAGGGAAGCGACGGTGTCATAACTATTGACTTAGTTTGACCGCCGGCAACAATATATAATCTCTTAAACAAGCCAAGATACATTATTTATAATCCTTTTGAACGTTACAAAATGATATGTGTTCTGTTTCAATTTTTAGATACGATAGAACCATAACTGTAATATGAAATTTGATTTACAAATTGTCGTATTTCATTCATTTTTCAAATTAAAATTTTTTTAATTTGTATAATTTAACATTTATATTACATAATTTTATTATACTATAAAGTGTTTTTGTAACAATGCATTAACAAACTTTAGTATCAGCGCTGTTTATATAATTGATATCAATATAAAACGCTAAGATCAAGAAGCAAATAAAAAACAGCGATTATTTTTGTGTTAAATTTATAGTTTAAATGAAAATTAATCTAATTTTTGCTAACAAAAGTTAAGTTAATTAATTTTTAAAAAACATTTATTTATTTATTTTTTTTATAAGATTTTATAAGTAGATCAATCTTTGTTTTGCTCTTCCAAATACTTTTAAAAGAACAATAAACAGCATTAAAAAAACTATCCTCCTTTTCTTTACCCTTGGAGAAATGCCTAAAACAAATTACAACGCCTTGGTTGCAGCTAACAGCATTTTTTCTAATGTCTTCTTTTTTTACAGAAGGTTCTTCTGCTTTAAATTCCTCGAGTAAAGATTTGAGGGTAGATGGCTGAATATTTTTGTTTTTGTAAAAATCAATCCAACCAATTGATTCTTCCCAGTAAGTTTTGAATTTTTCTCCTAATTCTATTATTTGCGTTTCAAGAATGGATAATTTTTTTTTAATGTTATCAAGATCAGGTGACTTACGCTTAAGTAATTCTTTATTACAAAGTTGAATAACATTTGAAAGTGAGTCTTTGATAATTTCAAATTTCAAAACAATATTTCGTATTGAATTTGGAAGAGTCATTGCAATGTCTTTATCTTTTTTATTTTCTAATATAGGAATAAATTTATCAATTAATATAATGGTGTCTTTAAGATACGATCTATAAAGATTACGGTTTAGTGACTTAGATGTCATCAACGTCTCTTTTGTCAACAACTGAAAGATCTGCTTAATGTTATCGTCAAAGGCGCGTTTTATTTTAAAGTCTTTTTTCTCTAGTTCCAAAAACATCTGATAAGCAGCTTCCATTAAGTTTGAAAAGGTAGAAAAAACTTCATTTTCAATTATTTTTTTTACGGCATCATTGTCGTCTAATGTAGATTTTTCCATTTTTTCAGTCACATCTTGTGTATCATTTAATACAGCAGAATCTTGAGGACCAACTATATCATCTTTTTTACAACAAATTATATTTTTTAAAAATAAAAGAGCTTTTAAATTAAAAATTAAATTAAAAAATTTCATGAGGGGCTATTTTTTAAAAAAATATTTTAATGCAACGTAAGATCAAAAATTTATTCACCCGAAAAAAAGAAGCCAGAACATAGAAAATTAATGCAACTTTTGATAAAGTGCAATTGTATTTTTTTAATTATATTAAGTTTTTAAAATTTTTGTTCAAAACCAGTTTTTATCAAACTTTTTTGGCACCACGCACCATTTTTGAGATTTTAATCAAAAATGCCTCCTACACCAATGCAAATATATAAAATGGTTCCCTTTTTATACAAAGATATAAAAACTTTTTATCTAAAGGAAGTAATTTTTACAATAAAAATTTAGATGTTCTTCCTTCAATTATCAAATTGCCCCCTGGTGGAGCCAACTGCGCACGCTGAGAAAGACTATTTGAAAGTTTATGTGAAAACCTATACATTTTTAATTTTTATGTTTTCTCTTCAAACCAATAATTATATATGTATTTAGTAACAAAAATTATGGTCAACGCCATCAACAAACCTGAATCTAACAGAATTAGTCATTAATTAAATCATATAAAACATATATTCTGATTAAAAAACTTCTAAATCTTTATGAAGCGTTTTTTAGAAAAAGACTAAAAATTATATTAATTCTATAAATATTATGAAGTGATAATTTTTACCTTACTGTTTTATTATAAATTTTTTTAAGATTTTCAATGGATCTACTCAGAGTTAATAATTTAGATAAAAAAATGAAAAAGGTTTTATTTTATGGTAAATTTTTATTTCAACGAACTTAAATTTAATAAAACATGCTTTAGGTTTATATTGGAATGTGATTTAAGGCTTAATTGATCTATGATTTTTTAAAAAATATTATTTTTGATATCTTATTTTACTAAATATTTTTTTAAAAGCCGTTGTTTTGGTACACTCTTAAAAACCATATGTTTTAATCTAACACAAATAGTTTGATGATCATTAAGCGATTTTAATATAACTTGAGATACATTAAATTTATTTTTCATCAATAACTGATCATTTACATCAAATTTATATTTTAAGTGATCGAATTAAGCGATGTAGAATTTACGTTTTACATTACTTACTTAGATTACAAGAATGATAAATCTTTGTTGTTTTGTTTTGTTTAAACTAGTAAACAGCAATGGAAGTAAATTTTTCTTTTAAAATTACAAATATGTCAAATTAACAATCTTAAAGGATTCATTAAAGTTATAAATTCCAAATTACAACCTCTAAATGAATTTAGTTTCAAACTTTTTAATTTATTTAGAAATATAATTTCGAACGATTTTGTTTATGTTAGTGTCGTATCAGTTCTCGTGAACGATTTTTGGGAACTTGATGTAAACCCTAATAGAAATTACTTACTGAATGTGAATGTCACCTATACAAATGCCGAATATTGTTCATATGCCTCAGCATTTAGCCAAGAAGATTGTTTTTATGATAAATCAAACAAAAAATTTATTGCTGTATTGGATATGCTAATTTCAAGAAATATTTTTTAGCGACAAAATCAGCAAATATACAAGCAAATTTCTTAAAGTTCGATTTTGATTATGCCGATCGATTTTTAAAAACTGACTCTTGTTTTATAATCACGATAGTAAAATCCAAAATTTTCAAAACTATAAATTTATGATTCAAAACACAGAGAACAGTATAAATCTCGAAAGGGATGAATGTAATATTAGAATGCGCCATATAAAACAAATATTTAGCAAACTAATATTAACAAAATCTAAACAGCTATACAGGTTTAACTTTTGTTAAGAATGTTTAAGAAACAAATTTAAATTTTGTCCTTTTACACTTCAAATCGCCTGTTTTAGTTTATACAAATCTTAAAAATTAATTTATTCTTTTAACTATTTAAAATTAGTCAATGATCAAAACCAAACAACTTCAAAAAATTTTCTTTTGAAGCTTCTAAATTATTAAAACACCTCCAAGATTTATTTGGTGCCGATTTTACGAGTCCGATGAATGAATACGAAACATTAATACAATAAAAACACTATTTATCGAATGTTGTAATCACTTTGTATGGACTGATATCTAAAAGAATTTTCTTACCAATTGAAAGTGCTAATACCATTAAATTTTACATTGATTGGGCTTGTCTCTTCATAAAAACATTTATCGACAGTTCGAGACAATATACAAACGCTTCTAACCCAAATAAGAGATCACTTCTTATACTTAAAACAATGCGATGGTTTAGAAAAAGACTTGAATTGTTTAAACGATCTGTTATCGATCAAACCTTTGAAGTTATGTGCATTCACAAATATTTCTCAACACTTTTAAATAAGAATATTGATACATTGGAAGATTATAAAGAAGTTGCAAAGATAATCTGTGACTATTACAATATGATTGTTTACATTCAAAGCCAACAAAGTAGAATTAAAAAAACTCTAAAAAGCGATTTTGTTGAACCCGTGTTCATTGATAGTTACGATTACCAAATTATAAAAGCAATTGAAATATCAAGTAATTTTTTTTCAGAAAGCGCCTAAATTTAAAGCTTATGGTTATGTGGGAGAAGAAATATAATTGTAGAACGTATTGACTTATTCAAGGTAACTAATTTAAAAATTTGTATTTTATCTGAAAAACTTAGTGAAAAAAATTTTTGTGAAATTAAAATTTTGACATTTGATAGTGTTTTAAAAAAGAAATTTAACGTTGAACAATGTCTTAGCGATATGTATGTATAATTTTATCGTAAATTATTATAAATTAGTTAATTTTTTGTTACTTGTAAAAGTTGTTTGTTATGAATAGATTTAATTTTTTTTTAAGGTATTATAGTTTGTTACTACGTTAGATTGTAATTTTAACTTTTTTTTTGAAGAGACTGCAATACTTAAAAATTAACCCATTGCTTTAAATTGTTTTTTTTTGTTATTTTAGTCGTAAAACTATCCTATTTTGTTTATAGGCTAATTTACCTCCATTTTGTAAATCTTTTTACATCAAAGATTAAATAGGGATCATTTTAGATAATAGCGAGATTAATTGTCCCATTTGTAATTTTAAAGGGCTAAACGCGTACAAAACTGTTTTTCACTAATTTTTTTGTGTCAAATGTCAAATTATAAGAAGATTTTTTATACAGCAACTATGTGAAGTGTTTTTTTATGTGAAAACATCAAATTAAATTTTTATTTACGAAAAACGTTTGATTTTGATATTTTTTTTACATTTTTATTCTTTTTTAAGTCTGAACCCATGAATTCAAAAATTGTTTTCCTACAAACTCACATTGATTTCGAAATGTCAAGTACAGGACTTAAACACCAAGAACCCGTTTTAACAATATTCGGCACACTTAAGAGTGGTGCTAATATCCAAGTTCGAGTTCATGGGTTCTTCCCTTACTTTTACGTTCAGCCTGTCGAAAACAAAAATATCTATCCAGAAGACCTCAAGGTAGCCATCCCTAAGTTGGATCTAAAAGGTTCTCTTTTAGACGTGGAGTCACTTATGAGTAAATCAATTTACGGCTATCAAGAAACATCTTCGGAATTTTTTAAATTGACTTTTAACAATCCACATATTTTTTACAATCTGAAAGCTGTTTTAGAAGACGGAATCCTTATTAACAATAAGAAAGTTAGATTTAAGTTATTTGAAAGTAATTTGCCTTTTGTTTTACGATTTATGATAGATTTGAACATTTCTGGCATGACTTATTTAAAAATTGACGAATTTGATGTTATTGAAGATACACCTTTTATTATTTCAACATCTTATGAAAACATTACAGCTTTGCCTCTATCTGGAGATCATGTGATTCTTCCACCTTTCAAAATCATGAGTCTTGATATTGAGTGTGTCAGTTTAGATCGAGTTTCTTTTCCTGTAGCAGTAAAAGATCCTATAATACAGATAGGAAGTACATTGGCTTACTCTAATACTAAAACTTTTTATTCTCAAGATATTTTTTGTTTAAAAGAGACTTCCGAGATACCGGGAGCCAATGTTTTGAGTTTTGATACTGAAGAAGAAATGTTGTGTTCATGGCGAGATTACTTTATGAAAAGCGATCCTGATATTATTATAGGATACAATTTAAAAGGATTCGATATTCCATATATTTTAGATAGAGCAGAAGCACTAGGACTTAAAGGATTTAATGTTTTAGGAAGGACTAAAAGAGCTTCAAAACAAAAAGATACAGTTTTATCTAGTAGACAATTTGGTTCTATTGCCGGATCAGAGATACCAATTGATGGACGACTTGTTTTTGATCTTATGCAAATTATAAGAAGAGATCATAAATTAAGAAGTTATTCTCTTAATTCAGTAAGTTTGCATTTTCTTCAAGAACAAAAAGAAGATGTGCCACATAGTTCTATGAATGAACTCTTTGAAACTGGTCCTGATACAAGAAGAAGAATTGCTTCTTATTGTTTAAAAGATACATTACTTCCTCTTAGACTTTTTAATAAACTCGATGTATTGATTAATTTTACTGAACTTTCTAGAGTTATGGGGGTGCCTGTAGATTACTTTTCAACAAGAGGAACAGCTATAAAAGTTATGACTTTGATTTATAAAGCAGCTAAAACATATGGATTTCTTATTCCAATCATGGAACCTGCTACAACAGACACGACTTTTGAGGGTGGGTTTGTAATGGATCCTAAGAGAGGGTTTTATAGTCAACCGATTGCTGTTCTAGATTTCTCTTCTCTTTATCCTTCGATTATGATTAGTCGAAACTTGTGTTATACAACGCTTTTAACTAAAAAACAATATGAAAAATACGGAGGAATAAAGTCACCAACTAATGATTACTTTGCATCACCTGAAAGAGCTGAAGGTGTCCTCCCTAAGATTCTTAAAAATCTCTTAAGTTCTAGAAAGACCACTAAGAAAGAAATGAATTCAGTTACAGATCCGAGTCTTAAGTCGTGTCTTAATGGTAGACAACTTGCTTTTAAACTTTGTGCCAATTCAATTTACGGATTTACAGGAGCCACAGTGGGAAAATTGCCTTGTTTAGAAATTTCGCAAAGTACAACGTCTTTTGGGAGAGAAATGATTGCGTTCTCAAAGAAATGCATTGAAGAGACATTCTGCAAAAGTAAAGGTTTTTCACACGACTCAGAAGTAATTTATGGTGATACAGATTCGGTAATGATAAATTTTCATGAGACAGACATGAAGAAAGTTTTTGAAATGGCCGCAGAAGTTAGTAAAGAAGTTACTAAAAATTTTATTAAACCAGTTTCTTTGGAATTTGAAAAGGTTTACTTTCCATATTTATTGATTAATAAGAAGAGATATGCTGGTCTGATCTACACTAATCCAGATAAGCCGAGTAAAATTGATACCAAAGGAATAGAAACAGTTAGAAGAGATAATTGTGCTCTTGTGAAGAGTGTCATAGAAAAGTCTCTCAATAAAATTCTTTATGAAAAAGATGTTGAAGGTGCAAAGAAACTAGTAAAAGACACAGTAAGAGATTTGTATCAGGGCAAAATTGATTTAAGTTTGCTTGTGATTTCCAAAGGTATTACTAAGTCAGGAGACAAGTACGCAAGTAAACAGGCGCATATAGAATTAGCAGAAAAAATGAAACAGAGAGGAGATGAGAGGGCAGGTGCTGTAGGAAATAGGGTGGCTTACATTATGGTTCAGAAAGGAAAGAAAGCTGCTGGATATGAAAAGGCAGAAGATCCAGTGTATGTTCTTGAAAATAATCTACCAATAGACACAGAATATTATATCTCACAACAACTAGCCAAACCTATTCATCGACTTTTCGAACCTATTGTTGATAATGTCTCTGAACTTTTGAAAGGTGAGCACACACGTACTATCTCGACTGCTGTACAAGTCAAAGGCCCAATGAATGCTTTTTTAAAAACCACTACTGTTTGCGTGGGATGTAAGGCTAGTGGTGCAATTATTTGTAAAAATTGTAGACGTGATTTCTACAAACATCTTGTTAAACTCCAGAAAGAAGTTGAAGATAAGAAAGAAGCTTTTTCTGATTGTTGGACTGAATGCCAAAGATGTCAAGGAAGTATTGTTGATGAAATATTATGTGAGAATAGAGATTGTCCAATATTTTATAGGAGAACAAGAGTTAGAAAAGAATTGATTCCTCTTCAAAAAAAGCTTGTAGACCTAAGAAAATTTGAATGGTAAGTTAAATAAAAAACTATTTTAAATTACTTTTTAATAAAATTTAAATTGTTACAAATAGTTCATCGTATTGTTTATCCCAATGGAGGAGATTAAAAATAAACTTAACCAATTAGAAAAATTAAAAGAGGAAAAGGCTGAACTCACAAAAAAGCTAAAACAACACCAAAATTCCATTAAATTAGGCTTGATTTTCTCAAACAAGAAACAAAACTTAAAAGAGTTTGCTGATTTTGTTCTCCAAAATGAAATTTCACAGGAGGATCATGAAAAAGTTGTAAATCATTTTTTAGGATTTTTAAGAGAAAATTTGCGTTCTAGAAACACAGAAGCTGCACGAACAATGTTAAATAATCTTATAAAGATGAGAACAAATCACCAAGATCTTAAAACTGTTTTTTATGAATCTTTAGATGAAATTTTGGATGCAACAAGTGAGTTAAGAGCACCAGTAAGAATTTCAATATTAGAAACAATAAGAAAAATTGATGAAGAGGATGTTTTAGGACTATCTTTGTACGTTAAAGATCTGGAATTGAATTTGATTAAAGAGTTAATACAGAATGTGGATGTGAATCCAAAAGCATTAGATAAATTTCTTGGCGAAATTGCTGAGATTGGTGCTACAATTGAACATTTAAAAGAACATTTATTAGTGATTTACATTAAATACGAGAAAATGTATTTTGACAAAGCGCTTAGAATTATTCAAAATGGTGATCCTAGCACGGTTTTAGAAGATGTTGTTTGTGTTATTCATAAGATAAAAAGGAGAAATAATGCAATGAGTCAGGACCTGTTTGATTATATTAAGTCAAACGTTTATGACAAAAAGATACTTAAAACAGAAGAGGAGTACTTGTTTTTCGAAAAAACGTTTTATTAAAAGGATTTTTTTAGTTTTTTATCTCTTTGCTTAGAAAAAAATAAAATTTTAAATTTGTTTACAAGGAAAGGAACCAAAAATAAATCGATCATAAAAAATGATATTTTGTGAAACGAAGCAAAAAATTATCAATGTGAAATTTATTTGTTGTGGTAAAAGCTTGTAAACAAATTTAAAATTTTATTTTTTAAACCTTTTTTTCTAAAACATACAAATTTCCCTCCTTTTTGGTCTTTGGAGGGAAAGGAACACATAAATTCCCTCCAAAAATCCATAAAAACTATTTAAAAAAACCCGTAAATGACCCCATGTCAGGAAGAGGTAAAGGATCTAAGTCTGCTAAGGGTATCGCAAAGAGGCACAGAAAAACAACATCACAAGAAGAGAGTATTTCTAAACCAGCTATCAGGAGACTTGCAAGAAGAGCTGGTGTAAGTCGTGTGGGTGCTGGATGTTTTAATGAGATCAGGGCTGCTGCAAAGAATTACATGACCGGTATCATTTCTTACTCTTTTGTCTATGCCAATCACGCTAAGAGAAAGACTATCACTTGTTCAGATGTTCTCTACTCACTTAAGAAGATGGGAGTTAAGTATATGGGATATTAAACAGTTGTTGAATTTAATTAAAATATTATATCGCATGTTAATTTATAGATTTATTTTTTATTTACTTCCCCCAATGTCAAATGATTGGTTTACTGACGAAAAGCAAGAGGAAAAAATTGAACAGAAGCAAGATGGTATCTCTGGATGGGGTGATGATGACAACAATGGATTTAAAGATGATAAATTTGAAAAAGAAACCGTATCTGAGTGGGCTGATGATAATGACAATGCTTTTTGTTGGAATGATAATGGCGATAAAGAAACCATCTCTGAATGGTTAGTAGATGAAGAACAGCCGAATCAAGAAGAATTTAAGGCAGAAAATTTTGAAGAAGCAAGTAATAGAAATACATTTTATGATGTCTATAAGTTTGAGATAAACAGTATTTTTGATGGACCTAAATTATTTCATCAAGAGCATGTGAAAAAAACTAGAGAGAGGGTAGATGATGATTTTAAAGAGGAAATGTAGTGTATAAAATAATTAAAAATCTTAATATAAACTGTTTATGGTCGAGAATGATGTATCAAGGCGCAATGAATAATGTCACAATCTTGGTATAAATATTATAGACCAGAGGCAGAATGATTTATCTTTATCGCTTTCAATGTCAAATCTTTTAAATTTAAACTTAAATATAATTAGATAACATATGAGCAATTAATTATAACAACACCTGTATAATGCAATAAACAATAGAAAAATGTTTTAGTGCAACAGATTTTAATTTAAAGACACTTGTGAAGTTTTAAATCAAATTCTATCATTCTTAAACTATAATTTTGCTTTTAAAAATTCATTTTAGTATTTTTAAATTTTAATTTTGCTCTAAGTATCTTTGTCCTTTGTTACTGTTAATTTTTAAAAACTGAACTTAACTAAAAAGCCGTTGTATAGATACAATACCAAATGCGGAAATTGAATAATACATTATGGTATTTAGAAATAGGTACATTACATGGCTCTAACAAATATCTTTTTTAAAAAGTGATTATTATAGCACAAGAAGTTTAAATGTTTTGCAATCGTAGATTTTAATTTACGTTGTTACAAGGATATTTTTCAACAATTTAGAGGAAACGCTGATCAATTGACATTTAAGATGAGAAATGCGATAATTAAACCTTTTCTAACCAAAGCTATTTTACTTGTTCATACAACAGTCTTTGATTGTTTTTCTCTTTTAATTCCTCCTTTAAAGATGTTATTTGTTTTTAAAACTGTCTGTCTCAAAAAAACTGAAATGTATTTCCGACCTTGGTTGTGTTTTGAACGCAAAAAAACATTTTAATTTGAGTAGTCATGCTTTGCGTAATTTATTAGGAACGTGACCCGACGCAAATTGAGATTTAGAGCAAAACGGTTTAAAATACAAAATTTACGTAAATTTTTAAATCAGGGGTTATTGTTGTTTAATTACAACGAAATCTAAGACTTCCACTGATGAATTTGACGTTATGTTAAAAATCGAAATCTAAATAGAGATTACAGTAATTTGTTAAACATTAAATATCTCAAGATAAAGCTGATCGTATTTGGCTATAAAAGCAATAAAAAACATCGGACCGCAGTTTACTTGTAGGCCTTTTCTTATTTTTAAAAATTTACTACACAAGCAAATTGATCTTTTTATGTAGAGTGAAATGTTTTTTAATTACAAAATTTATGTAAAAAAAATTTAATATAGTTTGTAAATAGCGTCTGCATTTAGGCTAATGATTTAAAACAGCCGATATCACTGATCTGAAATATAATCTCTTAATCTGTTTTAGTTTAGCGTTTTAATGTTTTCAAATGCGTTTGTCCAGATAATGATGACTAAGAAGAGTCTAACAATACTATAATAATCATAAAAAGTTTGCTTCCAATGACTTAATTGACGTCAAGAGTAGTTTATTTTTTATAAATTTTTAATTTTTGTTTAGTTTTTTATGATGCCTGTCGTAGGACGTCTTCCGGTTTACGTCCTCCTTACGTTGATTTTAACTATTTATGAATCTTTATAACTTTTAATATTTTCTTACCTATGGAAGGACAGGATGACTTTAATAATGGTAAAAGCTTTAATGTCGACAATTAAAACGTCCAAAGGCTGGAGGAAAGATGTTGTCCGAGGTGGTATAATATGAACTTGTGTATTTTTACTAGAAAGAAGGAAAATTTAAAACATCTTAGGTATGGTGTGATTTGAAAGAGTCCAGCAATAAATTTTTTTTACTACTATCATTGATTGGCCCATTTCTATTTAAGCAAGATTGTGCCCAATCATTCATCAATTTTTGGTCCATAGACCCACTTTTAGAGACACCTACGACTATATTTCTAGGGATTTCACACTTTGAAACCTTTTTAAGGTCTCAAAATTACAAAAGCCTTGAGCATTTCACCAGCAGAAGATATCTTAAAAACTAAAGTTAACCTAGTTTTTTGGTTTCCCATGCTATTAACTTCCGTAATTTTTTCTCCTTTAAATGATATTGTATGATTCCTCATCATATCGACATATATTGGCGTTTCGTCCATATTAACGCATAATCATCTGGTGAAAGATAACCCATTTTCTCTGTTAATGAATTAAAATAACTAAAAACAGTTTTTCTTATTTCAAACGAACTTCTATTACCTTCTTGACCTACACTTGTTATCTTTCTACAACTAAGACCATTTCTTGTTAAAAATTTTTTAATTCATCCATCAGTGGCAATAAAATTTTCACAATTCAATTTTTCTGCAATTTCAAGAGCTTTTTCCCGAATAGAGTTATAAGTGATGATACTTTTACGCTCATTTCTTTCAAAAAATAACCAGTCCAACATCTCCGCTTCCAAATGGGGCCAAAAAGGTCTCGGTCCCGATCCTATACTTCTTGCAGGTTGTGTTTTTTTTTTGCGAAATCAATTCTTGTTCATTTTTCCTCCATTCTCTTAGGCTTTTCTAAGCAACACCTAATATACGTGATGTTAAATCCACATTACCATTGTTTTTACGAAGTTTTTCTAAAGCACTAAGTTTTTGATTTACCGTAAAGGATCTTCTTTTTATAAAAGGGGTATTTTGGCGTTTAAATAAGCCCTCACGGAAATAATCCTTGGGTTATTAACGAGAAAATCCGGTAATTTGTCTATAGTGCAACGGGCGAAAAAATTCTAAGTGTAGTAGAATGTGGTAAATATCGTCACAAGATTTTATTAAAAGACTAAATTGGGCTATAATTTTTTTTAATGGTATGTAAAATATAAATTTTAAGCACTGATCTTAAACTTATTGGCATGCCTACAACTTCAAATTATAAATTTAAGTTGTCTTCTAAAAACGTCCGACAAACAAACAAATTACTCACGATATCACTGTATACATATGTTTTCTATTAAGTTAGACACACAATTGATCCTTTTCAATATTGGGTCAGTACTGTTATGCTAAAAATATCTTAAAAATATTTTAGTTTTCCAGTTCTATAATAATAAAAAAACAAAGCTTAAACAAAATTTAATTAAATAAAAACCTTTAATCATTTTACTTTACATAATCTTTTATCATAAAACTTTGCTTTAGCTTTTTACATTCAGAAATAATTTCAATCTCGTCAATTTTTCTTTCAAAAATCCTTTCGTATGTCAGACAAAAACCATTATTTAATTCATTTTCAAAATAATCGACATTTTTAATCATCTCAATTTCTTCTTTCTCTAAATTGTAAGCTTTAATTTCACCAGTTTTATATGAATTTCCAAAGACAACTTCAATCCCTTTAGTAAATTGAATTTTAAAATTCTCAGTTATCATAGGGTTTAAAAGCCCCACTTCATAATTTTTATCTTCTTTCACACATCTCATCATATTGATAAAATCACAAATTATATAATCAACCCTAATAAAATCATTTACAGTGGTAATTTTCCTGCCAATTAAATGAGAAAAGTATTCATAAACACTTAGAGTTTCCCAGGCATTGGTTATGATCGAATCGCTCATTTTGATTGTCTGTTTCTTTACCTCACAAGTATAATCCCAAAGCATAAAATGTACATCCAATTCATAAGAATTTTGATCTAAATCGTCGACAAGCTCTTTAACCGCTTCTTTAAAAAAGTTATAAAATTGATCAAGATAAAATTCAACATTGTATTTTCCTTTGATTGGTAAAAAAATATTATCTGATAACAATTGTTTTACAAGATCATTGCAACATTTTTCAAACAGATTTTCAATGGATTGATATTTATCTCCAAATTTCTCTTTGTTTGCTTCATATTCTTTGTTAAATTTATCTTGAAGATCATTTTTTAGATTAGAAACTGTAAAAAAGTTATCTACGCCCTTTAAAGAAACCGGGTCAAAGTTATTTTTTGTATTATCTATTATTTTAAGACAATTAAAATAATTTACAAATTCTTTAAAACTTTTAACACATGAGTTAATTGATTCAAAATGCAAAAGTTTAAATTTTAAGTTTTGATCAATGAGAACTTTATCAAAATTAATTTTTTCTAAAACAATAAAATTGTCTTCAAAAAAAATTGGCAAGACCTGCTTCATCCGAATTATGTATACATCAATACCAACATCTTTAAATTCGATAGAATTGTCCGGTTCTTCGATCAAGATTTTATAATTTTCAAAATGATTAATTTTTCCGTTACGTACATAATTGTCTTTAAGTAAAGGGCACTCTGTAAATTCGTAATTAAATTTTAAAACAACTTGTTTCTTATCCTTTAATTGTGATAAAATTTCATTTGAAGTCTTGTGGTTTAAAACAGAAAGATACATAGAATTTGTAGAATCGTTATAACTTGTATTAAAAAGGCATCTATTCCTATACCATAAATCTTCACAATCCATCATTTCAACCATTACATAATGCAAATAACCTTCATTAGTTTTGAATTGACCTCCATTTTCTCTCCAATAATCGTTTTTTAGAAATAAAACTTCATTGATCAAAACCCGTTCTGTTGTACAAGCAATTCTGATAATTTGAAAGATAAAAAAGAACATGAGGGTTAAATAGTAAAATTTGATTTATAGAGTAAAAAAATGATAAACAAAAGAAAAGTATAAAATTTTCGTATTTAGATGAACTATTTATTAAATTTGATATGGTTTTAGGATTCACACATACATATACTCATAATAGGTTATAGAATATAGTTAATTACCTAATTAGGACTAGTTAACAAACGCTTCTAACGTAAAAATATTCCAAAATTCATTTACCGTTTTGATTAATTAAAAATCATGGCTCGTTGGTTTATTGATCGTCAAACTATTTTGGGGTCTCGGCATCACATCTTTTTATGTTTTAAGACTTACTTGATCAGTAATCTATCAGCATTCGTGCTGATGTCTCGATGCGACGTCCAAAAAACAATAAACATTTTAAAAACAAAATTCGAACATATAATCATTTTTAATTAAATTTCAGAGTAAAGAATATGAGCGTACTTTAACTTATAAACAAGACAAATATCCTTTGGTTGTAGAGTCACTCTCCTTGCATGTAATACACATCTATAAGAATCTTCCATAAGAATTGTTAAGAATGATTCAACTGCCTCCTGAAGGGCTAACATAGCTGACCCTTGGAATCTCATATCTGCCTTATTTTTCATAATGTTCCTAACAATTCTTTGGAAAGGTCTCTTACGGATAAGAAGGTCAGTTGACTTTTGGTATTTCCTGATTTCTTTAAGAGCAACGGCTCCTGGTTTAAATCTCCTGGTATGTGTAGTAGTCTTTGCACTCTGGCTTACGGTCTTCTTTACGGCCTTCGATCCAACGGTTTTTCTAGGGGCTTTTCCACCAACACTTTTTACTGCTGTTTGTTTTGTTCTAGACATGGCCTCTAAGAAATTTTTCTTTAAATAGTTTACACTCCATTTTGGAGGGAAATTTTACCTCCAAAAAAACAAAAAAATAAAATAAGAATTATAAAGAAATAAAGAGAGTAAATGTGTATTATTGAGACTTAAACTATTATATTATGAAAAAACAAATAATTATAAAGATATTTTAAGCTTTAAATTGCATAAAAATAAATATAGTTTCATAAAAACAGAAGGAACCAAAAAAAAAGGAAAAGAGAAAAATTAAGGAACATAGAAAAAACTCGAGGTATGTGACTTAAGAAATAAAATGGTAGGACAAACAGTTAATTACTTAATTTTAAGACATTATATCAAATCTATAACAAAACAAGACATGTAATAAACATCTACTAAGTTTATAGTTTGCTGCTTGTTGATTAACACGCTAAGAGATTGTAAAGGATTGACTTAAAGCTCGGTGAGTCTTTTGCTTGCAAAAGTGTATCCTATCCGGGATAACATATTTAAACTCTCTTAAGTCATCTTTAACACTTTAGCCTGTATTTAAGACGTTGTGCGTCTGTCAAAATTACTTTCGATACATCATAACTAAATAAAAATTTAGGACACACAGCGTTTTTACAAAATTTACAACAATTGTTTTAAAAATAAATTAACTTTATTTAATGTCTGGTCCTCTCCCTTGGCTTACACTTAACAACCCCATCACATTTTAAGATCACTTGTGCCACTTCAGAAGAAGCCTTAATAACTCTTTTCTTTATTCGATAGCTATCAATCACATTTTGAGTTTTCATACAAGCAATTTCTCCTTTTTGAACATCTACTCCATAGGTAAATTCTCCTTTATTATGTTTTTCTCTTAAATTGGCTCTAATTTCAGTCCCATTGTATCCCCCGTTCTCAGCTAGGACCATTGGTATTTCCTGATAGGCATCAGCCACAGCCAAAATGGCTTCACTTTCAACTCCCGGTATTTCTAAGGCGTATTTAGCTAAACCTACACCAATAGCCATTTCACTAGATCCACCACCATAAACAATATTCTTTTTATTATCACCTTCTTTAATTTTTAGTAACACACATAAAGCATCATGAATACTCCTCTCTGCTTCATCAAGCATTTCTTTACTAGAACCAAATAAAACAATAGTACTAGCACCTTTCTTTACTCCATCAAATTTAATCATTCGTTTATTACCAATAAAAACATTATAAATTTTATCACAAGTACCTAAAACTAAATCATCATTATCCTTATTACTATCAAATGTTGATATTATTTTCCCTCCTAATACAGTACAAAGCCTTTCAACTCCATCAAAATCCGCGTGTTCTATTGGCTGTACATTTTTTAATTTAAGAAGTTGCATTGGGTAGTCGTAAATCAATTGCCTATTTATAAAACAATCAAAAGTTCTGGAACAAATATTTTCTATTTTTGCCTTCATTTTCTCGTGTTCAATTTGTTCCATTCGAGCTAAATCTTCAACTGTATTTACTGAAATTTTAGCACCAAATACCTTTATTTTATCTTGATCTAAAGAAGTGTTAGCTATTAAAACTTTAGGATTAATCATTTCTTTAATTTCAATATCTTTATCAAGTATAAATCCACTATCTAAATAAGAATCTTCTAATCTCCCAGGACATTTTATAATTTGAATCATTTTTAGATCTTTAAGATTTTCCATGGCTTTTATACAAATTTCACTAAAAAGAGCCAATTCGTATCTTAAAACTTTAGAACAAAGACAAGTTCTAATTAAAAAACTTAAATTAATTTCAGAGGCTTCTACAGCCACACTTTCTAAAATTTCTTCAGCCTTCTCCTGAGCCATTCGTAATCCTTTTAAAATTTTTGAAGGATGAATTTTTAATTTTGAAGTTTCTCGGATTATTGAACTAGTTAAGACCCCGACTGTTGTTGTACCATCTCCTTCTTCAAAATCTTGTCCTACACTAGCATTAATTAAAATCCGAGCAGAAGCAGAATCAATTTGAAGATCTTTAAGAATAGAAGCACCATCATTAGTCACACTTAAATTATTATTTTCACCTTTTAGAATTTTTAACATTCCTTTAGGACCCAAAGTAGATTTTAAAATATCTCCTATTAAATTTGTACCTGCCAAGATAGTTCTCCTAGCATCTTCACCTTTTTCTTCAGTTGTTCCTACGTTTTGGTGATTGAAAATATTCATTTTAGGGGAAAGTGAAAAAAAAATTGTAAAGGGAACGTAAAGGTGGGGGTATACGAGGGAAGGGAAATAGGGGGTATTTGAAGATTTAAAGGATCTTAATAAGGGACATAAGAGAACAAGATTAAAAGGACATAAGAGGACATAAGAAAACAAGGTTGAGGGGACATAAGAGAACAAGATTAACAGTCCTAGTAAATGTGGATGAAAAAGGACTTAGTAATTTAGAAAACAAATACCATAGTGAAAGATACTCCAAAATTTTGCTCTCCTTATTTTTCTCTGCTTCTCATTAAAATCCCTTTTTTACATTAAAATTCCTTCACATTTTTTTAACCCCCTTTTATGCGCATTAACACCGCCCAAAATTTTATCAAAATCCCTTTCATTCTCCGTAATACAAAGATAAACAATTATTCTCAAGTCATTACTGAATTAAAAAAGATCCAAAAGAAGAATAAAAAGTATTTTACGCCTATAAAATCTCAATTTACAAAAGTTTTAAGAGAGAGAATTTCAGATTTTGATATTCACCAAATTGTCGATGGTTTTGTTCATCAAAAACTTAAAGAAATCCAGTTGTCCCAGGAAAAGCAAATTGAAAAATCATTTTGTAAAGATCTCCGTGTTTGTTTAGAAAATATTAAAAAAGAAAATGAATTACTGTCTCTTACTACTAATAAGATAATAGGAAATGTTAAAGAGTTCGAGACTTGGTTTAAAGAAGGTCCTAATGATTTACTTTTTAATAATATTATGTTATTTGATTTATTTACTTTTTTAAGTAACACAAAACCAACAGAAGATTTTGATCAAGAGATTGCTTATCTTGGAATTGAATATTATAAATTTATAGAGAGATATCTCAAAGAGAATCACAGTAAAAATAATTTTAATATTCATAATTTAGAAGATAAGATTTCGTTATTTGTTAGGCTTAAATTTAATAGAGAAGAACTCCATTTGGATGTTTTTGAAGATCATTACATTTTTGCGGAAATTTACGTTTATTTGAGATGCGGGTTTACTGCACCTGTTTATAAAATTTTTGATAAATACAGGGCTTTCTTTCAAAGTGTAGATTTAGATTTTAAAAATCATTTTACTTCTTGGCTGGTGTCTAAGACTAAACCTCCTGTTTGTAGTACGAATGAGAATGAAGATCAATTTAAAAAATTTTTAATTTCTTTAATGCAAGGGAATGTACCTGATAATTCTTCTATTATAAGTAGTGTAGAAGATTTCTTATGGACTAATTTAATGTGCTTAGAACAATCTTCTATTAATAATTTAATATCTAAATTTGAAGGCTATAATAGTCCAAAAGGATTATTATTGGTTTATATTTTAACTAAACAATATTATAAAGCAATGGTTTATTTATTAAAAATGGATGTTAATGTATATCCAACTTATTATCTTATGAAAGAATTAGCCAAGAAAAGTAATAATGGTTGTGATGGTATTAATAATGTTTGTAATGATAAGATAATTTCTGATACATTATCTCCTAAAAAACCTTTTGTTGATTTTGTATTTTTAATTGCTTCTAAAATGGCTGATACTCAAAATAAAGCTCTTCTAATCTCTTCTCTTGCTGATGTTGTTGATGATTACCACGAAATAGTCCCACAAATGATTGTAAAAACTAAACAATACGATTTATTAGGAGAAATGTATCTTGATTCTCGTATTAATTCTAATGTCGTTAATCTCTTAAAGAAAAGTAATGATAGGAAACAATTACTTCATGTTCATCACGTAATAGAAGATCAAAATTTATTAATGGGGATTTTAGTAGATGTTTTAGTAGAAGGAATCTTAACTAATACAAATGTAGATGAATATTTGGAGATTTTAGAAAAAATGAAAGTAAAAACTAAAGATAACAAATTGGAAGTCTTAAAAATGTTCTATTTATTTACTAAAACACCTGATCTTGTGACTTTAAAACGAACTTCTTTGTTTTCATTGAATTTTAAATTAATTGAAGTGAAATTTGTTGTAGAAAAAATACTACGAATGGCTTGTGAGATCATAAAGAAAGCAAATGATCATGAAATGGCTAAAAAACTGTTTAAAATTGTGGGGGATTTGGAACTTAGTGATGGGTGTATTAAGTATATTAACCGGGAATTGATTTTATACATTTAATTAAAATAAGGTTTTAATATTTGATTTTTGTTTAATTTAATTGTGAGGGGGGTATATGAGGAATGTAGCAATTTTTTAGGATAGGTGTGTGTTCTAATATTTTTTGTAATTATTCTTATGGCTACACCCTCCATATTTAGTTTTTTTTGTAAATTATATATTTTTAATTCTTATATTTTCTTTTTAGCCAAAAATAGCAATAAAGAGTTTGATTTACGACAATTAATTTGATAAATGTTATTGCTGTTAGGCCTTTTAATTTTAGCTTATAAAATTAAATTTATATTTTCCATTTAATACTGGCGATTAAACAATCCAAAACAACGTTAGTAGCTATAAAATTAAATTTCTATTTTGCACTTAATACAATTTTTCTTAATCTGAAACACTCTCTTTAAAAACTTTGTTTGTTTTTATTTGTATGATCTTACCATTCATTGTAGGAATAATAGTAGGACTACTAACAATACCTTTAATTATGATACTACAACCTAATAAAATAAAGAAAGAGATGAAAAAACCAAGTTATAATTTATCACTTAAGCAGAAAAATTTCATTGGTAAAAGTCTATTGGCTTGTACAGAGCTCAATTGGCTCAATGTTTTAATAAGTCGATTTTGGTTGGAATTGTCCGAATCTCAAGCTCAAGCTTATAGACTAAAGTCTTATATGAGTAAGTGGTTCGAAATGGTTAATTTGGATATAATTAAAAATATAGAAATAGTTGATGTGGATATTGATAGAGAAGCGCCTGTGGTTGAATCTATTAGGGTTGTGACACCGGAAGAAGTAGAAGAGATGGGATTAAAAAGAGAAGGAATTGATAAAAATACGTATGATAAAGATATTGGTGAAAGGGTAGATTATGATTCAAACGACAATGATACCATTAACTCCAATAATTTAAATTGCAATAATTCTGATTTAAATTATATTTATTCTAATATAAATTATGATAGCCCTAATGATTATGATCAAATTTTATCTAATAATCAAAATCCTAATTTTATTCATAATGATAATCGCTTTTATGAAAACATATTTAATAATGTTAACACTCTTCTTGAAATTAAATACGCAGGCCAGATCATCATAAAAATGAAAATTCATCCTTTTAATAATTTTACTTTTAATATAAACGTTCATATCACAAAAGTTGAAGGTCAGGTTCTTCTAAGACTTCCATCTCTTGACAATAATTCGAAAATAGAATACACTTTCATATCTCAACCAAAAATTGATATTTTTGTAGATGCGGGGTTATCTAGAAATGAAAGCAAACAATATTTAAAAACTTCTTTAAGTAATTTTATAAGGAGGACCATTCGGTTTTTTATTTACAAATTTTTTGTTTATCCTTCTTTTAACAATCTTGCGCTACCTTTGATTACGCCCAATTTCACTAGATACTTGCACAAAATTACTAAAATAACAAACAATAATCAAAGCGATTTAATTGAAAATATGAAAAAATCATTGGATTTAATTTGTTTAATGGATTATAAGTTCGTGGAAACTTTTAAAGGAATCACAATTTCGAAAAATAACCATTTGATCAATGAAAAAGATAAAATTACGCGTTTGAATTTTCCTATTCCTGAGAGATCCTTAAATTTAAAAACCCAAAGGAAATTTTTATATGAAGGTTTATCTATAAAAGAATCAAAGATTATGAATTTTATTCACGATCTTGAAATTTTTAAAGAAGTTTTTCCTTCATTTAAAAAAATTTTTACAAAATTTAATTTTGATCGTAATAATTCATCACTAATAGAAATTCAATTAAGTAAAAATAAACACGAATACGTGAGAATTACTGATAAAAATACAATTTATTTTCAAAAAAACGATGAAGTGGACCCAGAATTTATAATTTTTAAAATTGATAACAGACAACTTTTTATTTATTATTTTGTGAATAAAGAATTGTCATTTACAAAGAAAAGGATGATGAGATTGATCGGAGTGTTTAATGATAAACCACAAAGTAAATTGATATCGTTTTATAATTTGCTGAGGTTGCCTAGGGAAGCGTACAAGTATTTTAAGAAGAAAAGTGATAAAGAAAATAAGTTAGATGAAAGGATAAGAGTAAAAAATGAGCTTAAATTGGAAAAGGATAGATCTCTTAACATAAGTACTAAAACTCCAGATTCGGACAAGTTAAAACACAAAGAAGATCCTTTTGTAGACAACTCCCTTATCGACAACAACATCACTGAAATCTTCACAAAATACATTTCAAATCCAAATCTCCTTGAATTAAGAAAAGTCCTAAATTTTGATTATCCGCCGTTTTTAATTAAAAAAATTTTAACTGAAGAAATTAGATTGAGATTACTTTCTGAATCTCCAAAAATTTACAAGGAAATAAGCAACAGTTTTTACAGAAGTTTAATCATTGAAAACCCGGACGGTAAAGATTTTATTATGCATACTGCTACAAAAGAAAATGTTATAATGGACATAATAAATGGATCTAAGTTTATATTTGTATTGGAAGAAGTAAAAAAGTTAAGTAATTTAGAGAATGTGTCATTCTTGGATGTTCATAAGATTAGTCAAGGAATTAAAAGATTTGATGAAAGAACCGATGATTGTGATAGATTGGGTAATAATATAAGTAAAAAAGAAATGAATAGTAATAGAATGGACGAAAAACTATATTACAATCAAATGAAAATTAATAGGATAGATAACAATGGAGTAAGTTGTGAGGCGGTAAATAATAAACATGATATAAATGAAGTAAATCATGAGATAGTTAATGTCAGACAGGTTTTTACGAAAGATAAATGTAACGACACAGGCAAAAATGAATTTAAAAATTTATTGGATACAAACGATGCCTATTCAGTTACCAATGACATTAAAGCATTCTTCAATTGCAAATCAAGATTAAAAATATATTCAGATACCAAATACGGTAAAAATTATCTTTTAGAATCAATTCACACCCGCATTAGACATCAAGAACTTCTCAACCTCATCCAAAACCACGAATTTACAAAAATCGCAATTTCAAAATCAATCAAAAGAAGTTTTTGTGGCGATACAGGAGGAGTTTTTATAGAATTTAAAACTTTGGAACCCGATGATTTTCGTTTAATTCTCCTTGAAAAATCTAAAAAAGTATTTTTGGACATTCATAAGATTATTACGACCAGGCCTTTTGTCCTAATACTTCCTATCTCTAATTTTACGCTTAAATTGTATCCAAAATACAAGATCAACAACTTTTTAGAATTAAAGATGGCGAATTTACCTCATAAATACGCAAATGAATCTTTAATTTATTGTGATATTGGACTTAATAGAAATCAAAAGTTTTTATTTCCTTTTTTAGTAAGTGATAATAAAAATGATTTAATAATTTATTGGGAGAAAGAAGAGAGTGTATCAGGTTTTTTGAGAAATAATGAGACCACAGTAGAAATTAAAGGTAATGGGAATATACGGGCAGATGAAGGGGAGTATTCAATAATTTATAAAAATAACTGTAAAAAGAAAAGGAATATTAAGATATTTATGGGATGTACCAGGAGATGATTTAAAATGAAAAGCCGTGTTAGTTTAACAAGGATGCAAAAGAAAATTACTTGTTAGTGACTACAAATAGTCTTGATTTAGATCAAATGTCTTTATTCCCACTATTTTAACATTAATAAATTTACTTTCTTATTCTTCAATAGCTTTAACCCTATTCTTTATAATTTCATAATCGATTTTCTTAAATTTCTTAAAATCACATTTAGAAATCCCGACAAGCACTACAACATCTCCTCTAATTACAAACAAACCTTGAAATTTTTCTCCGTATTCATCACCATCAAAAATCCGCTCTATCGCATAATTTAAAGTTATAGAATTGTACTGGTCAAAAGATTTAAATATTCCGTAGTATGATCTCCCGTCTTTTAACATGACAACCACGTGTTTTTCTAAAAAACATTCGAAGTCTCTAAAATTATTTGACATTTAAAGGTTTTAAGGGCAAACAGACAATTATTAAAATATTAATAATAACATTAATTCTTAATTACAAATTATTTATTTTAAATAATCTTTAAGTTGTTCAATTAACATCTTAATCTCTTCTTCTTTATAATTGCTAGTAATATAATTATAAGTAGTGAAAAGTGATTGTTCTTTCGTTTTAAGAAATGACTTAATATAAATGCTAGTAAATAAAGCAATAATGATTTGACAATCAAATCTATCAGCTAATCCACCATGTCCTGGAATAGATTGTCCAAAATCTTTTTTTTTATAAGCGCGTTTTAAAGCACTGGCCAAGAATCCAGAGAAAGGAGCAATAAACGAAGCCACTAAAATAAAAGGAATAGAATGTAAATAAATACAAGGAATAAAGAAAGGATGTCCATATAAAGTAAAATTAAAAGGTTTAGACATTTCTTGATTATAATTGTTGGTTAAAAGACCGAATTTCAATTCAAAATAACAAAATAAAAATCCAAAAATGGCTGTTCCAATAAAAGCACCAATAAAACCTTCTACTGTCTTTTTAGGACTGAGCCTGTACAAAGGTCTTTTACCAAAACTTTTCCCTACTATGTACGCCATTATATCATTACAAATTACTAAACTACTAGGAAAAACCAACCAAAAATTACCATTTGAAATATTTCGGACTCCTGATCTTGAAGCCACACCACAAAAATAACTTCCTAAGTGAGCAAGAGCAAATACGCCAAATTGCGACTTAAGACGCCCATTCGTTAAACCAATAACAAAAAACATAAAGAAAATGAGATAAGAATAAAAATATATATTTTTTGTGTAAGGAATTACCTTTGAAAGACTAGGAATACAATAAACTAAAGAATCAAAAACACAATAAATAAAAATTAAATGAGAAAGGCCTAGTACTATCAATTTGTTAGTAGGAAAAACATCACCAATTCGAGAAATATCAACAATTTCTTTGTTTACTAATAATCCCAAAATGATTACAAAAATGCTTAAAGGGAGTTGCCCTAAAGAGATTAAATAACTAAAAGATCCAATCATTACTAAACTTAAGATAGATCTCTTAAAAACATTAGTTGTAACTACTTTGTTTAATTTTTCCTTAATTTCTTTATCTTGAGGGTTCATTAAGGGGGATAAATTGGTTTAGTAAAAAGTAAAAATATGTGACAGTTATAGAAAATGAAACAAAATTATTTTGACAGGAGAAGATCGTATTAAAATTTTGTGAGGATAAGATGAAGTGTATACGAAAATAGAGATAAATTAAATGCACAAATACTGTTCTGGTAATTTTTAAAACGTATTTTCTTAATTGGTTCCCGTTAAACACACCCCTAAAAAATATGCGCCAATTAAAATTTCATGAGAAAAAATTATTAAAAAAAGTCGATTTTTTGGATTGGAAATCAACAAACACTAAGAATGAACACTTTATTATATCAAAATATAAACTTAAAGATAGAGAAGAATACACTAGATACAATAGAATAGCAAGAATGATTAGAACGTTATCTTCTAAATTAACTGAATTACAAGATAATGATTATTCAAAACGAATGTTAAGTACTAAGTTGATTAGTCGATGTTATGAACTCGGTTTAATCAATTCAAAAAAATTAATTGATTGTTCAAAAGTAAATGTTTCTAGTTTTTGTGAACGTAGACTCCCCATGCTTATGAAGAAAAATAAAATGGTGGAGAATTTTACGGATGCAAGTCGATTTGTAGAACACGGTCATGTTAGATTAGGACACAGAGTAGTAAATGATCCAAGTATGGTGATAAGTAGATGTATGGAAGATTTTATAGATTGGAAAGAAACAAGTAAAATTAAAAGAAAAATTGATGAATATAACGAAGAGGTTGATGATTTATAAAACTTTAATAAAGGAAATCATTTAAATAAAATATTTAATGTCCAATATTATTTTAGGGGCCTTTTACAAGAGGCTGTTATAAATTTGTGCCTAATTAACTTAACATGTACTTTAAACTTGTTTTAAACATTTTTAATTATTTAAACATTACATTCCGTGTTTTTTTATTGAATTAAGAAATTGATTAATATTCTCATATTCCATTTCTCCTTCTTCATTATCCGTACTTACTTTAGAAATGTTTAAAATGTTTTCATAAGCCAAATCACTACTAATTTCTTGAATATTAAGAGAAGCTGTCATAGAATCTACTTCCTCATTTAAATTTATAAAATTAAAATTATTAATAAAAAAATCAATTTTTAAGAAATTAGAATTGTCTTTAGCAAATTCTCTATGCTCATACTCCAATACGTGTTGATTATAATCATTGTATTTAGTGTAACACACTTCACAATAACCCGGTTTCTTTGTCTTTTTAGTAGGCCCTGTCCTAAACCGTTTGTTTTCCTGAAAAGGACAGCACAACATTGGCGAGTTTAAAATGAGTCTTGGTGGTTTTGTGTATTCTTTATAAAAGGGTTGGTGTTTGTCCTTGACATCTCCAATGAGGATATACGGGTTTTTGAATATTTTGAAATTTTTCATCCTGTGCCATTAAAAAATAATTTTTAAATAATTTTTGGAGGGAATTCGAAGTAAACAAAACACGGGGTGGTTAATAAGAAGTGAGTTAATGATAAAGAATTTAATGGAAAAGTGGTTTATAATAAGACATTTTATGGAAAAGTGGTTAGTATAAAAAGGTTTAAAATTCAAATAAAAGTTTATTTAATTTTCTGCAAAATGAAACCTTTTGTAAGACCGGTTTATTAATCTTCCACTTACTCAGTCACTCACTAGCTTACTTAATCTTTCGATTACTCACAAGCTTACTTCCTTAGTTACTGACTCACTTAATTTTTTATTTCAAACACCCCCCTTTATGTCAACAGCCAATGTCTTTAATGAAGAAGGTAGATTATTACAAATAGAATACGCCATTAAAAATGTATCTAAAGCTGGTACAATCATAGGAGTAGTTTGTACTAATGGTATTGTTTTGATAGGAATTAATAAAGAAGATATTCCTGAAAATGAAGGAAGGAGAGAAAAGATTTATCCTATTACAGATAAAATTTACGTGGCTCTTTGTGGTTTGTTCGGGGATGCCATGTTACTCAAAAAATACGCCCAAATTAAAGCTCAAGATATTTTAGAAAAATACGATCAAGAGGCTTCCTTATCTTGTGTGGTAAAAGAAGTCTCTAAAAAGAAACAGTTATTTACTCAATACGCCCAAACTAGACCTTTTGGTGTATCTTTTATTTACGCGGGAATGGAAGATGATGAATTTTTAATTTATTCTACAGATCCTTCTGGGACTATCAACCAATGGAAAGGTGTGGCTTTTGGTGAAAATGAAGACGGGATTAACAAAGGCTTAAAAGATTTATTAATTAAAGATATGGAAAATACGACTTCAGAAATTATAAAAATATTAAGTAAAGTAGTAGAATGTGGAGTAAAAGAAAGTAAAAAATTTGAAATACTTCATTACGGGGATACTGAAGTTAAGTACCTGTCACATGAAGAGATTAAGAAGATTTTAGGAGAAATTGAGAAATAAAAAATATTAACATGTAGTATTTTGTATTTAGGTTTTTATTTGTAGGGGAGTTAAAGAAGGGGACACTTGTATGTTTTTTTAAAAAGGGAGCTGGCAAAAATTTATAAAGACTGTTGTGCGATTATTTAAAAAATTTTAATAAATACCCTTAACTTATATTTTACAACAAAGACCATAATAATTTTATAGATACGGTTAATTAAGCCTTATAAAAAGGATTTGGATTTTATAAACCAAAATATAAAATTTAAAACTCAAAAATTAATTTAATTAAATTATGTTCCTTAAAATCTTTTCATTTGTCTTGTTTCTTCGGTTATTTTTTTTTCTAATCTTTCGAATACACTTTACTAAAAATATGCATTAAGAAATCCTTGTAAAGACTGTAATAAATCAAAACATTCAAAAACAAAGCCGTGAAAAACATGGGTTAAGTAGAATTAGGATATAAATACAAAAAAGGGATATCTAAACCAATTATAAATAAAATCTCCTTAATTACTTTTGATTAATTTTATTGATCATTTTCAATTTCTTAAAAATGTTCTCGACTTGCGTATCTTCAGATAAAATTTCATTAATTTTCGACTTAATGAGATCGTTAAGAGAAGAATCATTGGTTGGTTTACAAGGGTAAGGGGAGGTTAATAAGTCTTGGTTTGTCAGAAATAATAAATCATTTGATATTTCTAAATCAAAAGGTGGTTGTGAGTTAGTAGGTGGTTGTGAGTTAGTAGGTGGTTGTGAGTTAGTACGTGGTTGAGCATTACAAAATTCTAAATTATTTACTGAATTCAAGTTCATCACATTCCCGTTCATTAAAATTAAATTTTCTTTTAAATTACAAGTAAATAAGTAATTTTTGATCTTTTTATAAATTAAAACACTCTTTTCAATCTCATTTTGATTTATTTCTTCAATTATTATTACTTTTTGATCATTAATTTTAACTTTATCTTTTGTAATTACTAGGTCGTATCCTTCCTCTACTGGTGTTTGTCCTATGTAAAAATGATCGTATTTAAGGCGGAAAGGGCAATAAAGCAAGATAAACTCTTTAAAAATGAGATTTTCTTTGAAATCTGGTGAAAAGAAAGTAAAGACCTGCATTTTTTATGAGGAGGGTGTTGTAAACAAACAATAAAATTTTTAAGTTGTTATGAATTTGGTTTTTAAATAAAATTTAAGAACAAAATGATTCTAATTAAGCTTAAAATAAAATTACGTGCTCTATGAGACATCTAAAATTGTCATAAGCATTTACTTTACTCAAACGTGTAAGACACATAATTTTGATTAATTTGTGCCAACAATACATAAGCCGACTTCAATAAACATTTTAAAATTGCTAAAAATCTCCAAAAAGTTTAGACAGAAAAATTAAGGAAATGTGATATGCTATCAAACTAGCTTTGCCTAGAAAAATGTACTAAAAACAGCAACAATTGACTATCTAGGCGTACATTCAGTCACTGGTACCGAAGAAGACACTTAAAAGTATCTTCTCTGTATTTCAGGAGATGCAGAAACCTTGAAGAGCTTTTAAGCAAGAGACAAGAGGCTTTTATAACGACACACTTAGAGATCAAAGTGGCAAGCAACTTCGATGTAACTAAATTAAAGATGTTAAATTGTTTTTTATTATAATTTTTTTATTCTAAACATTTTTTACATTAATTTTTTATTGAAGATCAAGTTTAGTAAAAGTCTCTTCAAAGCTTTTAGTTACTTCAGGGAATTTAATAAAATCAAATGCAATATCGTAAAATTCAGGAAGAAAAGGAATATTCATTTCAATTGGTTTGGAGAAATAATCTTCTAATTCATCAAGAATATGTTTTCTTATTTTCTTTTTATCTTTAATTGGCGTATTAAGAGCTTTAATTACAGATTCTTCATAATTTTTAAATGAATCTGGCACAGTAAAATCCATAAATTCACCAGTCTTCCCTTTAGAAAAAGCTTTTTCGAGAGATTCAGCATCTCTCTTAATTTTATTTAAATACTCTGATTCTACATAATTACTTTCTAAAAACTTAATAAACTCGCTTAAAGACTTAATATAAACTTTTAACTTCTCTCTAATACATCTAATCCTATAATTTTCATTCATAAAAAGTTTTTCTAATTGTCCCCTCTTCTTCTCAACATTATAAATATGTTTAACTAAAAGAGTATTGTATTTCGTATCTTGTATAGCAAAGTTCTTATTAAGAAATTCCTTGACTCTGCCTTCTCCTGAAAATAAAATTTCGAGATCGTGCCATTGATATTTAAATTTTAACGTACTTGTATCAAAATCCAATAAACTCAATTCCTCATCTAATTTTTCAATAAAACTTGTAAAATTTTGAAGTTTGTTACGGATTTTAACAATTAAATCACAAGATTTGGTAAGTAAAGCTTCTGTATATTCTAAATAAAGACTAGTAAAGGGGGATTGTTCATTATTTTTTATTAATCTTAAGTTCTTTTTAAGATAAGAAGATACTCCTAAATCAATGTACTTAGACGTATTGATCTCTAACTTATTTTCTAGAGTAAGGCCTGCCTTTCTTAAAGTGTTCCTGTACGTTTTTGATGGAAAATCGTGGATTTTTCGAAGATTGTCAAATTTTGAGAATGTGTCCATTTTTAAGGGGCGAAAATAAAAAAAAGTTGAAAAGGAAGTTATGAATGGGTAACAATGTAGTTTTTAGTGGGTAAAGTTTCGTAAATAAATTAACTTGTCAGTTTAAAATTTTTATAATCTTTATTTAAGCAAAAATATCACCCCCTTTCTCAAATGGCAATTCTAGACGGAGGTCCAATCTACACAAACACAGGAGAAGTTTTACAAATACAATACGCCCAGAAAAGGGCAGACACAGGAAATACTTGTATAGCTTTAAAGAGTAAACAAGGTTTAGTTATGCTTAAAGAAAAACCTATTGACAACAATCTTTTTGTTTCTGAGTCGGATTTTAAGATTCTTAAAATTACAGATGAAATTTATCAAATGGCTTCGGGAATAGAAACAGATTTAAAATACATAAATAGCCAACTTAAAAGAGAATTAATTAAGTGGAAACACACAAATGAAGAATCGATATCTCCTGAAATATTAAGAAAATATCTTAGTTATAATGTTTATCAACATACTTCATATTTTAATTATAGAGTATTTGGTGTTAATATCATTTCTTGTATTAAATTTGAGAATGAATTTAAAATATTGACAACTACTTGTGATGGTCATTCTTTGTTTCATAAAGCAAGTGCAATTGGAAAAGGATCTCGTCTTGCTAAAACTGAAATTGAAAAATTAGAATTGGATGATATGAATGTACATGATTTAGTAGAGAATGGAATAAGAATTTTGTATAAATCATTTGATCCTGTTAAAGATAAACCTTTTGATATTGAAATTGGAGTGTTTACACCAGAAAATTATTTTATAAGACTCAAAAAAGAAGATTATAATGAGTTAGTTAATAAATACAAGGATTTTAGTGTTGATGGAGAAGAATAAATGTGTTTTGATAAAAAATATTGTTTAAGGGCGTTTACCAGATAATACCAATGCAACTCACTGTATTTTATTGGAATATTGAACATAACACAACCAAAGATAAAATATAAATTTTAAAACTTAAATGATATCTTTTTAAAATGTGGAATTCTTAGAGACGACTATCTTTAATTAATCAATTCTATCAAAATATTGTCTGCAATCCAATAAAAGCCACAGAATTTTAATATTGTCACCATAAGAATAGACCCGCCTAAAACGTGATTAAAACTTAAGCTTTAAATCACTTACAATACATTAATTTAGGGTATGTAAACCTTTTACGCCTACCAAGTAGTCATTAAAACAAATTATCACAAACTTATGCCCCATATGAAAGTCCATGTTAATTAATTGTATCCTTTTGTACACATTTTCGTAAATCTTTCTTGCAAAATTAAGATCATTTTTTAATATATTAATTGTGACGAAAATATTTCTTTAATTTGCAAACAATATAAAAGTAACGAACATTTTTTTTACAATTTGATTAAAATAAATTAATTGATTTTTTAATCAATTTAAGTAACGGTTTTTTGTGCCCACATGTTTTGGAAGGCAATTTTAATTATTTATTGTGTAAACACGACTTTTGTAGGTTTTTTTGAACCTAAGAAGGTTGTTCTATTGGAAAATAAGTTTTGGGGAGAGAGCCAAAGCCAAGTTAAAACAAACCAAGGTTATTTAGTCGAAGTAGAAGCAGGTTTTGGAGATGGCAAATATCAAAAGTACATTTATAATTGCTATTTTTCTGAAGGTTTTTGGTGTAAAACTAGTGGGAAAAGATATAATGTCCTTAAAGAAAAGAAAGTTGACGAAATCAAATCTTATATGGCCTCTTCTGAAAATGAAAATCGTTATTTAAGATTGTGGTTTACTTTTTCAGATATTCCGATTGTTGATGAAAAAGATTTTAAGTGTAAAATTAGTGAAAGGAAATGGTTCTTGACTTATTTGTTTATTAAAAAAACAGAAGATCAATTTTTTGAAATTGTGAGAAATGATGGGATTGATATTCGTTTGATCAGTATTAAGGAAAATCTAAGGGCCTTTATTAAGAATCGGTTTATAAAACTTCACGAGATAGTTCGTGAGTTGAATGTAAAGAGGTCAAAAGAGAATCTTAGTCCTTTTCTTGATGCAGCAGACTTCGAACTTTTCTATTTTAATGATTACCATGATTGTTTTGATTATGTAAAAAAATTTTTAAAGGATCTTCAGTATTTAAAATTAGTGTCTGATGATGGCGTTGAAACTTTATTAGATGGATTTCATTTTCTATTTCTTGAAAAAGATTGCACTTACAAAGAAGAAGCATTTATGGTTCTTCTTCGTCATGAATTCGATAAATTACAAGGACATACACTCGATCTTAGTGGACCATCAAGGTGTTTAAGTACTGAAACATTGGAATTATTGTTCAATAAAGCTTCCAATCATCTTAAAAAACAATTAATGTCCAAAAAAATTTTAATTCCAATATCTTCAGAAATCGAACATTCTGAAAAGTATGGATTTCATTATCAATTTAAAAAGTTATTTGATATAATTTATTTAGTAATAACATCTATACACAAAACTTATGATACCATTCCTCCTGAAGAAGAAGATGCTCTCTTCAAATTTTTATATAAAGCTCTTGATGATCGTTTTGAAAATCTTGAAAACGATTCTGTAAAAGGTGTTTGTGAATTAGAATATCCTCAAAAATTTTTTACTGAACTTCTTGGAAGGCCTATAAAAAATTTAGAAGACTATAAGATTGTTGAAAAAATGGTAATTGACTTTCGTAATATGATATTTTACATTTATAATTCAATTGATCATTTTGATAAAACAAAAACTTCAAAATACATGTACAGAAGTCCTTATTTTGTAGAAAATTATAAATACAAACTGGTTGAAGGAATAGAAATCGATACATCAAACATGTCTGAATGGATTTTGTATGGATATGATCATGAGAATAAGAGAATTGAATTAGAAGAGAATGTTGATTATTATAATGTACTTGATCCGAGAACTGTGTTCCATACAATGGATGAGTTACAGTTAGCGGGTTTTGCAAACAATAATGCTTATATTTTTTGTAAAACGTATTTGTTTTCTGATAGAATGAGAGAACTAAATATTGTTAGACTTAAATTTTATAATGATAACGTCATCGATAAATTAGGAGTTGGATTGATTACAGGGGAGGGAAGGTTCGATATTGAAAGATGCTATGACCTTGGTGATGTACTGAAGAATTAAAAAATTAAGTTTTTTAATTGTAAAGGCTTTTAAAATAAAAAAAGTTTAAATTTGATTGTAAATATGTCGATATAAACAAAATGTTTGAAACTAATGGTTGTTCATTAAAAAGGGCTGTATCTGATTTACTTTATACAATTAGAGTTTATAAATTCATTTTTAAATCTTTTAACTTTAATAGACACATTTTAAATGTAAATTAGCTTAAAACCATTAATGTTGATAAACGTTGTAGTGTTTTATTGTTTAGTTATGTCTGTAAATCTGTTGGATTGTATAAGAATTGCAAAAATGTCTTAAAAAGCAATTTTAATCATGGAAAGTTTTTTACGAGCCGAAAATCTAGACTATTGTCAGTAAAAATTTTATTATGAAATGAAGGGGAAAATATTTAAAGGAATAAATATCACCGAAGGGTCCATACCACACAGACATCTCACACTTGAACGTCGTAAACCTGCCGTTGTAGTGATGGGCCTTAAATTAGCAAATTTAATCGAATGGCATAAAATTATGTAGCCATTAAAGCCCAGCGTTCCGCGATTAAAAAAATTTTTTGTTTAAAAAAACATATTTCTGATGTGTTATATCTCATAACAAAAAATAAAGCTTTAACTAAAAAAATTTTTTCAAAAATTTTAGCATAAGGCCACAAACACAACATCAAACAAAGCTGATCAATTATTAGTTTAGCGGAGGTTTTGATGTACGAAATATAACTTTTTATTAAACGTAAGGTTTACTTTACAATATAAAATTATCTAAAAATGCTTTGAATTTCTTTCATCAGACCTTTTTAGAATAAATTAATTTTATAATATATTGATATCTATGTTTTTTATCATTTACAACGAGCATTTATTAAAGGTCAAAACGGCGTTATTTACAAATCACAAAGGGATTTTATTGTCAATAAACGAGTTTTACTATAAAAAAGCAAACTAAATTTGTTATATTTACAACCATAATTAATTTATTACAATCAGCAAAGTTAATTAGATTTCATTTAAAATTAATTATTTTCAATCAATTAAATATTTTATTATCATCGCGCAGCACAATATTTACCAGGTAGAACAGCTAAAAACAATGCGCGTGTAAACAATCCTAGATAGGTTTTGACAACAAATGTCTTTATTATATTATTTTTTACTTTAAACCATAAAAAGCCTCTATTGATTTACAAAGAAATTTCTAACTTCTGTTTTTTTTTGCTTTTGCAAACAATTACGTTACAATTTATCTACAGACATAACGTCACTGCTCCATAAACCAACTCACAAAAATCGTTTATACGTCATCGCAAACCTAAAAACAAGAACTTACTAAAAATGCTGTATTTTTTGTCCCTTTTTTATTTTTTCATCAGGCAAATTTGATTTAAATAAATTAACTGATTTTTATTAACTTAAATATCGGTTTTTTGTTAGACCCTCATGAATTGGTTAACGTTTATTTTTAGCTACTTGATAAGCATACAAGCAAATAAAATCAGTATCGAAAAAAAATATTTTTTAGAACACGATTTTTGGAATAAAGATCAAGGTTATGTAAAAACAGATAAAGGGTTTCTAAGAGGAGTTGGTGTAAGTATTTGTAAAAATAATAAACAGGAAGAACTCGGATGTGGCATACTAGATTCGTGTATTTATTTTAAATGTCACAATCGTGCATTTCTCTTGTTATACAAGATGCAACACGATAAGATTACTTCTTATTTAGAATCAGAAGATCTTTCGAATACGTTTTTACATATTGCACAAGTTTATATTGAGCATGAACTTGACGAAGGATATGAAATTAACGATTACAAAGGCAGAAAGCATGCTTATAGTACGTACATTCCTCTTAAAAAAATTTTAAATAAAGATTATAGTATCACTAGACAGGATGAAATTAAGATGCGCATTTTCCATATCAAACAAATGCTTTCGTTTTTTGCATCAACACCGCCTCTTCATATTCGTGGAAAGGCTGATCCAGAGACTATCAAAAGTATATTTGAACCAGCGACAAATTATAAAGATGCAGAAATGCTTCTTTGGACTGAATTTAAACATTTTAAAGGGTTTCATGATTGTTCAGTAGGTGTTCAAGATTTTTTCAAAAATTTGTGCCGTCTTAAATTAATTGATGATGATGATAATGAGGCTATTACAAAGGAATTTTCTAGAATGTCAATTGGAAATAAAAATACAATGAAGGCATCAGATTTTGTAAAGCGCCTTACTAAAATTTACTATGAAAATAAATCTAATGTTAGTGGATCTTCACAAATTAATGTTAAGGATGATATAGATCGATTCTATGAAATATGTGTTGAATATTTTATGCAAATGACAATGTCTGATATGATAACATTTATAATAGGCGGCAAATATGATATTGATTTTTGGATTGAAGAATTGTATAAACACATTAGTAAACACTTTAAAAATTTTTTTAAAAAATGTGAAAAATTGCCCCTTGAAGAAAAATATAAGAAAGTTCATGATGAATTTACAGCAAATGTTGAAGAATTAGAAGAAATACAAGTTGAGGCATTGAGATCTTTTTGTACGACAGATTATATTCCTAATTACTTCTCAAAAATCCTAGGAAAGAAAATTGAAACATTAGAAGATTATGATAAAGTTGATCAAATCGTTTCTGATCTTTATAACTTCTTTAGGACCATTTTAAATTTAGAAATTTTTTTCGAAGAGGAGAAAGACACTATGCCTTGTCATGAATCTGTCTTTGGTGATAAATATGATTATAAAATACTTGAAGGAATTCAAGTAGCAATCGAGGAAGGTATTCTTGTAGTCCAAATAAAGGCATTTGATAAAAATGGTCAAGAAATTAAATTAAAGAATGATGAGAAACCTTACGCGGTGGATCCTGAGCAAAATATTTATTTTATTGGAAAAATTCTAAAAATGAATAATGTTCATGAGGTCGAAATAATATGTATGGGTAATGAACCCGGTTTTGTTGTCGAAAGATTTAAAGTTGATAAGTATTTAAGTCGATGAATGGGGAGCGTGAAATGGTTTATTTAAAACATTTTATGTTAAATTAAGATTGGCATAATGGTTTTTAATAAACTTATTTAAAAAAATTTATTGTTTAGTTAATCCTGTTTAACGCGGTATTTACCTTTAAAACACGGACAACAAGAACGTATTATAAAGGTAAATTACGGGTTATATTATAGCCATTTGTAACCTCATTATTTTTTGTTAACTGCGTTATATCGAGGGCAAATAAAACCTTCTAACGTATAAACCTACTACATTTTACTGAAAACAATTCTCTCTTTGTGCAAACCACTAGTCTGTATATTTAAATTTAAACAATTCAATAAAATAGTAATTTTTATCTCTTTATAAACATTTTTAAATTAAAATTTTATAAAAAAGCATATCAATTACTTTAAAGGATGTTAGAAACTTAAGATAAATAAGTTTAATACACCAAAAGATTACATTTGTATCTTCTGTACTAATTTGTCATTTTATCAGAAAACGCACGAGTAAGCCGCGTATATTTTAAATTTTCTTAAATTTGCATTAAGTTCGAGCAAATTTAAGTTGGTATTATAATTTTTAATTCCAGGCGAACAAAATCTAGACTTTTTGTAATATTTGTGGTCTTGAAATGTCAATTATGCAGTTTTTCGAAAATCTCTTTATCCAAGCACTGTCCTGAATTTAACCACATAATTAAAGAATACTTCGTTAGAGAACCTAGAGCACTGTGAAAGCCTCCGAATACTCTTTATACTTCTCATTAAAGTAAATAAACACATAGATCTTAGCATACAAGTTGTCTTTGGTTTTATTGTGTAAGAATTTCAAAGATTATAAAAAAAACGATACCATTTTAAACAAGCAAGGAATTAAGAGAAAACACCCATAGTAGGAAAGTTTACCAGCTTAATAATTACAATTATCACCAGTACATACCACCATCCTATTAAATTTCCGCATGTTAAACAGTTGCTTTATATTTATTTTGTTCAAAAATGTCAATTGGCGCTCAGAATTTCAAAACACTTTTAAAATCTTTACATCATCTACCTTCATTATAAGAAAAATTAATTTAAGTTACTATAATTAATATTTTTTGAAGCGTCAAATATCATTGACACCACATTCTCCAAATTTTTTCTAGTTTAGACAGTTCTCTCAAAGCGTTAAAATTTTCAAGATTTCCATTCATTTTCTAGTGTCCTAATCCTTCATGAAACATTTTCTAGAGTCTTAATTCTGAATTAAATTCCTTTTACATCAACTTCCTTCATCTTTTTCTATCCCTTGTCCTTAAATTTCCCCATAAATTACTTAACCCTTTGTTTTTTTTTACCCTTCAATGCAAGAAAACAATAACGAATACGATTTCCAAGTAGCCCGTGATCTTTTCCTTAAAATTAGAGAAGATTCCAATAATCTTCAAGACCAAAACAAACGCCAAGATTCTTTAATTATTTGTAAAGGCAAGATGTACGCAGAAGCAAAGGACTTTGAGAGTATGAATATAGGAAATGAATTAGTTAATGTTTTATATAGCCAATCTTTTGATAAACCATCTTCAGTCCAAAGTAGAGTAATCCCTACTATTCTTAATGGTGGTAATGTAGCAGTACAAAGTCCAAGTGGTACTGGTAAAACTATTGCTTATCTTTTAGGAGTTATTAAAACAATTGAAGTTGGTTGTGGTCCTCAAGCTTTAATTTTATCACCTACTCGAGAATTAAATACACAAATAGCAGAAGTCCTTGATAAATTTGTTAATGTTACTGGTTTAAGATATCATTTAGCAGTACGGGGTACTCAATCATTTCATAATGAAAATAATATTACAGAAGAGATAGTTCTTGGTAGTCCAGGAAGTATTTTAACACTTTGTACTAAGAATAAAATCAATCCTAATAATATTAAAATTCTTGTATTTGATGAAGCAGATTTACTTTTAGATAAAGAAAGAATGGGAGCACAAAGTTTTAGGATTCTTAAAGGATTCCCACATTCAAGAAAGGTCTTTGTTTCAGCCACGTACAATGAAGAATTAAAAAATACATTACACGCGTATTGTAATGAATTAACAGAAATGTATGAATCTAAAAATAAAAAACCAGATGAAATCCAACTTTATCATATAGAATCAGGCTATAAACAGAAAATAGAAGCAATATTAGCTCTTATAGGATCTCTTATTATAGGACAATGTATTATTTTTGTATCTACAAAAAAAGCAGTTAAAGATTTACAAGAAATTTTAGAAGGTGATTTGAATACAGTGGCTGTTCTTCACGGGGATCTAAGTCCTCCAGAAAGGGATGAAGTAGTCCGAAGTTTTAAAGAAGGCAAATCTAAAATTTTAGTAACAACAGATGTATTTTCCAGAGGAATGGATATCCCAATGGTAAATTTAATTATTAATTTTGATTTACCTTATTATGATAAAGTTTTATTATTAGATACGTATATCCATAGAATAGGAAGATCAGGTAGATTTGGAAGAGTAGGATTTGTAGTAGATTTAATTAATTCTAAAGAATTTGAGGATTATCTCCAAATCCAAAATTCATTAGATACGATATCCCGAAAATTTACAATTGAAGCACTTGAGAAAGTTCATTTACAGGAGAGTGGTATTAAGAAATAAAAAGTTGTTTTTAAATAAAGATTAAGTTAGTTGTAAATAAAGGTTATTTTTATTGTAAAAATAAGAGTAGGTTAGTATGTAGGGGGGTTACAGTAGTTTTAAAATTACAAAAATTAATTATATTTATTGACATGGCTGAGGCCGGGATAACTAGCGATAGAATTATTTGAATCATTACCTTGCATAAGGGTTCTTGTCTGTTGTTTCTTATATAGTTTTTAAGGGGAAGATTTTCCTCCAAAACGGGGGTCGGCCGCTCTAGACGTGATGCTGGACTTGATCCGTAAAAGGTCCAGACATCTACGACATTTATATTTTAAAACATAATATTTGTATTTTTTTTATAAACAAAATCATTTAATGTTGTTACCCCTAGGCTATATAAGCCGTTATAATTGATAGAGCACCCTTATGTTAACTATTTTCGACATTTAATTAACCACTTATCATATACGTTCATATTTAATACACCTATCTTACATCATCATCCCCACACAGTTAAATCTTAACCCTAATATTTAATCCCTAAAAAATCATAAATTTTATATTGATTATTTTGTATAATATGACTCAAATTCCCTAAAGCTTCTTCAAAATTTAATTCAAAATAATCTTTAACTGACTTATCTAATTTAAATTCAAAATTAATTAAAGTGCTACCCCCTTGTCTCAAAATGATCTTAATATTACTCTCATTGTTCATTTTTAATAAATCGAATGCATTCTCAATTTTAGCCTTTTGCAAACTTAAATGTAAATATTTATCATCCCCTTGATCTACTAAAACCCTTTCTTTAATTACTGATCTATCATCAATTAATATCTCATATTCTAAATTATTTTTAGATTCAATTTTAAAATTAAAAGGCAATTCAAAAGCCAAATCCAAAGGGAGAAGTCTAAAGAAGATTAAGGGAGGATAAGTAGAAGGTTCCTTCATAATAGAAGAAATGAATTTTATAAAAGGCAAGGAATGAGTAATTTTAGAGATGGAGATAAGAGAAGGAAGATTGTAATCTAAAAAGACAGTACCATTAAAAATTAATTTACCAGTAGATAAATGAGTAACAATATTTGTATTGTTATTATTAACCGTGTCATTGTAGTTATCATTATTAACCGTGTCATTAACAGTATTGTTACCCGTGTTATCGTCATTAATATTACCCGTGTTATCATCATTAATATTATCCGTGTTATCATTGATAGCCCTACTATCTACATCCCTACCACCTACTACATCCTTTCCATTCACTTCACCACTACCATCTACTACTTCTTTACCACCTACTACATCCTTTCCATTCACTTCATTAATTATTTTTAAATGCTCTTCATAATTTTCAATTTTTATTTTAGAAGGATATTTCATAAAGAAAAAACTTTTACAATTCACATCTTCCACAAATAATTTTAAATTATTTGTAACATTTCCATTTAAATGTAAATTCAATAAATCCAATCTTTTACTTTTTAAATTAAATTCAAAATATTTTGGAAGTTTACAAACTTTAGATTTTAAAATAATATCAGGTATCGTTATAGTAAAGAATTCTTCTATTGCATTTGTGTAAATGTAAAGAATAGCTTTAGTTGATAGTAAATTCCCATTCTTTTTTACATCCCCGTGTTCTACAAAGAATCCGACTTGTTTAGGAATGTAATCACCTTCTGGAATTTCAAAGATTTTAATGAAGAAAATTCTAAAAAAAGAAATTAAATCATTTTTAGAAAGTGTTAAAGCCAATTTCTTATCATTATAAAGGGATTTGTTATTAATATTGTTATTATTGACATTACTATTATTATTGATATTAAAGCCTCCTTGATTATTACAATTATTACACCCCTTGTTTATCTCTTTTAAATTATTATTATTAATATTACCACCTTGATTATTAATATTATTACCCCCCTTGTTTATCTCTTTTAGATTATTGTTATTAATATTCTCTTCACTTAATATCTCATATTCTAAAAATTGACCTTCTTTTTCAAATATTTCTGTATTTATTTCAAAATTTACTATTAAATATTTATAATCTTCATCTGAATCATAATTTAAATAAAATCTAGTCATGTCACTACTCCTCATCCCTTCCGCGTAAAATCCTAAATTAATTTTTGGTAAATTATTGATTTGATTAATTAAAAATGAATTAATTACTTCTTTAGGCAATCCAATCTTAAAATGTCCTAAATAAGAATTATAATATTGATTTTTATAAAATTTTGGTTCAGTACCATCTAATTGTAAATCCATAATGATTTTCTTTGGAATAATTGATAAATTATTTAAATCAATATCACTGTATTTATCATCATTATCACTTTTATTTTCTTTTTTCTTAATTAAATTATTGATATTTTCTGATATTAAAGTTGATATCAAATTATATTTAGAAAAGAAAAAGGCATCCCCGTATATTAAATTCTTAATTACATTTAAATTAAAATAAAATCCTAAATCCATTTCTAAAGTACGATTTGATACGGTTAATTTTATATTATAAGCAATAATATTATTATTTAAATCTTTAAGGGGGACCCCTTTAGTGTAAATATTCATTTGAATAAAATCCTTTGGAAAAAAAACTGAATGATTAAAATAATCTAAAAACCAATTATTAACATTAAAAGTTAAAATTAATTTAAAAAGATGATTAAAAAGGGAAGTACTTTGAACATAAGAGAGGTCTATTATCGGGTTATTATTTAAAATGTTATTGTTATTATTAAAAGAATCCTTACTACTACCTTTATCATTATTAAAAGAATCCTTACTATTTCCCTTATCATAACTCCCTTCATTTTTGATTATTAATTCATTTCCTAATATGGTCATTTTTATTTTCTTTTTATCAAAACTTTTAAATCCCTCAATTTTAGGGAAATATTCTCCAATTACAACAATCCCCCCTTGGAATCCTTTTTCAAAATATTTTACATTTAAAAATTTAACTGTTAAATAAAAATTGCCTAAATCAGTTTTTATACAAAATTTGGGTTTTACATTTTTAAATAAAATCAAAGGTCTGCCACTGGGAGGTAAAGATCTTAACACAGAATTAAAAGTAATTTTTTTACCTGAAGAGAAGAAAAAATGTTCAAAACTATAAAAAGGAGAATCTAAATTATTATTAATAGGATTATTAAAATTTTTTAAAATCATTTTTTTAGATTTAAATTGCAAAAAAATCTTGGTGTTATCACTGTTTTTATCAAAAGTTAATTTAAAACCTTTAAAAAATGAATTTAAAAAGATATTGTCCTTATTAAAACTAAGGTATTTTGTATTAACTTGACTATCCTTATGCATATTATGATTAACATAACCCCCTTCATTTTGATCACTACCACCATTTTCATTAACACCTTCATTGTCATAACCATCACCAAAATTCAAACTCATTGAAATTCTATTTGAATAATCATCTTTAAAATCATAAATTCCTTGTAAATCTGTAACTTTAATTTTTAAATTAAAATCTAAATCATCAGTATTGGATTCAATTTTAAGTTCACCTTGCCCTACGATTTTATCATAAAGTTCAATGTCCGCATTTAAACTTAAATCTTTAAAACTTATTCGGGTCTCTGGTGTAATAAAAGGGATCAAACCGTATTTTATAGAAATACGGGAATAAATTACATTATCAATTAATTCTAATCTTTGTAAATAATAAGGGAATACAGGATTAGTAGTATTAATATTAAGGGTAGTATCAATAGGAGGATTAGTACCATTACCCTCCTTATTGTCATCATTAATAACATCCTTATTACCATCATTATTACCATCATTATTACCATCATTACTACCATCATTAATACTTAATTGCCTTTGAAGTCCAAGTTGATGTTTTGTTTCATTTGTAGTAATAGATTCTATTCCTAATATTACATTTTTGGAATTTATTAAATCAAATATCGTGCTTCCTATTCTTTCAAAATCTTTTTTATCAATTTTAATTTCAATTATTAACGGTGTCAAAAAATGTCCATTTCCAAATTTTTGTTCTGATATTTTTACAATACAAGGAAAATCTTGGCTACACTTAATGAGTGATTCTGCTAAAGTAATATTAACATAATAAGGAAGTCTAAATTTACTATTATCTACATTTAAATTAAATAAAATTGAATCGTCTTTCTTCTTAATATCTAAATTATTAATAATAGGCCATTTAACTTTATTTTCTTTATTTTTAATTTCAATTTCTTTTTCTAAATCAAATCTAAGATAAAATTTCATTAAACAAAATCTATAACATAACTTCCCTCTGACTTTAACTTTGATTGCCTTTGTATTATTTGATTCTAAAATATCTTTAGGATTAATATTCTTAAATTTAATATCATGAATAAATCTTAATGTTTTGTACTTAATAATTTCTATATCTGGTACATCTAAACTAAAAAATCTACATAATCCATTATTCTTATTAACTCCAAATACATCACAATCTATATCTTTAATCCTAATAAATAATGGAGAATAAGTATCAGAAAGAGATACATCTAAAGTAAAAGAATCGTAATTGGCAGAATCATATTTCATATTATTTAAAATTAATTTATCAAAATTAAGAGAATATAACGAAATGGCAATTAAAGCCAAACGGGCCACAATAAAAGAAAAAAAAATGGACAAGCCATAATAAATAAATCTTTTCTTTTTCTTAACAGGAGGTCTATTAATTTCAATTCTAGAAGTTGGTTGACTTAAAGGGGCTGTTGGGTCATTATTATCATAATATTTACATTCATCTTCTACTTTACAACCGTTCTCTTCTCCCTTACAACTATCGTCTTCCAGTGTATCACCTTTTTTAACGTTTTCAAATGAATTATCTTCAATTTGCATGGGGTAACTGAAAATTTGAAATTTAAAAATAATTGATGAATTTGATGAGAAGAGAAAAATTTTTGACTGGAAAGATTTGAAATTGTAAAATTTAAATTTATAATAGAATTTTAATTTTTTATAATTTTGATGGGTTTAATCATTAAAAAATCACAAAAAAACGAGAAAGTAATTGTTTGTTTGATCAAAAAATTAATAAAGGGGAGTTGTTTAGATGAGGTATAGTAGGATTTGTCTATAAAAAAGGCTCTTGTATGAACAAGCAAATAAAGCGTTGGTAAAAATCTTTAATTGACTGTTTCAAAAAAGGCAATGGCTTCAAATAATATTAGGCTTTTAACAGCCATAATAGACGCCGTGATTTATTCATTGTATGTATTTAGGCAAAATAAGCTCCAATGATACATGTCGACGTCAGTCAACACGTTACGTTGGTAGTAAAGGCATTAATATATAACCTCAATCCTTCTTCTAAGATATTTACTTTAGTGCCTCTAAAGAAGCTTCGGAACCAATCTCATTAAAGATTACATATGATTTCCATATGATTGGTGCCATCAGCAAGACTAATCATAACAGATGCCGTCTGGCGTCTGCAGCTGTATAATTTAAATTTGTTTTCCATTACAGATGCAGTAATCTGCTAATATACTACACTTAAACAGCCGTAATCGACACCTTGATTTACTTTTCTGTGTACTAAAAAAATATAAGCGCCAGTGTTTTATAATAAAAACTGTTTTAAAATAACAGACAGTAACATTATATCATATCAAATTTAATATACACATTTTTATACCAAACCAAATTTATTTATCCATCAATTCCTCCATACAAATCTACTCCTCCTTGACTTTCATCTCTCTTATCATATCCTCCAGAAAATGCTCCTGTTTTAAAATTTCTAATGCTAATCACAGTCCCATTAATCTCTTTTCCTTGGAGTTTATTCATAGCATCCTCTTTAGAAGAAATATCAGTAAGTTCAATTATAGCAGAATCACCACGGGCTGTAAGTCGAGAAAATACAACATCATAACCTTCCTTCTTAACAAAATCTTCTATTTCATTAATAGAAGCATTCATAGGAAGATTTTCAATAACAAATTTATTGACATCATTGGGATGGTCTCTCTTAGGTCTTTTGGATCTGTCAAAGTCAGAAAAGCCGCCTCTTCTAGTGCCATGGACTTCACAACGAGAGCAATGAGGACAATCATCCCTAGAATCTTTGTTGTAACCATCTTGTTGTTTTCCGTATGATTGACCATAAGATGAACCATATGAATCAGGTCTACCACCATAAGAGTCTTGCCTATTATAACTATCCTGCCTATTATAGTTATCTCGTCCACCATAAGAGTCATGCCTGCCGTAATTATCTTGTCTACCATAATTATCTTGTCTACCATAATTGTCATTTCGATTATAACTATCTTGTCTACCATAATTATCATTATACGTATCCCTTCTGTATAAATCTTGTTGGTCATAAAAATCTTGTCTTCCATAAGAATCTCCTCCATCATATCTCGATCTCTTCTTGCCTACGGACTCCTCAACAAAAACTGAAAAATCTCCAATTTTGTAATCCCTATTTTCTAAGACACGATTTGCTACTTCTGCTTCTCTGTATTCTACAAAAGCAAATGAACCTTTGAAATTAAAGTCTGCTATCTCTCCAAAAGTCCCAAAGAAATCTCTAATTTCTTCTGGTTGTACTTCATTTGGTATCCTCCCAATAAAAATTTTCATTTTAAGGGATAAGCAAAAAAATAAAAATTTAAAATTAAAATTTAATTGTTTAAATTTTTATTTAATCATTTTAAAACAAAAATAAAAAAATTATCAAATAATCAACTATCTCCTTTTGATAAGACGTTTTAATATTTAATTTTTTATTTAACATTGTTTTAATTTCATACCCATAAATTTATGAATGTCACTTACATTGGTTTGTGTAATCTCACGGGGATTGCTTGTTCTATTCTAGCTTTGATCTCAGGATTGCTTTATTATCGAACAACAAACAGATTTTATTTGGTGATAACAGCTTCGATCCAAACTTTTTTTATTATTGAAATTGTGAATATCCAACTTACAAGAAATAAATCAAGATGTTATCCTGCTCTAATGGCCCTTTCTAGAAGAATTTTTTATCTTTGGGTAGTTGCTTATTACTTCAAATACTTGAGTATTTATCTTTTGATTTTGATCGGGTGCTGGTATTTGTCTGATTTACTTCGTTACGCAGTGTATTCTTTTACAAATAATCATACAAAGAAAGTAGGATATACCATACTTCTTGTAACTTATTTGGTAGCATCTTATTGTGAAATTGCTTCTTTTTATGATTTAATAAAAGCAAGTACTGGGTTTACAAGGTGGGCTCTTACTGGTGTTTTGATTGGTTATGTTCCTGGTTTTGTATTTCTTTTAAGACACAGACTTCAACAAAGATATTGGACCAATAAAAAGTATAGAAAGTGATTCAAAGTGTATAATTTTGGTATTTTGGTTTGTTAAGAAAGTTTATTTCTTATTTTTTAATAAATTATCTATTAATTTTTTGTTTATATTTAGTTTTTCTTTCGTTTTTATGAAGTAATCGTCCGGATAAAGCAACACATTTTCTTTATTTTCTTTGAGAGAAATAATAGATTTTTTACCAAAATCAACATTTCCTAATAAATAAACAACTGTTTGAACATTATCTTTATCTATTACCGCCTTGTATACATCATTTCTTTCTTTTAATGCATCTTTAAGCGTAGAGAGCGGTCTACTTACCGAAATGATTTCTAAAATTGTGTAATCTCCTTTCGAGAGCATTTGAGGATTTTACGAAAAAAAAATATTAAGAGCTAAATAAAAACAAATAACAAAACTTACACATATAAAATTGAAATTTACACATTAAAATTTTAATATATAACTTTAACTCAGTCTTTTATTAATTAAAAACAACAATCCACAAAATAAACAATACAAATGACCATAAAAATACACACCTTCCCAGACCTTTATAGTATTTTTTAGATTCAAAATGAAGAACGGAGATGAGAAATAAGCCACAAAAAACATCATTTGAATTCGAGAAAGTACTGGAAATAGTAATTTTACACGGGATAAAATCAACTTATTTACACATTTTACAATTGGAATTGAAATACCAAAAGATAAAAACATAATTAAGTATCCGATATTAATCCCATGCCAAAGAGCAGAAACTAAGAATGTCATTAAAGAAGCAAAGAAGATGTTTTTGTGTTTTAATTTCTCAAAAAAGCAAATTTTAAGCCATTGATTTGTTTTTATATTCCAACCTTGTGATAAATCTTTAATTGAAGTAGCAAATTCGACTTTTGAAATATTAACGTTCTCCATGTTGTCGTATCCTTGGAGAATATAACACGCATTTGTGAAATTCCAAGCAAAATAAAATCGCATACGTCTCCCGACATTGAAAAAATACAAATTTATCAACTTTTTTGGTAAAGTAAGTCCTTTGATGTACAAAACTTCTATTGGAAAATATTGATCAAAAAAGAATTTGAACGTTAATAAAAAAATTAAAGACTTTAAAACGTAAAACCACGGGATTGATCTTTGTCCACTTTCTTTTTTATTAATGTACTCGAGAAAAGTAGGAGTAGGTCCCATAATAAGACCAGGAATAAAAGTTAAATAACCAACAGCATCTTTAAGAGAATGTTTTTTAGTGTCGTATTCTTTTCCTATGTAACACATCTTAATTGTAGTAAGCATTAGAACACCAGAAATGTCAAAGGTACTTCCTACTCGTGAGTCTATTACTTTGCCTTTAATTTTAAAAATGTAAAGATTTACAAAATTTAAAACCGTAAAAACGTATTCATTGCATTTGAAAGTGAACAATAGAAATAAATTGAATATGAAAGACCATAATATGAAATTAGTAAGTCTTATTCCAAATGCAACAAGAAGAATAATAAAAGAGAAGCATAATGGAAGTAAACCATTCTTAAGTTTACAAAATTTAGAAAAAATAATTGTCAAAAAAGTGGCTGAAACAAAACGCAAATCAATTTCTGTAATTCCTTTGAATGTCATGAAGGGTGTCAATGACTAATTGTTTTTATGATGATTGTTTGTGAAACATCATGGGCTGATATGTAGGCGGAGGCTCTTTTGAGTGTGTGACAATAATTTTTCAAATAGTTTTTAATTACAATAAATTTATTTAGGCTTTTGCTATTAAAAATGACACTCCATAAAGTTTCAAATAACAAAAGCCTAAATCAATTTATTGTAATTAAAAACTGACTTAAAAAAATTAATGATTTTAAAAATTTATCTCAAACAAAAAGAGAGCATCTTGAATAACAAAATCTTAACATCAATGACCGAATAAAAAAATTATGAGTGTATTAAAAACCATGATACTCAATAAAAAAAAATAAAACTTAAATAGAAAATCATCATCTAAAAACCCTCACTCTATTATTTTCCAATACTCGACCCCTTTAACATGCCTTTAAACAAAACTTTAGACACCGACTTCGACGTAGTGGCCGTAATTAATAAAACATACCAAGACAGTACAGAATACGATTTGAATGACGCCTTGATTTACTTAGGGAATGTCATTTCTAAAACTAAAATAAAAAATAAGGAATTAGTCAAAACAAATTTTAGCAAATTTGTGGAGTGTAGGATTGTTTTAGAGGAGATTTTGGATGATATGAAGAGAAAAGGTTTAGATAGAGACATTGCCTTAGATGTAAAAGAGAATATCGCAAATTTAAACAACAAATTTAAGAATTTGACTAAAAATATTTTAACTAGTACAAAATTTGATGATAATCAGGAACAACGTACACTAATAGAAAAGAAGTACAGCACACTTTTTAATTTAGAAAATTTACTTAAATCAAATTTAAATCACAAAGAAAGGTTTGTGAGGATTTATGAGGAAGGGCACGGTCAATATCTGCAACTTAAAGAATCAAAATTTATCCAAAAAATTTGGCAGAATGTTCTTGAAGTTCGTAAAGTTTTCCTTGAGGAGGTTTACGAAGAAATTCAAAATGAAGAAAACAGTTTTACGGAGGTTTTGTACTTCTTTGATTTGTATTTTAAAGTAGCAGAGGATAAGTCGGACAGAAAGATAATGAACACACTTCTTTTAAATTTCAAAACAAAAGTCATCGATGTGTCTTACGTAGAAAAAGGCTATTTTCTTAAAGAAGTTAATTACTTTTTTTTAAGAACATTAATTCATTTAGAAAAAGATTTACAAAGAGAATTAATAAAAACACTTTTTAAGAAAGTAGAGGAAGTGTTTCGTATCTCCTCATTGCCTTTTATTCGAATTTGGTCAATGAAATATAAAAATTTAATAAATCAAATGAACATACCTTTAGAAGTAATAAGTGCGTACAATACAACGCTTAAAATGCTAAAAAAAGAAGTTATTAACAAAAGAATTGAAGTTAAAACTTCCATGGAACGTTTAACTTCGACTTTTAAACTTTATGACGAAATGTTGGACAAAGATGAAAAGTATTTACTTTATAATCGATTTTTGGCCATTATCAAAGAGAAAATAGAACAAATGGACATGTCCTCGTACGCTAAAATCGACAATTTTGTAAAACAGCTCAATTATTTCGATAAATTTCTTAAAGGCAGTGCTGATCTCTTTGATGAATTCGAAGAAATGAAGAAGAACGTTGTTAATCGAGAATTAAAAAAAGAAATTATGTCACTGGCTAAATTTGTACAGACAACTGAGAGCAAACCGTGTATTTTAATGGAGATTGTTAGAATTATTAATAGAGCTCCTACTAATTTTAAGAAAATAATAAATGGTGCTAGTGCTTCCTTTGAGAAAGATAAAGTTCTAATGTACTTTCTTCACAATATCATAGACCGTGAAGAACCAACTTTGAGTAATCAACAAATGGAAGAAGTTGAACGCCTTGAAAAACAATTTGGTTGTTTAAAGGAAAACTTCATGAATTAGATGGCAAAATAGATTTAGATATAGATGTAAATAAAAAATTGTTTATTTAAGTATGCACTTGTGTTAATTTAATGTTTAATCGATGTCTTTAGGCATTTGTTTTACGTTTTTCATTTTTTCGTACTTCTCTTTATATTTTTTCCGTGGATTATTGAGAGCTTTCTTCTTGTTAAGGGGTTCATTTTCCATGATATCGTCAGTAATAGGTCTTTTAACAGTACCGTCTACAATTTTAATATTTGTTTTAGGCTTTTCTTCTTTTGTCGATTCTTTTAAAGCTGCCTCTAAATCTTCTTCAACTTCCAACAATTTCTCTAACAAAATCGTAATTTTTAATAGCGTCTGATACATTGGCGTCTCTTCTTTGTTTTCTGGTGTCTCTTGATACAAAATATAATTGAAAAGATACAAATTTAATAATTTATATTTTGTTTGATAGAATTCATTGATAACTGACTTTTCAGTGAACAATTTATCTTTTACTTCCTTAATTTGATTTTCAATTTCTTCTTTAACGGCGATTTTCATTGGGGCTGCCCCTATTAAAAATAAAAAAATGAATTAAAAAAAATAATTTTTTAGGCCTTAATGGAGGAGATTCGTGACAAAATTTTGTTAAATTATTCCGAAACAAATCTCTCTATGATATTATACCACTACGAGAACATGGATGTGGAAGAAATAATGTATTTTTGGTATTGTATAGATACAGTAGTTAATAAAGAAAACGCATTGTGTGTTGTCTCATTCCTAATGAATTACCAAGAAAAACCTATAAAATTCCCTAGATACGCACAAAAAGCCTTAAATTATCACATTCATCAGGTCAACAAGAAGGTGGCCAAATTGCTTTCTAAGAAATTTTCACATTACGTTAAACATTTAAAACTTTTTAAATTTGTAAAAGAAGACACAAATAATGAATCTAAACAAAAGGAATTTGAACCATTTGACTATTTGATCAATACTATTCATGACATGTTGATTAAAACTTCTTCTTTAGAAATAGTAAACAGTATCGAAAATCATTTTTATTCTGGTTTTTCTAAAGAGCTCAATTTTAATATGTCAACAAGTCTTTTGGAGCCTCTTAAATACACGGACAAACAAAATGTTAATTTGTACATTCGTTGTATTTCTACACTTCTGGACTCTTCTAAAGACGTATTAGAATACATAAATACTAATAAACCATATTCGGATATTCTAATACAAAGTATTTATCTGTACAATTTTGATCTTTATGAACAGATTCTTCAGCTCATTTATGAGAGTTGGAAGTATTATAAAGTGGAGATCTTAGAAAAATGTGTAGAATTTGATTTAACACAATTTAAATTTAGAGATGAGAACTTAGATGTATTGAAATATGTAATTAAAAATCGACCTTGTTATCTTAATGAAGTAATTGATATTTTAAAATCTTCTATAAGTAAACATGGCTTACTTTCACTTCTTGTGGATACCTACGATTATTTAAAATCTTATATTGACTTAACTTTTGACGAGTCAATCGAAGTTGCTTCTAAAAATCCTGACGCTTTATTAGTCGCATACCAAAAAATTAATACACCAGAAGAACGGGATAAGTTCTATTCACTTATTAAAGGTTTAGATGACAGTTCAATCTTGCGACTACTTCGCCAGAATGACGAATATGACCTTGTTTTTTATATTATAACGCACAAACAATTAAAAGATGAGTTAAAAGATTTTATTAAAGAAAAATATCTTTCTGACAGTAGATATGTGTATAAATTACTCATTTATTGTGATAAAAACGAAATTTTACAGTATGTTCCAAGGTATTTAGTAGATAGGAATTCTATGACTTCCTTTTTAATGGTTTTAAAACCAACAGACATTTTGACCTATGCACTTTCTATGGAAGACATTAAGTCGAGTATGAAAATCATTGATTTATCTTTTGAAAACAGTAATTTTAATGAAAATGATTATATTTACGCTCTTAATACATCTGCTCCAACACTACCACCACTTCTTATGAGGCTCCTTATATTAACTTTTAAAAAGTATCCGCATCTTAAGAGTTTTGTGGTATCATTTCTGTACAATTTAATAAGTAAGGATGCTGTAGAAAAAGAAAATTACTTTATTGGTTTTATTAAGTGTTTAGAAATGTTGGATATTACGTCTATAGATATTCTTGCTGTTCTGCCCGAAAGGAATATTGTCAATATTTTGAACAGGAGTAGAATTTTGTGTAAGTTATGTAAAGATAATATTTTTAGAAGAGATTTGAAATTTAAAAGAGATGTAAACATTTTAAGACATTTAATAAGAGATAGATTCTAAAATAAATAAGTTTTGTTTTTTTTTAATAATAATTTTACAGTTTAACTTACAATAAAAATCTTTTCTTCAAATATTTCACCATCTAAAATATCAAGATAATCTATTTGTGGTATCTCAAATGGTTTTTTAACCACTTGAATATATTTTTTAATTTTTATAGGTGACGATTTGTGCATGTAAATTGTCAGAAACATGACAGTCTTAAGATTAAATTCATTTTCAGAAACAGAACTTGCTGATGTCGATGGGATTCTTAACTCTACTGTGTATCCTTTACCTTTTTGTTGTGCTACACCTCCAATAATATATCTAGTTCTTATAAAATTAATGTTTCTGCTTGATACACTGAGTATTTCGTAAACATTACATTCAATTTCTTTAATGTGCTTTTTCATACGCTGAAAATCAATGTCTAAAATCAACTGATCACCAGCAAAAAATAGAGATTTATTGAGTTTAAAGAAGATAGTGTAAGATTTATAGAATAAACAGAGAATAGATGACAGTTCAACATTAATTTTAAATTCTGTATCTTTTTCTATTCTATCTATTACTTGTATTTCTTTTCTTACATCAAATAATGGCTCATGTGTTCCTGATACAAACATGTGACAGGTCAATTTGTACGAGTTTTGGATGTTTACGAGGTAATCAAAATAAATGCCTCGTATATCCGTTGAGGAATTATCAGAAGCTCTTAATGAAAACCTAAACGGAAAGACATGAGAACCACAGGAGAGGTCTTGTCCAACGTCTAAATTCTCAAATAGATTAAATTTGTGATCATAAATAGTTCCTTCATCTCTGTATCTCTCACCACTTTTTACAGTATCAACTCTTAAATTACAAACGTCTATTATTCTCTCTTTAGACAATACAAGGATTAGTTTGGTTAGATTTAATGGAATTCGTGTCTTTAAACGAACTGCACCAGTAACAAATTCACCAGGTTCATATAATTTTTTATCCAATTCTATTTGTAAAAGTGTTTCTTCCATAAAAAAACCTTTTTTTTTGAAATTTAAAAAACAAGTAACCTGTAAAATTAATTTTTAATTTATTGGCTAATTTAAAGGGGAATTAAGAAAATTAGGTTTTTAAATTCTCTTAAAACTATTTAAGGTGTCAAAAGTAATCATAAACAAATAAAAAATAATAATTTTTTTTCATTAATAAAACAAAGATTTATTCGAGATATTTCTGAACATCATCAGGATTAAGAACAACAAGATTATCTTTAGTAACAATAGCAACCTCAACATTATCTTTATTTATTTTTTCTTTCATAGCCTTTGCAATAATCTTCAAAGTTCTACGGACTGCTTCTTCTAAAGGCAAGTCTTCACTTAACTCATTTTCAAGTACGTCTTGCACTGCCTCAGTACCAGATCCGATAGCTTTGGCCTTATAAGCTAAATATGAGCCAGAAGGATCAAGACTATATAACCTGGGTTCAGAGTCATATCCAGCCATAAGCACAGATACACCAAATGGCCTATTAAATATCCTTTTATCGCTATCACTTTCTCCAAATTTGAGACTTAAATTAGCCATGTACTTCATCAATCTTTCAATTTTAGTATTTTCATCAAATAAATGAAATTGTCTAAGGCAGAACTGTCTGGATTTCTCAACAATAGTCTTAGCATCTCCAGAAATGCCCGAGAATCCCATAACGATATTTTCAAAAATTCTAAAGTGTTTTTTGACGCTATGAAGATTTTGTAAAGGAGAAACAATCTTCTTTTCAGAAATCAAAAGTGCATATTCCTTAGTCTTCAATCCTATTGTGGTGGTTCCTAATCCCATAGCTTTCATTGCATACTCTACCTGGTAAAGTCTGCCTTCTGGACTGTACGTGTTTACGTCACTTCTTGAAGCATCGACCATTGGGGGAAATTGAAAAAAAAATATAAAAAACTCAAAAAAAAATTAAAACATCGTTTTTATTTAGAAAGATATTCAACTCTATCATAAATTGTAGGATGCATGGCAACCAAAGAATTGTATAACCAAGAAGGTCTTATCACACTCGACTCATTTACTGAAATGTTAAATAATGTGGAAGCTAATTCTTTGCCAAATCCTTGATTCTTGGCAAGTAAATCTGCTGCTATTTCTGCTCGTTGAGATGATAATTTGTAAAACATCATAAGCCAATCACTACAAGCTAAGAAATAAACAATACTTAGAAGGATAAATGACGTATCTTGAGATATATTTTCACATTTAAGATGATTCGCCACTGAATTATACAAGAACAACATAATGAGCATCTCTAAATAGATTAACACGAAGAAAACAAGTAATTTTTTCAGGAGACTGTGGTCCTCAGAATGACCTATCTCATGAAGTAGAATAGAATCCTTTTCCTCTGGATCTAGGCTATTAAAATCGCCTGAAATCTCAATTCTAGCAGATTTATCTAATCCAATGAGTGCAGCATTTGTGTCTTTACTACTTGTGTCTTGGTATACGTTATTCGAAAGATTGTTTTTGTCTAAGTAATTCTGTACACTTGAGTCGAAAATTTCGACATCTAAAGGTTTTAGTGAGTTTCTATTAGAATCATCTTGTATAAATACTTCGTAGATGTTCTTTATAAATACAGAGAGATATACAGCAATAATCAATCGAGCTCCAAATTTTTGCAATAAAAAGTAAACAATTATTAAAAAAAGAGGACAAACTATAGAATAAAAACCTATTAAAAGCAGAACCTTTACATATTTCTCCATATTCTTTGTAAATAAATACTTAGCTATATAATCATAAAGATAAATGACTGTAAACATGAAGAAAAAGATATTAGAGAGAGCCACTTGGTTTTTACAAATGTTATTGAATGATTTACAATACAAATTTATAGTTTTCTTCGAGAGTTCAAAGAGGCGGAGTCTAATAAAATCAATTAGAATAGCACATCCTAAAGTTAAATACATGAAAAAGAATAATAATCTTTCATATACAAACAACATTCTCGTTTTAATTCCACTTTTCATACTTTCTACATAATAACCGTTTTTTCTGCAAGTTTATACGCGTAAGAATTCTTAGGCAATCCAAGATTGCCTTTATCTAATTGCTTTTTTAAGTAAAAGAGCCATAATATCTCTGAAGTCAACGTAATAAATGTTAAGAAGAAGAAAATTGCAAATACCATTTTGATGAACTTCTTCATTTATTTGTATATTTCGTACAGTTTATTTTTTTATTTAAAAAATGATTTGTTACATAACCAAACAAACAGTTTCGTCAAATTTTAAGAAATAAACAAAAAAAAATCTAAGGAATGACATTTTAAACGTCCAATTATTAAATTCAAGAGCTGCAATTTTGAGCCCATGAAATCACTTTTTACTAAAATTGAGCCATTTTCTACTTCAGTACTTGGCAAAAAAGATAAAAAAACTATAAACATCACATTTAAAGAAGAAGTTTTAAATAAAAATAACGAATACAAGCTAATGAAATGTAAAAATAAAACCTTAATTATAATTTTTGAAGGAAAAGGAATATTGTTTCAGACTTCAGGAAAATACTATCCCACTGTAAAATGTCTGGAAGATAATGATTTAGATTTACCCTGTGTTTACGTGGATGATGGTGCCATTGGCCCAATCTATCGAGGAGCGAACGTTATGGCACCAGGAATTTACAAATATTATGACAAAATTGTGGGGGGTTTTAAAAGGGGAGATTCTGTTGTCATAAAATTGATTAATGGTTCAATTTTGGGAGTAGGAAATTCATTGGTTGATAAGAAAAACATATGTGAAACTACCAGTGGAGAAGCGATTGATGTTTTGCATCACAGTGGTGATGATCTATATAAATCTTATTGAATAAATAAAGTTAATTAAAAACGGTTTTAACAATAAGTTTTTATTTGTTAAATGTCTATTTTTTGACATTAAAAATGTCTTCTGAGCCTTGTATTTGATCTTCAAAATGATATCCAGAAGATACAACACAATCTATAAGTGTGGATTCTGGCATAATATCAACATCAAATCCTATTACACACCTTTCTATGTGGCAATTGGCTCCTATTCTACAATTTCCCATGATAATCGAAGAAAAAACTTTTGTATTATTGAGAACTTCAACCTCATTGCCAAGAATAGAATTTATAACTATACACTGCTCACCGATGCAAACATCTCCCATATAATTTGTAAAATCTTCTAATTGGTTCTTTTTAATGTACTGCTTTACTTCTTTTTGCTTTGATTTGTCAAAAATTGCATTGTTCCCATTTCTAGCTTTGAGTTTAAGTAGTTTGTTTATATTAATGTAAGATTCCTTGTCTTTTACTTGGTAAATCATTGCATTAGGATCACAATACAACGACACAGGACTAACATTTCTCAAATCTTCTACAATTTTAGGGAGAAGATTTTGTTTTAAACCGAATGATCCGCCATCAAACAAAGGAAGCACTAATCTTTTGAACATGTAAAATTCCACTGTGTCTAATTCTTTAGAAAGTGTAACTTGTGACAAGGTAAACAGATCATCCGGAAAGTCATTTACTAGTTTAGTGGTATAAAAAAGGAGTGAATCCTCTCTAAATCCCACTGTTGTACTCTCATTCTTTGTTTCAGAGAGCATGCTCAAAAAATATGATTTCTTTGTTAAATATTTTTTAGCAATGTCTTCTATTTTAATGTTCGTTATTAAATCTCCTTTAGTAACTATAACATTCTCAGAAGTAATCATCTTACCTACTTTACTAATTGAGGCTACAATACCATCATAGCATGGTATGCCTATTATCTGAACAATGTTTTTGTATTTTGAGCAGATACTTTCAATATTTTTTTTATTCTCTTCCAAAATGACAACAAAAATTTTCTTAGAAATTGGCAGTAAGAACTCTATGTTGTGTTCAAGTAAAGGCCTGTTAAGAATTGGCAGATTTGTGATTTGAAGATGTGAATTTGTTAAGGGAAAGAGTTGAGTTCCTGGTCCAATCAAAATAATAGATTCAAACATGGGATATGAAAATTAAAAGCAAAAAAAGTTGGCTAAAGAAGATATTTGAAATCAAACAAATTGATCATAACGATTTTAAAATATAAAAAAATTAAAGGCTGCTTATTAGATTTATTAAATTTTCTAACGTTAAGATATTTTTTTTAATTAGAGTCTGATTTTTTTTTAAATAAAACGGTTTGAATTAATCAGCACCCATGGGCGTAAGCAAAAAAAAATTAAAAAAATATTTAAGAAGCAATGAAATTAAAAATAAGAAGAAATTTGTAAATAAGAAAAAAGATAAAAACGATGTAAATTTTCCTAATTTGGTATCCGATATTAGTAAATCAAAATTGAAAGATTCAAACATTTCTAAAAATAAGCAGAATTTGGATTTAATTTGTAAAATTGATCAGAACCTTGAATTACAGTTAAATCAAATGAATAAAGAAGATTTTTGTAATACGGATAAACCTCATAAACCCATTGTTGTAAGAGTAAATAAGAATTTAGAAGAAAAACATAGATACGTATTCCCATCACTACCAATTACTACTTCATTAATGCCTAGATGTACTACAGCAATAGAAGAAAATCATTTTGGCCATTTTCAGAATAAAAGATTTAAAGAATACAGACAGCTTAAGAATATTTCTTTATCACATAATTTAAATAAGTACAAATATGTGGTAGATCCAATTATATATTTAAATGATGACATCTTTAGATCTGAGTGTGATGAGAGATACCATAAATTAATAAGTTATATTAGGGACAAAAAAGAAGAGTAGTTTGATGTTAATCTTGCAATAACATTGTGTAAATTTCTATATTTATCATGTAATAAATCATTTTAAATGCGTAAAACTTGATCAAGATGTGTTTACTTTTGAAACTTAATTTTGATTTGTTTCAAATTAAATTTTAAAAGTAAAATATTAAAAAATATATGAGCAAACTTCAAGAACTAATAAACCAAAAAACAACTTTCATTTTGACAATGGATAAATGTAGCGACACAGTTAAAGGACTTGAAATACTAAATAATCACAAGATTGATTACATATCAATAAAAAAAGAAGAAAGCCCAGAATTAGTTGAGGATATAATAAAAGAATACAACTTTAAGTATTACCCTACTATTTTTATAAACGGCGAATTTATAGGAGGAGATAAAGAACTCGATTTATATTTGAACAATAAATGAGTTTTTTAATTTAATGTATAAAAATTTGTTTGGTGTTAAGGGATACTAGAGCAATTGATTTGAATTGCAAATGAGTAAAAGTTAATTTTTGTAGTGATTAGAAGGTACAATTTCTTTTTGAACGTGTTAATCTATAATTGAAAAAACAAACCCAATTTTTGCCAACTAGTATCTAAAACAATGAGGTCAAAGTTTAAAAAGGGGTAAACTATTTTGGTTCTGAGAAGACTTTTTTAGCTTACAAAAAAGGCTTTTTTCTTAACTAGTATGTGAACATCTGAAGACTTATGAATCAGCGTTTGGCATCACTGGTCTTAATTTTTTTTTGTTTACAGTTTATAACAACAGTATTTTTTTAAAGCTATAAGGTGCAATTAAAATGCAAGGAGACGCAATTCTTTCGAATATTTGCTTCGAAAATTCTGTCGTGGCTTATAATATTAATTATTGTTTTAATAAAAATAATCAAATCCAGTGATTTACAACGTGATGTGTACTCTTCACTGAGGTAATTTTATTGTAAATGCAATTTGATTTTTCCTTGTTCAAATTACTCGCTCTTTCTTAGTAAATAAAACTTTTTGCAGCATGATTAAAAGATATGGTAAATTTAAAACTTCAAATTAAAGCGCGACTCTAAAAGGTTAAAAATTACTGTTCTAGAGGGTTTATACGTTAAAGATCATTTTGAATCGTGACACCCAGCAACAGACCAATTTTTGGTGATATATACAAGTTGATAAACAAAGATGATAAATAGAATCGACGAATCAAAATTTTTACTCTTATTCTATGAGAGTTTAGGCTCGGTTGTGAATTATGCTACAAATAAAACAAAAAAAAAATTTTTAAAAAATAATAGTTTAATGGCACCTATGTACACTGAAGCGTCAGATTTTAAAATTTAATAAAATCAACATGCTTTCATCAATCATGGTATAAATCTAAAATCACTTGTTGCTTGGTTGATTCGTAAATACAATGATATTTTTTTATCGAACATACAATCCAATATAGCAATCTATATCTAATTAATGTTTTTTGTTATAAAAAACTCTAGAACCAATATATATAGGAGTTCTTAATTTTGAATAAATATAATTAAAGGCATATTGTATGTAGTTTAAGTAAGTTAAACATTCTTTGTATTTAAAAACCTAAAATTCTTTTTTTTTATAACTTTAATTTAACATAAATTGAAATGTGATTGCGATTTTGATTGGGTGATAAAACTTTAAGATTTTTTATATTTATATCGTTGCAAAAAAATTAACCCATGAAAATAAAACTATACGAAGATGATTTTTTCTCAAAAATTAAACATTTTATTGAAATTTTAACGGATCAAAAAGTTTTTACAGCACATGATAAAAATTTTCTTGATGCATATTTTACAGAATTGAACAACTTTAGACAAAATCTTATAAGATTATTAAAACAAAATGTTGTTAAACTTGACGAAAACTTCTACGAGAGTATATTTTTGTTTCCAAAAGATTTTTACGCTTTTTGGTTCATACCAGAAAATGATCCATTTTTTTCATTACTAAGGCATTTACATGATTTTGCGGATGAGCTTATAAAAATTATGGAATCATATGATGCACATGATAATAAGGATGAATTACAAAAAGAAATATATCCTACATTTATATTTATAACCGATGAAACCAGGTTCTATCTTTCCTACTTAGTTAAATATATGTGTAATAACTATACATTAAAAGTTATAAATTCAGAAGCAAGAGCTGATGTTAGCAGCGAATTAAAAAATAAAATTGATGAACTTATTAAACAAGCTGTCGAAAACCGCCATAACATGTTTTTTGAACATATTACAAGTTTTGCAAGACAAACAGACAATTATATTGAAATGTGTAAATATCTTAGGGTCCTTAAAAATCCTGTAGATAAGCTGTGTACAGCCTCTAGTTATGAGATAAATACTGCAAATAGAGATCTGATAGATCATTTTGTTCCAGGATGTCCTGAAGTCTACATAAACGTCACGAATGAGATAACCGAAATATCTAGAAATTTATCTGAAACAAGAGAATCTAATCTGGTATATTCAGGCCATCAGAGGAGTCTACTGAAAATTCAAGAGCCTGATTATTTTTATACAAACATGGAAACTCAGGGGATATCTTATGGTTTCTGGCTTTGCATTTTGAGTTTTTTAATGTTTTTTATTATTGTATTTAAAAAGTTCCTGTGGAAATAAACCATTTAGTTAAACGAATAAAAACTTTAAGATTTAATTTAAACTAGTAGTGTAATTAAATAGATTTTATTGGGTATTAATATGCTGGATCATAAGAATTAATAGTCATGTCTTTCTTAACCCTACTTAATTCACGTAAAATGTAAGAAAGCATGTCCATAGTAGCTAGAGACGCTTCTTAAAGCGAGCAAGCCTGACATTAGTAAATGATTGTTAAGCAAAAAAATTCAAAAAGATTTATTTTTTTTTACCGACATAAATTAAAGAAAAATATTGACAAAAATATGTTACAATGTGCTTATTTAATTTTTTTATTTAAAAAAAAATAGTTTAATTTCAAATTTTGTACTGTGACCAAATAATCTGATAATTACAGTTTTTACTTAAAATAGCTTCATATTTCGTACTGATTGATTTTATTTCCGAATAGTAATGAAATAAAGCTATCATTGTTTTGGCAAGCGTCTTATTACAAAAAAAAGTTTTATGCATATATTCTTCAATATTAATTTGGTATAAATTAAACTCTTCTGACAAACATTGAAATGAATCATTTTGTTCAGTACCTTGATAAATTGTAATGAATTTGTCATTAAACAAATAATAACTCTGATCGTCAAAGCATATTGTACTGTATTTAAACCCTTTTGCATGTGCTTTCACAGATACTTGTGTGGTTTTACTAACGAGTAAAATTTGATCAAAAAGATTATTTGAGCCTTTAAAGATATCAACAGCTAAAGACATATTTTCTGTAATAGCTTTTGATTCAAATTTACGTCCGTGATCGCTTAAAATCCAATCGAAAAATTTACTGTACTCACTGGTACTAAAATTTGTTCCTGCTTGTAATATCGTCATTTCAAGATTTTGATTGATCATTGTAAATTCTTCATAAAGAACTTTCTCAGAAAAATCAAAAGTATTGTGTTTATTAGATTTTAAATTGTTATTTGCATCATTGATCATAAGAATGCTTTTTACTGAAGAAATAATATTAAAAGTTTCAAAATATACATAGCAAACACTGTCAAGTTTCATATTTGTTTCCATAATCAAAGATTTCATTTCAGTGCACTTTTCTGAATTAATCACAGACAAGATGTCTTTTACTTTGTCAATTATTTGTTTGAAAAGAACAGGTTCACATAATTTTATCCTTTTTGTTTCATTCATACAATTATTTATAGTATTATCGTCGCTAAATGATCTTATAAAGTTTTTAAGTACTCGATCCTCCTCCCAATAATAATTTGACGTTAGAAACGTAGCTTGTACAATTAATATTTGAAAAGTAAATGTTAACATAAAGGGTTTGACGAGGTTGTTTTTATATTAAAAGTATATTTGACATTAATTAATCAAAACAAATATTTTTTGATTTTTAAAATGATTTTAAAGATAAGCAAAAAAATATAAAAAGTTAATAATTTTACAGGGCAAAAAATGTATTCTACTAGATGTCTCTATTTTAAAACATAAAAATAATCGATTTAAGTTCTAAGAGAGCTTTTTATAGTAATTGAAAAATAAAACTCTGTGTTAGAATAGATTTAATAAATAAAATACATAGTAATTTAATGCTTAAAAAATATTTTTTACTGTTTTTTAAGCAAACTATCATATAATTTATAAGTGTATTTACGTTATCAATAAATAAAATATTTCATTCAAACATTAAACAATGTTTTCTTAGAATAAACGTACAAAATATTAAATTACAGAAGACAATGAATCATTATACTTTTATAATATTCAAAGTTTTTTGATCATAAACCATTTAATCGTAAATTACAACCAATAACAAGTTGCAACAACATAAATCAATGCATTAAAAAAAACAGTTAATAAAAATTAATTAAAATATATACGACATGCAATCACAGCTTCTTAAAGTCTAAGACTTTCTAATACTTTAAATTAAAGGTTTCTCTCTGATGTAAATAGTGTTTATATAACAAAAAGTCAGTTTAGGCGTTAAACGTATGGTTCACAATTTTTTTATTTTTCTAGAATTAAAACGACTATTATTTTCAGTAAACATTTTACTATAGATCAAAAAAGTATATATTATAAAAAAATATATACTACCGAAGAGCCCATACCACACCTATATTATTTTAAATTAAGTAGGTTACATAAATTTTCTCACTCTACCTTTGTATATCACATATATTAACACTCTAACATAATTAAATAGTGTTAAATTATAAAAATTTATAGAACAGTTTGCGTTTAAAATGCAACGTAAAATATTTATTAGGGTATAGTTCTTTCACATTTATTTTAACTACTCACAGGTTATAATAGAACTGGCTGGAGGCTGTCCGACGGAGCCTTTGCTTGGTGAGCCTTCTTCTTCATTGAGCTCGCTAGTAAAAGTGCATCCTCTCCGGGCTTCCATAGACAAGCTTTTCAGAGTCATCTTAAGCACCTTGGCTTGTATATACGCCTCTGTGCGTCTGTCAATATTTATTTCCTTCCTGTATTGTTTGTGGTAAGTCGTTACCAACCCGTCCCATGTCATCACGTAATAAAATGCAAAATATTTTTTTTGCTATTGTAAAGGTTTTGCTTGACGTTATTAAATTTTAAATTTCTAAAATCTATATTTGACGCACAAATTTTACACAATGTCATAATTTATGTATATCTGTAATTTATTTTTATCGAGTTTAGACGAGACACTAGTGGTTAAGATTAAGTCTATATTAGATTCCATGTTTGTTTACAAAAACATGATATTTATATTTAAGGTGAAACACTTGTTCCATGATTGATAGATGCAATCAAAACATAAGATTGTTTCATCCATCATGTAGCACCTACGACAATTTTATCAAAAAAACCCGTTGATCTGCGTTTGTAAGTAAAAATAATCCTTCTTAACAATGATAAATAGTGTTTTCTTATATACAAAGACTATCTGCAGTGAACATTTACTTAAGAATGTTTTTGATAATAATCCACATGATTTATCGATTTTTGAATCAACAAACTTTACATCCAAAATTGATTGTGAAGTTTTGTTGGGCAATAAAAATTATGAAAAATTTTATGAACCATCTTATGAAGATTTAGTAGAATACGAAAACTTTCTTGATAACATCAGTCCGTTTATGGATTACAAAGAGCCACATAAAAACAATTACGAGACACTCATAAGTAATGATTTTACTGCCAACAGTACATTATTTTACAATAAATTTACAGAATATACAAAAATATTTTACTATTAAATAATCAAATACATCAAAAATAAAATACCTAAAACATAAACAAGGACATAGCGTAAGATTTAATAGAATCATGCAGATCATAAATATGGTAGGTAAAAACGATCAAAGAATTGTTAAAAATGCATCATTTACAGAGAATATTGACCATAATTGTAAAAACTTAATTGATAAACTGTTCAAAAAATATGAATCAAATCTTAGTCTGAATGACGAAATTTACGGCCAATTTGAAGACGATGCTGATTATGTAATTGAAGGCTTTTTGCTTTTAAAAATCTCAGAAAGTAAAAATATTTTAGGAAAAAGTTATCACGAAAACTCTGAATTCCTTCTATATGAGTACATGCAAATGTACAAATATATCAGTGTAATACCAGAAATTTTAACTTTGGGATATGTTTTAACGGAAAAGCCTCCATATAAACTTATTATAATATTTCATTGGATTAATTTGTTTATTAACGAACACAAACAACAATTATATAAAGTAAGAATTTTTGTAATATTCTTTATTTTAAAAGCCTTTTCGCACACTGCACGAAGTAAAACGCATTTAATTGGTGCTTTGAGAACTCAAGAAATTATTCAGACCAAAGATTTAAATTTGGCTTTTTTTTGTTGGGAGATAAATTATATTGAACGAGATATTATCAGGAAAAAGATAAATCCTATAAGGTTTAAAGATCGACACCTTAATGAAAAGAACTTAATACATTTTAATGTTGTCTTAAGAATATTTATATTCCAACATTTAATTTTTTTAAAATATCAAAATGCTGGATATAAACAGTTTGCAGAAATTAAAACTTTCTACGATGAAATTATGGAAACAAATGGATGTTATGGTTGTCAATTCAAAGAATTTATGGATTTAACACAACAATTTAATACAATGATTGTTTAAATATTAAAATAAAGTTTTTTGAATTATTCATGTTATTTTTATGTTATAGCTTAAGATTATAATTGTCCTGCTTAGGGACAGGTGTAAGATTAGCAATAAAAACTTCATAGGGTTTTGCTGAAGTCGTTTCGTATGTTTATCCCTAGCTACCTTTTAATATCTTTAAAGGGGTAAAACCCGACAAGGAGAACAGATTGTTTGTAATTTAATTACATAACCAACATTGATTAGTTCATTTCTCAATCAACTAAACCACTTATTCTAATAACGCAATGTGCGCCCGAATCGCTAAAATGAATACTGATTAATTAGTGTCGATATCTAAACAATTATTATTGCTGCTTTGAATTGCTTAGGGGTTATTAATCTTAAACCTTTGAGACTGTCTCTTGTAAAAATGCAATTGTTCTGTCTTTTTCATCAATAACTACTTCCCAATCCCACTGATCGACATAGTAAGAGTGTAAGTTTGAGAGATCTTCATCTATTCTTAGAGCATTCATGTTTGTGTACATTCCATGATATCGATCAAAACCATATTTTTGTAAACTATATCTCTTCCATTTAGCAAGTGATTGAGCAAAACTGACGTGTGTACCACATTTTAAGACCATTCAAATCATCATTTAAACCAGTATCATCTCGAATTATTAGAGGTGCAGATATTCTCTGAAGATTAAGAGCAGTCGAAAAATGATTTTGAAAAATTTCTCTTGTTTCTTTTATTGCTCTTTCAGTGGTGAGCACGTCCATTTTACTTTCTTCTTTTTTTACGCTTTGTAATTTTTGTTTAATGAAATCCATAGGGAAAATCTTTATTGGTTTATTTATAAAAAATATGAAAAATGTGATTTGTTTGACATGTAAAATGGAAAAATTAAAAAAAGACATTTTTAATGTTTGAGATCCGCGTTATTTTTAATGTAAAAAATTTATTTTGACTTATCAATAAAAAATTTGAACTAGTAAAATAAAAGATTTAGTATCAAAGTTTAATTTTAAAAAACTTGAAGAAATTACATAAATGGTAACTAGTTTATTCAAACATTTTTAATCAGGTTCGCCTCGATCTTCAAAGCACATTTTGGCTTCTTGAAAAACCGAAAGATATTCGGATGACAGGTGGTTTGTTTTTTACTTTATCATCCGGTCTAGTAGCATTTTGATTGTCTTGTTGTAGATCCTTTTCGTTTTGATTTGACGAATAAGTGCTGTGTTCTTCAATGGTATCATAAAAATTAGGTTGATTTATTTTTTCATCAATAATTCCATTAGAATTGTTTTTATTTATTATTTTGGCTGATGATTTCGATGGTAAACTATTGTTTTTTAAGACACATGACGGTAAATTTTTGTCACATGAATTCTTTGATAGTGAGTCTATGGCTTTTGCAGGCAGAATTTCAATCTGTTCTAAATTTATTAATTTTGACATGTCTATGTTATTTAAAACATCATCTGCAACCTCAAATATATGATCGTTTGTCAAATCCACTTTTTTCAAGTTTAACTTGTAAACGTCTTTTCCTTTTGAGTTATCTAAGTCATTTTGATTTTGAGGTGTAGTTTCAAGGCTCCTTGTATTAGCGTATATTGGATTTTGTAAATCTGATTCAACCATAGTACCAGAAAATTGTGAACCAGATGTACCAACTTTGTCTAAAACTTCTACACTTACACATTTAAAAATTTTATCATCTACATTTGCTGCTTTAGATTCATTATGAACAACATTTCTTGCTAATGATACACTAGGACCTTCAACACTATTTAATTCTAAAATCTCAATGTTCTTTAATTTTTCTGTACTAGAAGATGTCATGGCATTACAATTTATGTTCAAAATACCATTAGCTATTGATAAATTGCTAGGATTATTTTGTAAATCTAGATCAGATGTGTCAATAGCGCTATCTTGTGATCCATGACTTTCATTTTGTGCATGTTGATTTTGCATATTTTTATCGCATTCTAACTTTAAAACATTTAAATTTTGATCATTTACCTCAGTATTACCAAATTTGTTTACTTCACTCTGGATATGAGGCATGCTCTCATCTGCCTGCTCGGCTTGAAGATCTTTACTCTCTTGCAAATCGTCTTTATCGATAGTTTCTGACCATGTTTCATTATCATTCGAATCATTTTTTATCGTCTGATTATCATCTTCAACATTAAAATCACAATCAGAATCGAGTTTTTTTATATCATTCCAAGTATCAATTAATTTTACTGCATTATACCTTTCGGTCATATCCGAATCAGCATATAAATCAAACAAACAATCCTCTGGCGTAGAATCATAACTAGTGTCTAAACTGATACCTAATGCTGAATCGTAAAAGTAATTTTTCTCATGTGGCAAATTATAGTATTTCAAAAATTTATCTTTATCGCTTAAACAAGGTAATGAATTTGATCGTTTTCTTTTTGATTTGTTTTTAGAAATTCTATGCGTATCGATTCGATCTCTTATACTGTTATTAGATTCAGACTTATATCTTCTATTAACCATATTATTTTGACTTAACAAATCGCTTTGGTTTGTAATTTGTTCTCTATGATGAACGTCACTTAAATTTGTCTGAGAAAATTTATCTAGACCCCCATCAGAATGTTCTTTAGATAAGCTGCTTGCATTTGAAGATAGACTATTAGACGAGGCATAATGATATTCTTCTCTGTTGTATGCTGGTACATTTATAGGCCTATAAGAGCTACATTTTGTGCTTTTTATTGTCGGACTCGTTGGCCAAGAAGAACTTTGATCTTTACTGGTACATTGTTTTGGTTTATCATAAAGTTCATTAGTGCTTTTAGGGTGTGCCAAATCCTCCAATGAATTCTTAACTGGCTTAGAATTGAGAGAAAATTCTTCATCATAATCACACAGGTCTTTATCTGGAAACATAAACTTGTAATAATTTTCTACTAGTTTTTTACATTGATTCTCATCATTATTACAAGTATTTAACGGTAAATGTTCTATTGTACTATTGTATTGTTTATCGACATTGTTAATAGACTCAAAATTTGTAGTAATATTTTTGTCTGCATTTATTTGTTCTGATTGATGTTCAGTTTGTTCTTTATTATTTTCAAATGATTTTATGGGTAGTAAAACCATTTCTTTGTCACAAGACAAAACTAGTTCATTATCTTTGTTATTTTCCAAATCTTTTATGTTTGTGATATTTAATGAATTACCATTTTTTTCATATTTTAGAGATTCAAATATTTCATCTTTTGTAGGACCATAAAATGTTTCCTCGTCTATTTTTTTATTGTAATTGTTCATGTTAGTTAAAATTGGCGTTTTGTAATTAAGTTTATTGTCATATGGCAACTTTGCATTATCTTTTGATTCTTTTATAAGATCAAGCATAGTTTTCTAAATGTCTTTGAGAAAGGACTTATCGTATTAATATCTATCCAAGCTTTACTGCAAGTCTTTATGTTATCTAAAATACTTTTTATATAAACAATAAACTTTTCATCAACATCAATATCAAGTCTTGCTAAAATCTTCTCATAAAAAGATTTTTCTTTTTCTAAATTTTCGATCAATGTTGATACTTTCATAGACAAGAAGTATTCAAAGAAAAAAATAAATTTTAAATGACGTGGATTATTTTCATATCTTTTTAGCGCTATTTTCATGTATTTATAGAAAACAAAATCGTAACTATCTGATTCAAGTTGATCAAAATTGTTGTAAATCATGTCATAATATTCATCTTCAAAGACTTTAACAATTATATTCTCCATATGTTTTTTAGAAATCAACTCAAATGAATTTTTGATCAACGGAGAATAAAATTTTACAAAATTTTCCATGTTGTTTAACTCAATAGATTTGATGATCTTAGTTTCTTTTATTGAACTTTTAACATTTTTAGATGAAGTTATAATCTCTTCAATGGATTGTATATCAGAATATAGAGATTCAAATTTAGTAAATTCTCTAATTTTGTTTTTAAAACTAGCAATACACTTCTTTTCTAAACCCTCAATAACAACCATATCTCTGTTGTTATCAATTTTATCTTTTATGTGAGTTATTTTATCGGATATTTCATAGTAAATCTTTTCTAGAAGTTTTTCTAGTTCCTCGAATTTCAATAAATCATCTTTGATACTTTCTATAAAGTATAAACGAGATAAATTATGAAAAATGTGATTAATGAGTTTATACATCGTACAACTATATACATTGCTTACCCTTTCTACAGCATAAGTTATCGACAAATCGTTATAAACCTTTTCAAAGTCTTTGATCGCAAACAATATTTCTTGAAGATTTTCCTTTAAAATTTTTGATTGGTAAACAATTTGTTCGATCAAAGAACAATATTTTACACTAGTATTAAGCAGTTCAAGATTTATATCCGTGTCAGAAACAGTAAAACTATTTGTATTTTGAATTAAAGGATCAAGTGAAGACTTCATAATAGCTTTCTCTTTATTCCTAATTGATCCTTTGATAAATTTAATATTATTGATTTTCGTATTGTTAATATCTACATAGTAAAGGACATCGTTTTTCAAGTCATTAAATTCTATTTTAAACTTATTATCTTTGTTTTCAAGACAATAAACGTTTAAATAGAATGGCTTAGGAAGGTTTAAATTCCAAAGAATTCTATGACTGACCAATGCATCCTTATTAAAAGTATCTCTAGAATTGCGTAAACTATTGATCTTTTTTCCATTGTGGTCATAATATTTCAACGTGTGTATTTGTTTATCAGTGATTAATTTAAACATGACCTTATTCTCATTATTTGTTGTCCTGATTAATGTTTTAAGAAACAGGCAGATTTGAATAAAAATTTTCATAGGGCAAATTGCTTCTAGTTTATTTATTTGAAATGATAATCAATTTGATCAAGAAGTCATTCATTGTTGACAAATTAATTTGATATTTTCTTGAAATAGAATTTTAAAAAATGTAAAAATTTGAAGAAAATTTAAGTCAATGAAAAAAGCAAAATGTTTATGTTTTTAAAATGATTGATGTATAAATTTGATTAGATATTTTGACATACTAGAAGTATTTTTTGACTCGAAAAAACTGCTTTTATCTGTGTAAATATAGTATTGTTGCTAATTTTGATCAAAGGCATTTTTTCTTAAATTGGTGTATAAGAAGATAAAGTTCATTTTTAGAATGTATGGCCTATTGTTTCCATATTTTTTTACTTAATTTATTTCAAATTTTTTTCTCTTTTTGTTTTCACCTTTTTTAAGTTTCTTGTTTCAAGCTATTAAAAAATTAGCATCTAGTAATTTTAACTCATGTTTATGTCATGCAATATTTTACATTAAAGCATATTAAAGTTTTTTGTACTTTTATTATGTTTAACGCTTTAGAACTGCATAAGTTTGTACCAAATTACTTTTTTGTATGAATCAGCCACAAATTATTGATCACTTCTCAAATTTTTAATTTAATTTATTACAAAATAGATTTTTACAGATTTGTGTTTGGCGTAAAATTATCTTAATAACATTAAAACTAATAAATGAAAATTCAAACAATGTTTTTATTTAGATATTTAGCAAAACAGAAGCATTTACACGTAAAAAAAGAATTTTTAAGTATCTCATTACCATTTAATAATTTTAAAAGACAACAAATACAACTTGAACATTTATGTTATTTTTATCACAAATATTTTAGAAAAATGATTTCGTGTTTATTGACATCGCCTAACTTGGCAACAGTCATATTTTTCTCAATATCAACACACTTGGTCAAATATCCCAAACCTCTACATTTACCCCTTCTAAATGCAAATCCACTGCGTATAACTCTTCCCACTTGTTCACCATCCTGTTTTATTATTTCATTTTTGTTTACACTTCCTTTGGGCAATTCAAAATAAAAATATTTTAGATTTTTATCATTGTTAAACACAAACAAATCTTTTATGTCAATCTCTACACGCTTACCCTTTGGGGTTCGTTCAAATTTACCAATAATATCCTTGTTAATGGTCTTCTCATATTCCTTAAAATATTCAGATTGAACACAATCGAACGGATAATTCATTGTGCCTTCTTCTAATGCTATTCTTTCAAGTTCAGTTATAGACACAGGTATAAATGATTCTTTAATAAGCCACATCCATGTATTCATGGCTTTTTGTCTTGATACAAAAATAACACCACCTTTTTGATTATTTTTTAAGTAAAACAAATCCAATCCTTCTGGTTTTAAATTGAAATTATCTGGTACATTGATCAACAAAAAAGAGCATTCAATATTGTCAACAAACTCAAGGCCTTCAAATATATTTTTATCGATTACTTCTTTTATATAAGAAATAATTAAATATTCACCAATAACACCTACCTCTATTTCTTCGTTATCAATTTGCTTTTTAATTACAAATCCTTCTTGGGATTGACTTGCTAAAAAGTGCATCTCATTTCGCCTATAAAGTTTTGTTTGTTTATAAGTTTGATCAAACACAAAACCTCTTTTTAAGGACTTGTAAATGTACTTGCTGCTCTTTAGATTCCTAGTAAAAGGAAGGTGACAATTAAATATTTTTATCATTTTAAATCGTTTATAATACCAAGTGTGTGTTTTCAAAACATGTCTATCTTTCCTTCTCGTATTAGTTTTCTTCCTCATATAAGATCTTGACCTTCTTCTTTGATAAAATTTTAATCTTTGAAACAACATACTCTTCTTTCTAGTGTTACTAATGGCTGCTTCTATATGTTTAATGTCTTTTAATCTTTCATCAACAAAATCAGAAACATTAAAACAATCTTTGTTGTTCATAAGAATGGGATGTGAAAAATAAAAAATAATTTAATTTTTAAAATACAGTGGCAAGTGTGACAATAAGTTGTTAATTACATTTGAATTAGCAGGTTCAATGATTAGAATTGTATTACTTCCAGAGGGTATTTGAGTTCTTCCAGCATCGATAATTTTGTTGTATCGAATATTGTGCTTATGTAAAACTGTCGATAGACTTTTTATTTCTTCAATAGATGCTTCTTACAATTAAGGGGCCTGGAAAGGGGCTGCAGGTAGGTAACTTTGCAATCTGCAGGTTGGGGCTAAAAAATAAAAAAATAAAAAAAAATAAAAGCGCCATTATATTGATTTACAGTCTAAAACAAGTTAAATTTTTTGTTTCTTACTATTTAAAATGCTTTTATTAGCTTTTTAAGTCTTTTTGATATTCTTTTTAATCAGTTTTTTTAAAATAGCCATTTCTAGAGATATCCCTAGCTGTTTTTTTTCTTCTATTGATTTATAATTTTAATTTACACATGTATCATCGTTTTTAGTCTGTATAAAATTGATTCCACTATACGTAATTTTTTTTAATTTATTTTTTTCTCAAGACTGCAAAAATTAATTAAACAAAGACAAAAAATTCTTTAGCTTGTTTAGGTATATTTTCCAATGTACACACGGATTTATATTTTATTTAAAATTATAGATCAATTGATTTTTTAATAATTCTAAGAAATTAAAAAAATAACCTTAAAATTTTAGAGGTTTCTAGGAGGGTCCCTAGCTGGTTTTTTTCGTCTTTTGTTTTTGTTTTTTATAGTAAATTATATTATGTGTTTATTTGTCAATATAAAATTGATCCGCATATACACACGTCAAAAATTTTAATCAATTTTTTAAGGATGCAAATAAAGTGATGAAATTTGACAAATTAGATACGTTACAAGACTTATAATAGACAATGTTGTGGCTTTACTTTTTTCTCTTAATTTCTAATTTATCATTTATTTTACTGATTTTTTGATGAGTTTTCAAAATCGGCATTTCTAGAGATATCCCTAGCTGGTTTTTTTGCTCTTTTACTTTAGAATTATTAGATACAAATGTACAGTAATTGTTAGATTGTATAAAGTTGATCCGACTATACTAAAATTAAAGTAAACATTATAAAAAAAATAAAAATGTGGGGCGTGGTAAGGATCACGGGATCAACTGGGTGTCTTGAAGGAGGAATGATTATAGGTGGGAAGTCATACAAAAAAGTTGACTCTTTGGCCCCATGTTCAGTTCACACGCCAATATTAATGTTAACAATGAAAAATAATAATTGCATTAATCTATAAAAAAAGTTATTAATTGTTGTGTGTTAATAGCAATATTCTTAGTCATGGTTATGATAGAAAATGCCTTTAAATATTTTGTAGTCTAAGTCTGAATCATAGTTAGAGAAAATATTAGGTAGGATGTTAGGAATGGTGACTTTATTTTATGTTTTATCAATTGTAATTAATGTATTTCTAAAAGAGACGAAAAAAAAATTATCTAAATTGCGAATGAATTTTCGATAGTTAAATTTAAAAGCATAAAATTACAGTATCAATTGCCTTGTTTCATTATTAAGATTTCCGTATTACCCCTTATTATGTATCACCTCTTTTTGACTACTTGTTTAGTTAAATGTGACAAATTCGAATGATTTAAAAATTTATAAGAGGACATTGCAACACTTTTTATAAAATTAGGTAGTACGAATTATAAATATTTTATTAAGTATCTAATCTTAAATTTATTAGAAAATGATTTAATACATAGTATTTTAAATTTACATTCTAAACCCATTTGATATAATCCTACCTCTGTAACCCTGATTTTTAATTATGATGATTAAAATCCTTTTAACTCTTTTAGTAACCCGATTAACACTAATATATGTCCATGGTCTGACCATGTAGGTAGGGAAGCTTTTTCAGAAAAAATTGATTAAGAAAAAACAATTTTTTTTTGAGATACAAAATAATATTAAAACACAAATACATATAATATTCTAAGTAAATAAAATAAAAGTAAGATATTTTAATTTGATACTTTTCATTGAAACGTTTTAAAACCTAGACTTTTTGTCAAAAAAAAATAAAAAATTGCCTAAGTGTCAAAAAAAGTACCATCCTCGGTTTAGTTAAAAATCAATAGTTAGAGTACTTATTGCCTTGAAGTACATGTGCATGTTCATTCGTTCCAAAAAGTCACTTTAAAAAAAATTTAATTTTGAAAAAATTTTATTACAATTATGTATTTAAAGAACAAAACAAACACTAAACATAAAAGCAATTAACAGTAACTTTTATTTGTATTAGTTTTTAGTTCTTTATAGTACTTAATAAGTGATAATTTTTACTGATTTTAAACAAAAAACTGTTTTTTCGCGATTACTTCTCTAAAAGGTTTTCGGACGGTTCTTATATTTTCAGTACAGGATTCTTTGTGGTTTTTTCGATAGACTGAGCATATTTTTGGAACATTTCAGACTGTAACTATGTAATTCAATTTTTCTTGTTTCTTTTAATTGAACAATTCTTATAGCCCATAAGGAGAAAATTAAAACTGAAACATTTAGAAAGCGGGGTAAAATTAGAAAGAAAGTAGTGTAAGCCCTATAGTATTGTAGCAATTGAAAAAAAAAATTTACGTAAAACATGTTGCAAATTAAACCAATAGAAACTAGTTAAATTAGTAATTATTCAATTAAATTTTAGCTTTTATAATCTCAATATTAGTATATCGTATTTAATGATCATGTAGTCCTCATTCATTTCTTATTGTTAAAGGAACCATAAACAAAAAATGCATGATCAAGAAAAGGAAGAAAGATATTGAATATGATCATCAAATAAACAAACTAAATACAATATTGATGTATAAAATAAGGTTTAACAAATAACTAGAGATAATGTGCATTAAATTGGTGTAAAGAAAATAATAAACTTTAATTTAGTCTAATAGACAGTTTTTTTCTTATAAAAAAAGGGTAAACTAAACCTTGAACCCGTGTAAAAAATTTACCAGTGTTTCATCAAGCATAATAATCCCATTAAGCCACAACAAGTTATCAGTTCGTAATGGTAAATATATAATATTAATATGCAAGCAAGAAAAAAATGGTTTTCTGAAGCTTTTAAAACAGTTTAGATACAAATTAAACATTTAAATATTCGTATCAATTAGGTTATATTCAAAAAATCTACTCTCAAGATCTATAAAGTTGTAACTATCCACTTTTCAGATCATCGTATTTTGGATAACTTTTCTAGTTCAACTCCCATTTGTAACACGGACAAATATTTGAAGATTTTAAGGATATAAAAAGTAGAAATAGAGAAAAATAAGAAATTAACTAGTTGTTATAAGTGTTTTTTTCTATAAAATATTCATAATTGCTATTCAAAGCATGATACAGGCCTTTAAAAATCAATTTTTTAATTTAAAATGAAAAATAAAAATGGCTAAAAAGTCACTAATTGCGTTGTAATTATGATTTTAAAGAATTGAAAATCCATGTTCCTATAACCCCCTTGAGAACCAAGAAAATTTATCCACGTTCCTATACCCCCCTCTGAAACCAGTGAAGAATCCACTTGTCATAACCTTAAATAGAGAACTAAGGAAACTTATCCGTATCAATACCTTACTTAGAGAACCAGCAAAGAAGGTAGGTACCAATATCCCACGTAGAGATTTAGTAAAGAGTTTACGTATCAATACCCCAATTTGAGAACCAAGAAATTTATTCGTATCAATACCCCTTTTAGAGAACCATTAAATTTCAAACGTATCACAACCCCTTTTAGAGAACCAAGCATTTATAAATAACAATACCCCTCAGAAAAACAAAAAAATTTATAAGTATACCAATACTTCTCTTGTAATCGAAGCAATTAGAAATTTTTTAAATAGCATTTATTACAAAACAAGATTATCCGTTGTCAACATTTATAAATAGAAAATTCTGAGAAGTAGAAAGTCTTAACAAATGTGTATTATAAAGAAAAGCAAGTTTAGTATTGGCAATGTATAATTTGTTGTCAAAGTGCTACAAACATTTATAAAACCAATTCCTTTGTAAGGTTTGTCCCTTTGTCAAATGATACCCTTTAAAATTAGAATATTGCCATTATAATTGTCAGATTGGTAAGACAAACTTATTATTATTTTTTTGCATGGGTTAAAAGAAATATTAATTTTTAAGTAAATAATATTCTAGTTTTCTAAAATACGAAGAGACATTTGAGTCTCTACGACAATTTTAGTATCAAGTTTGTAATAAGCTTTAAATTGAGACCAACTTACAGTCGATATTGCTAGACCAATAAATTAGTATTATATTTTATGTCGTATTGATGATTTAACAAGAAGAGTATTTGTAAAAGTTAGGACTTTTTTTATTAGTAAAATATTTTACGATGTTTTTTAGTTGATACATACACCCTTAAAACAATGATTATGGATCAAGCAATGAAATTTCTGAGTGAGAAAATGAGCTTATGAGCAGATAAGAATGGGATTTTATTTCATTTCACTGCGATTTTCTTCACTAAAAAAACAAAAGAGCAAAGAGATTCATTACGAGAAGAAAAATTTATTTTAAAAATAACGAAAATATAAGAGAATGCAATAAGAGTGTTGTAGATGTGTGTTACATTTATCATTTAGAAGTAGGAATGTCTCCATAAGAAAAGGACTAGAATTTGATTAAGTGGAAAAAGAATAGATGTTACAAAACAGTTTTTTAATGCAACATAAGAGAGTAAACCAGGACACAGAGTTTGTAATTTAAGGATAGTAAATATTCTAAAAAAGAAAATAAGCTGTATTTATAAGTGTATGATAACTGTGATACGTTCAAATAGAAAATGTTTTGCATAAGAGACATTATAATCAGAAAAAGATCTTTATGGATACAGATTAATTGTCTTAAGAAGGGCATGTTAAATATATTCTATATTATTATAAGTTATAATTTACATAAATGAATGCTGCTGTTCAACAATAGAAATTTAATTAGATATTATAGGCGTCTAAAAACGATTTTAAAGTTATAAGAAAAAAGGATTTCATTATACGTTAATTATGAATTTAAGTGCTTTAAAATTTAAGTTCAAATGATATTATTTAAAAATCCACAATCTTATGACGACTTTTAAAATTCTTTGTTACAATATCTTATAGTGACTATCTCAAGTTATCTTATTAGTGGTGGCCAAATACACATATCTTAATATAAACCTCAAGTTATCTTAGTAAAACCAATTAAAATTATCTTAGTGATCATCGTTATTCTTATGACCTCATAATGAATTATAATTAAACAAACCGCGTTTTAATTAAAGAAAGATGTTGAGCAATCGTATCTATGTAAGTAGGTAGAGGTTAGTAGTTTTAAAAAGAAATATATTAATGAAAAAGAGAATTTTTGATGTTTTATATTGCAAATTAAACTAATTGTCGCCTAAGTTAACTCATCAATCTTAAATCCTATTGGATTGTAAACTAAAAAACATCTTCTTCATGATCACCTGCTCTGTATCTTCAATATTTTTCTTATTTTTACACTTAAGTTAGAACTTACATATCGCTCTTTAAAATCTGATTAATTTCTTTGCTCTAAAAAAAGTTACATATACGTTAATAATCATATTTCTCTCTTATTAAATATAAAAAACATATTACTCTTCTAAATTCTTTGTCAAAATCTTTATTCCTTCATTGATCTCTCTCACGCTTACATAAACACAAAATATCTATGTTATTAATGGCCTTGAAATTTGAAAATTTATCAAACCCAAAGGAAGAAGAAAAAAATATTAAAAAAATAGAAAGTGTAAAATTTAAAAGTACGTGATTTTACCACAAAATGTGTTTAAATAAACGATATTGGCATTTTTAATGGTTAAAAGAATTGAAAGATGCATTTATTAAAGATTAAAATTTATAAATGATGTCTTTTTCATAGTTTGTAATTCAAAACAGTAAATACCGTTGTTAAAGAGTCATTAATTTATAAATATCTTCCCAGATCACACATGTAGACCCATCTCATCAAGATTACCACTCTCATTTAGATTATAACTATGAATATCCACCATTCCATCCAGATTGCCATTTATACAAATTTAACAACCATTTCCATCCAGATTATTACTCAGACAGATCCATAATTACATCCAAAACATCATTTACCTAGGATCTCATTTATCTTATACACAATTCATCCAAACATTTGTTTAATTCACCACTCATAGAGCATCCTCCATTTTTAGCAATCTAAATCCAATTACCATTCATCCTAATCCCATTTAATGCCATTATTATTGGAATTCACAAGCTTATTAAAACAATTATCCATTTACACTCTTCAGTAATATTTACTCTTAATGCGTCGTGATTTTATAATTTATTTTGAATTTTAAAATTTATCATCACTAAAGGAGAAGAAGTATTTGATGGGTAATAAGGATTGAGCTTACTAAATACAAAGGAATTAAAAGTTTTATAGTTAAAACAATGTTGTCTTTGACCTGTTGAAAGTTGCATTTTACTTTAACATTGATATTACATTCAATGCTTTGTTTTGAGGGAAAAGGATGATATTGATAAGACAAAATAAATTAAATCTAGAGTAATAAATGTCAACTAATGAAATAAAATTATTTAATAAATGTGTTTTGTTTGAAAGGTATATGTTAGTAATATTTATGTATTGTAATTACAAAATTTTAATCGATTTAAAAACCAATGTCATCAGATCAATTTTGGAGAGACTTGTTTGTGGGAATTATAATCAACTAGTACTAATATGAAACGAGACTGATAAAAAGAATAATATTGTAATTAACATTTAAGATAAAAAAAAACATTAGATATATTTATATTAGTCAGATGGTCACTGTGCTAGTAATCCTAATAAAAAATCAAATTCTCATATTTAATTAAGTTTACATAAACAAAAGAATTAAAATAGGTATCGTTTTACCCATTTACTTCATCATCATATCAAAAAATATTTACATTACCAGAGAAAAGTCTTACTTGTATAACTCAAAACATCATTAGAATTTTCAAAAGTTACAAAAATATGAATTGATTTAAATTTTACAGTCTTTTTATATGATCACTGTGTTTGCTAAAAAATATTCAAATTACAAAATTTACTTTTATTAGCATTAATAGAAAAGATATGTTAGTATCAAACATTCGTAAATTAGAAATCAACACAAGAATAAAGAATGCTTGGATATATGCTAGTCTAGAACTAGTTAATTATCAGATCATTGTAAAATTAACAACTTTCATAGTATAACTCACAGTTAAAATCAAAACCAACATGAAATTATTGAAAGTAGATGTATCACTATAAGAAAAATGGATTCATTATAAGATTTAGAAATATTCAACGTCAAGTTATCATAAGAAGGTGTATTAAAATATTTTTAAGAAAGATCTAAAACAATGTTTGATGACCTGTTACAGATAAAAAATGCGACGATTTATATTTGATGTCATTGTTTGACTATTGGCAACAGATAAGAAAAAATAAAAGAAAGTCTATTGAATATTGTATCATCTGTCATGAAATTATAATTGATAAGTTTGTATCAAATACACATTTTTTAATAATATAATAATAAAACTTGTTAGTAATAAAATCCTTATTCCTTAGAACGCAGTATTAATGACTTTCCAAGTGAATAGAGATTTAAACGATTGAAGTTGTTTGCTTGGATTTATTAAACCAAGTCTATGTACAAACAGTTCTAACAAGCCTAATAAAATTGAAGTATGAATTTCGTGTTATTGTTGTGTCATCACGTTGAAGTTGTGAAATTTTATAATGTAAAAAGAAGAATTGAAAGGATAAATTTATCTAGTTTACGATTTAATCAAGAAATAAGTTTCTCCATATCAAAAATACATTTTGTTTAAGTCTAATTTAAGTATTTTTGTAATTTAGTAATTGTGTAACTCAACTTCAAATTACAAATAAGTAATAAACATAATTTCAAGTGATAAATATAAATTTTTATGACTAAAATACTGAAAACAACATTTCTTAGATTGGCACATAAATTCCCTCATATAATCATATGAACAGCTTGGCTTTGAAATACTAAGAAGATGGATTACGAGAAAAGTAAATGTATTAAACAATCTAAGAAGGACTTCGATTATAAATTGCCACATTAGGGTTTGACATATCGTAAAATCACATACTCAATTATACTATAGACTTAGAGATCTTTTGGTTTCAAACTATTATTGTTAAAATCCTTGTTAAACTTTATATTAATCAAAGAATCAGTACTTATACAAACCTCTCGAAAGTTACTGCCTACTCAACACCTATGTGACTACAACATAGACAAGTTAATTGCCAAAGATTCATTATTTTGGAATACAATAAAATTTAAAATTTACACTCCAGTATTAACCATTCTTTATGCATGTTTTAAATTTTTATTTTGCGAGTTAGGAATGTATTAAGCATTTATTAACAACTTACTAAATACCAAAAAGATCAATATATGAAGAAAACCTTGGGGTGTATTATATTGTATATAAACTGAAGCAACGACAAGTAACAAGTTGGAGTGTAAGAGTTGGAAAGTTTACTGATGAAGATGGTTAACTAGTGCAGACGAAGTAGGTGTAAGAAGCGGAGTAAAGAAGTAGAAAGTAGGAGTTCCAATTTGTAAAATGATAATAGAACTAGAAAACCTTCAAAATTTTAAATGTAATCAAATTTTGCATATCTTTATTGAATATAGAGAGAAAAACGGTTACTGAATAGTTTTAAAAAGCAAATGAGGGATAACAGAACTCTTATCTCATTATAATAACATACCTAAAAAATAAATATTAGAATAAATTAATCCAATATAAATAGTTTAACTGTGATTAAATTATAAATATCTTGTAACAAAAAAGCATTTTTAATAATATAAAATGATATTGAAAAACCACAACAGGAAATTTTGAAATACATCTATAACATACTTTTTACCTTATAATTATGAAACTACGAATAAAGTAAACATTATATCACTAAACATTACATTTTATGATTTAAAAATTGAAAATTTGGGATTTTCATTGATTAGAGCAAGTATTATTTTTTATAAAATTATAAAAAACCTTATTTTTTATCATAGCTTAAGTTTAAAATTGATCTAATAAATTAAGAATTAGAACTAAGACCAAAAAATTGGGGAATTATTTTTTAAAAAGATATTAATATTGACCAAATTATCTCAATACTAAAATAAATTATCCTTCATTGATATAAAAGAAAATTATGATTTTAAAAAGTCTATTTACAATTTACAATGACGTATAAAGTTAATAAAAAGATATAAAAATATTTGATGAGACAATATTTAAGTTTTTACTCAATCAGAATTTTATAAAATGTGGATTCAGAATCATCAAAAAATTACAAATTTGGCAAGTTACAATGGAAAACATCTTGTTAAATTTAAAAATGTAAGACTTGTGGAAATTTATTTGAATTACATTTAAAAAATTTATAATATAAGAATAGTATGATGAAATTTATGGACAACTATATTTTATCATTTGATTGTACACTTTAGTGATAACAAATAAGAAAGTAATACTGAGAACATCAGTGAAGAAAAATCAGAGTCAAAAAAGAAATAATAATTGTAGAGAAGGCAATTAGAACACAAATAATGAATAGATTTAGTAACCAAGAAACTTCGATTTAAATACACACGTAACTAGAGGATAATATTTTATCATAATACTGTATACATACGAACTTATTGTATTTCTAAAATACCAAAGATAAGATTGTAAAATAAATACTGTTGGAGGAAAACCAAACAGGATAACATGAATTAGGTATTCTTGGAGGCAATATAACATGTCATCTAAGGATCTTTTAAATGATGCCAGATAGAAGTTGAAACTTTATGGATTCTGCAGTTTAACTGTTGTATATCAGGTTTAATTGATCATAATTCTGATTAATTAACATTTAATTTAAGCTTATTTAAAAATAGATTGATAATATTATATCAAAATATATGGAAGAAAATGTAGTAATTGACTAAAGTATCTCAACAGATGACCCACATAGAGATAATAGCCTAAAAAATCGAAGTTATTCCATTTCAAAATGGAATATATTGCTTGTGTACTATGACCCCCAACAAACATTTATCATTAAGTGCCGTATGTTGCTGAAGCTACATACATAGTAAGTCATTTTCATCCAATCTCGACCGATCTAAAGAGCGGCCAAGGTGAAATCAGACTGTCACTTAACATGGGGTACCGAACTTTTCTACTTTTATATTAAGTTTCCCTCCAAAATGATTTTTCCTTGGTTTTTGGAGGGAAATTATAAAGTCAAACTGAAATAAAATCATTATTAAAATAATATTATACCACTATATCTCTGTTTATAAAATATAATTAGTTGCTTTAATACAGTCATTTCCTTTATATTCAGTTATATCTATACCAATCGTAATGTTTAGTCTCAAAAATTTAATATATTTGAAATTTTTGACATGGATCAATCAAAATGAGTATCGTTTATTTTTGAAATTTGTGGGAAGAAAAAGTTTATACAATATTGAAACAAGATTTAATAATTTATTGGTATGTTGTATTTTTTCATATGTTGATCAAAATTGCAATATACTCATCAATTATTTTGTAAACGAGCAATCGAAAAAAAGCATCAGAAATATTTCTAAGCAATTACAAAAAAGCATCTATAACATAATTGGGCCAACATTATTTTGCTTATCACTTCTGTACTTTGCATAATAGAAAGATTATATAACTTTACTGGCTGCTTTTGTATCATTTGTGAATTCATAAAATCAAAATGCTCTATAATTCATTAGAAATTAGTTAACTGTTCAGATATAAATAAATAAAAATGTAAATAAACTTGTAATCTTATAAAAAATATTTAATTATGAAATTTTAGAAAGTTCTCTTGAAACAAATTAAAAATATTTTGAAAGTTATGTCAAATAAAAGAAATCAAATTTTATGAAAGCAATAACTTATACCATAGCATCTTTCTGTAATTATAAAGATCCATTGTTATTTGAACTCGTAAAGTTTTTATTTTGATCGATATAGTAAACAAGTAATAGGTAGACAAATTGTTTAAATTTTTTGATAAGAATAAAGTTTTTAACACAAAGAAGCATTTTATTTTTCATTTAAACTACCAGTATATGAAAATTTTAAATAAAATTGTCACAATAATTTGTTTATTTACACTCTTAATACTATAACTCACTGTTTGAAAAGCAAAATAACTGCTTCAAATTTGTTTTACTATATATCATATAACAAAGGTCATTTCAAAAAAATCATTGAGTTTTAATAAGAATTACATGTTATGTTATACAATTGGTACATTATTTATATGTAGTGTATGCTTTTTTTTTGAATTTGTGTTATTCTTATTTTTGAAAAACTTCACCAGGGGAAACTTCGAAAAGTGCCAAAAAACCACTAAACACATTATTGTAATAGTTGAGTAGAAATTGTAAAAACCAAACATTTAGTATCAGAGTAAGACCATGAAATCTCTTTTTATGTTGTAGTTTTAATTAATATCGGGAGCCGGAGGCAAAATATCGATTTAAGAAAAAATAGAAAAACCATTGTTGTTAGTTTCTCTTTTAACGTATTTTGTCTTTTTTTGTCAAAAAATGTTGTTTTCTCCTATAGCTTAATATTACAGAGCTTTTTTCAAAAAAAAAATGTATTTAAATAAAGCAATTTGAATCATGAGGAATGCAAAAACAAAAGCTGTTCATGACCTTAGAAATGTATATTAAAGTTTTATGTGCGCTTGATAGTCAAATATATGTTTTAATAAAAATTTATACAAAATGCAATATATAGACCATTATAGAGCCGGAGAAAAGGATATCCTGCCTTTAGCAATTACAACATACTGTTTTAGATTAAAATATTTTGTAAAATTTCTTCGAATTTTTGAAAATTGAAAAACATCACTAGGGGAAACTTTGAAAAGTGCCCAAAAACCACTAAACACATTATTATGACGACTGAGGAGAAAATGTAAAAACCAACTATTTAGTATCAAAGTAAGACCATGAAATCTCTTTTTGTGTTGTAGTTTTAATTGGTGACGGGAGCTGGAGGCAAAAAATCGATTTAAGAGAAATTAGAAAAACCATTGTTGTTACTTTCTCTTTTAACGTATTTTGTCTTTTTTTGTCAAAAAATGTTATTTTCTCCTATAGCTTAATATTACAAAACTTTTTTCAAAAAAAAAATGTATTCAAATAAAGCAATTTAAATCATGAGAAACGCAAAAACATACGCTGTTCATGACCTTAGAAATGTAAAATAAAGTTTTATGTGCTTTTGATAGTCAAATGTACGTTTTAATAAAAATTTATACAAAATGCAATATATAGATCTATATAGAGTTGGAGAAAAAGATATTCTGATTTCAGCAATTGCAACATACTGTTTTAAATAATAAAAATTTGTAAATTTTTTTAGAATTTTTGAAAATTGAAAAACATCACTAGGGAAAAAACTCTAAGAAAAAAATGGAAAAAAATAAAAACGCGAGTTAAGAATCAAAAACTATTTAATGCGATTAAGTGTTAGTTGTAAGAGCCGAAAACTAACTCTTAACTTGATCTTATTGTGTAAAACAAGGCCATAATCAGAGAAATAAGTAGAAAATATTATATGATGAAATCTAGATTGATTCATGAGAAAATTAAAACACAATATGTTATGAATGGTTGATTTTATTTTATAAAATATGACACTGATGTTTTCATGATCTGAAACATGTTTTATTGCAGTGTTTCAGAGATTTTTTTTAACTATAAAAAATTTGTTCTGTCATAATCATGACTAAAAGCAGAAATAAACCAAATTTAACACTTAGTGATAGTGTTTTGGTTTATGTCAACATCAAAAACTGTTTTCATCTCTATCCTGTTTTTCAATTTTAACCCTAATGAACACCAGATAAGTATGTCCTTAAAATGGTAAAAAAGAACAAATTAGTTGTAGGTCTTCAGTACATAATAAATTATAAAATATCTATTGATTTGATTGTAGATATTAGAAAAGGTTTAATGCTTTGTATTACATTTCAGATATTAATTTGTTTTTTAATGTTATCTATGTTTATTCCTACTTTACATAATTTAAATTTTTAATTTATTTTTATCGACCACTTTAATTAACTAATTTAACAAAGAATTAATAACTGTTTGGAAAAAACAGTTTATTAAAGTATTTTTTTATAAAACAAGTTTATGATGTTTAAAAAGAATTAATGCATGATAAGTAGATGCACACTATAAATTTTTAATTTCGTTTCGATAAAAAAAATTTAAAGAATGAAAAAGGTTTAACAAATAAAAGTGACAATTTTGAAGATAAGTCCTCTTCTTTCTTAAAAAATATATTTTGTTTTACTTTAATGTAGATAGAGAGTGTATTGAACTAATACAAAGTCATAGTCTCCATGTTCTTCAAATTTTAACTGCAAAAATAATTCCAGTTCATGTAAAATTTAAGACAATCTTAGTGTATGTAATTCATGAAAGTTCAAGATAATATTAGTGTATTTAGATTTCTAAAATGAAAAAAATCCTGGTACATGAAGATCATACAAATTAAAGACAATCCCTGTACACGTAATTTTTCAAAATTAATGACATTCCCAGTTCATTATAATTACAAAATAACAGTGTATGAATTCATAAACATAAAATACCTTAAGTGTGTTTAGATATAAACCATGAAGATAATTCCAATGTGTGTAATTGCTAAAAATTAAGTTAATCCTGTTGTATTTAGATCATAAAATTAAAAACAATCCAGTATATGTATAAAATAAAATCTAAAATCATTTCATCGTAGTTAAATTTTAAAATTCAAGACAGTCTTAGTGTATGTCATTTATAAAAATGCAAATAATCCCATTTAATATACCAAAAAAATTAAGACAATCGCAATATGTACGTGTATTAACAAACATTTGAACAACCCCAGCATTAATTGATTCTTTAAAATAAAAATAATCTCATCGTATGTAATTCTTAAACGTTAAAGATACTCATAATGTATGTAATTCATAAAAATTAAAGACAATATTAGTGTATTTAGATTTCTAAAAATTCAATTAAGCCAGTGTAAAAGTATTCTTCAAAATTGAAGACATTCCCAGTACAAGTAATTTATAATAATTAAGACAACATAGAATTGTAAACTTATATTAATAGTAATATCTTCATTATAAAACTTGTATTTTCTATTATATTAGAATAAATCTTGTTAAGTTTTGTTTGTATCTCAGTATATTCAAATAATCCAATCACATTCTCGTAATTAAATATCTTGTAAACAATAAAAAATCATTTTGACATTCTCAATGTTATCTTTAAATACATAATCTACAAGCAAAACAATAATCTAATATCCACCCTACTCCACCTGTTAATAAATATTTCGAAGTCATATCTAATTTATTTAACTTTACAAAATTCTAAGAGAATACGATGTTGTGGTTACATCCTATAAAAAACAATTAAAAGCTCTTTACAATTATCGTCCATGCATATAAATTTCAATTAGTGTTTAATCCATGGTCTAATTATGAAACTAATCTTAAACTCTAAGCTCTAAATCAATTCAGTCATTATATTATCGCGTTTCCTTTTATATTTTTTTAATTTATCAGTCCATAGCTCGTGAGCTCTTACAATTTTGTAATTTATTTAAGTCTTCTTTCTAATTTATAACCAATAAAAACAAATTGGCATCATCTTTATGTTTTGTAATTTTAAAATGGTGATTTACAATTGCTTATTCTCTCCCATCACGTATTTGCTTTCTGATGGTTTTTGTCAACAAATAGAAGATGCAGTTAAAAAACAAAAAGAAGACATGGGCAAGGAAAATATAAAGAACATTTGAAATGCTTTTAATGTACAAAATAGATAGAAAGTATAAATTTATCTTATACTATGTGTATAGAAAGGCTTGGTTGGATGTATTAAGAGTATATTGTAATATTTAGTCCTTAATTATGCGATCAGAAGTTCGGTATAAAATTTATAAGCAATGGAGATCCTTGTTACAAACTTAATTTAGAGATTATGGCGTCTTAATTAATCATTTCAGAAAAATAAGATCATAAAGCGTACATCATTTATTGGTAAATGCCTGTATCTTCTCCTATTGACAATGTTTCTTTTAAAATAAATTACAATTACCAAATTAACATTGAAATCATAGTGCCGGTTCTTAAGTTATCGCCTTTCTCCACAACAATTGAATCATTCTCACATCTATAAAAAGCCTTTCATATTTACGTAAACCTATTTTTTTCTGCTTATGCATTCAATCCCAATTGTCCCCAATCTTATTTTCATTAAAATTTTCTTTGTTTTTTTTTGTAACCCTCACAGCATAACCAACAAACTCATTATTCTCTATTACAATTAACCCTGGACCTTTCTTAAGATGTTAATAGAGTACATATTTAATAGCACCATGATTGTATTATTGTAGCTTTTAATCGGTCTTTAACACTTTTCTACTAGATTACCAATATACTGCTACTTTATAGCTTCTCTTAAAGTCTTTGTGGCTCTTTCTATACGGCCTTTGCTTCTGTAAGTTTCCAATCCTACCTTCTTATGTTAAATACCATTCTTCAAACACTACTCTTCAACAGATTATTACAAAACTCCCTTCCATTGTCTGTTACTATTTTATCTGTAAACCCATCTATATTTATCCATTCCTGTATCGCTTTGATCAACATCTTAGATATCACAGTACAACGCCCCAAAATCTAACTTGAAATAATCAATCCCCACAAAAACATATCTCTAATTTTCACCACTTCTATGACCAATTACATCAAGAGCTATCTTTTTCTATTACTTCCTCTATGTTACAATTTCACATCCACCATTGGTAAGCTGTTATCATTTCTACAAACCTCACACTCTTTTTACTCTTGATATCTAATCGTTCATTCCTGGTTAGCCAGAATCTGTTTAAAAAATTTGTGTACCTTTAACTCTTCGACGATTCTATTTCTTGTGTACTTCTTTTATAGTTTCTTCTCTTTGCTCCTTTGCCAGATCTTTTACTTTTATCTGATATAAACTCCCAATGTTTGCTACAATTCTTGATAATCGTGTCTTATTGATCTTCCCTTGTTTCTAATTTTTTCTATCAGATGTTTTTAAATTTCTCCAGATTCTGCCACGATCTCATATTTCCGATCAAATTCATTTGCATAATCATCTCTGATTTCACATACTCTACTGTATAATCAAATTTCTGAATTTTCTCTATCCAAAAATTTTATCTATTATCATCATAAATGGTTTTCTCCTTATCTCATTCAATGCTTTGAGATCTTTCATTAGATAAAACTTCATTCTTCTTAAATTACTCTCAAAGAATAGTCAATATTTCCTTCTCACTGAAAGTATCTTCTCTTAGGTGGTGATAAAGTCTTGGAAACCTACAATTTGGGACCTAACTTCCTTCATTTTCTTTTTGTGATAAAATAGAATCTAAACTAGTATCAAAGGCATCTGTTCTCAACATGAACTCTTTTATGTCTAAGATTCTCAAATCACTCATATACCTCAATGCTTGTTTCAAATCAAAATAAGAATAGTTCATTTACATTTTGTACTCTTTTTAATGCATCATTTAATTTATCGAGTTATAAGAATATTACGGTGTGAAATCCCAAAAATCGTCTTAACTCCTCGCATTTCTATGGTCGTTTGTACTAAAGCGCTCTCTGCTTATAAACTCATATAGTTAAATGTCCGTTACAATAAAATTTTATTTCCTCTTTTTTTAATTACCCCTCTCCTTATAAATCTTCAGACCACGATTTCTAAATTTCTTCATCAGGTTCTCTACAATCTCATTATGCTTATTTTCATCGTTTACATGCATTGCAATGTCATCCACATAGACTTCTATCCCATTTTATCTAACTTAAAATCCTTTATTCATGGTCCTTTGCATTATATATTTAATGAGAAGAGTTATTGACCGTAATTACCATGGTATACAACTAATATACTCTAAGATAAATTCAAAAGAAGTCTTATGTTTTTGTTCTTCTTTTGATCTTTCATTGTAAAAAGCGAGAATTCTTCGTCACTTACAATATTCTTTATCAAAGGCAGTTCATAAGAATCTTTATCTGCCAATTAAGTTACTTACCGATCTAATCCCTCCATTTGGATTCGTTATTGGATTACTCTATTCACTTGTAACTCTTCTTATTACTCTTCTAATCTCCAAATCATACAAAAACTCCTTAAACCTCTTTCTTAAATATTTGTTGACCAAATGTCATTTCCTAATAACTTTCTCATCTTATTTAGTCTTTATACCGCATTTAAATCCTGTCAAATACTTAATTTTCTCTTGATCCTGACCAATTGCCTCTGTGTCTTATCTATTTAACTTCTAATTTCTCAACGTACATAACTCTCTTAGATTTTCTATCAATATCCTCAACAAAACTTTCAATATTATTGATTTTCTTATTTTGCCCATATAAATCTCGTCACTTTTCTCTGTAATAATGTTTCTTTTAACAACGTCTATACGATCACTCACTCTCCTTGTGTCCTTCTCACAACAAACAAAGAAACACTCTCCTTTCTTGAACACCTATTCTCGAAATAATTTAGCATTCACTATTCCTTTCTCCTTCCATTACTTTGCATTTATCACTAAAAATCCTATTCATATTTTTTGTCTAATTCCTGTTAAAGCTTATTAATGATTTATTTCCATTCATGTGTCTAAAACGATTTCTTCTCACCAATAAATATCTGAC